>CM032229.1:5770000-6192500 GCA_019009955.1 Riptortus pedestris
ATGACGTTTGATTTAATCTCACTTAAGTAAGCCAAGAGCCTTGAGTTCGATTCTCACCTCGGCAATAGGAAGTTATTTAGAAGTGCACTAAATAAAAGTAGTCCCCCTCCCCACTAGAAGTGTTGGTAGCCTTTCCCGTCACAAACCTTATTAGCACTATGTTCATGTTGATAAATTACAACAAAGGTACGAAAATGATGATGGGTGTCATTCTTTGAAAGTTTCTTATTTATGGGAGCTGTAGTTCATTCTTCGTTTACGAAATCATAATTGATAAGGCGAAAAAGAAAATTGAATTTCAGACAGAATTACCGTAAAAACTGGAGTCAATAGATATGAAACCTGAAATTCTAATTGCGATAAGCAATAGTTAGACGACATTTGAAGAGAAGTTTCACAAGTTGTGCCACGATTCCTCAGAGGGAAATTTCCTAGAAAATAGATAATATTGCTTTTTTCCAAATTCCAAAAACTCCTGATTTAACTCGGAATCTGAAACCGATTAATTCTTCCTTGTGAATTTAAGTTATGTTCATTTAATTTAAAATGGCGTAGAAGGAAGATCAAATAGGCTACTTGAGTTGTGATCGGTACTGCACTGGCCGTTAGTTCTGGGATGATAGGACTCAGGATGTGAAACTCCTTTGACTTTGAGAGTCCTCACAGAAAGAACTTGAAACCAAGTAGGTTCTTATTGGATAGAAGTCTCATTTCGCCCCCAAAGTGGGTCATGACTTCCTTACTTCTCAACTTCACAAGCTCCAACCTTTTAATACATTAGCTGGCTGGGATTTCTCTAGTACTTCTTGCAGGATTTTCAAGGAACGGAGGAAGGTTCTCGCAAGTGTCATTGACAGACTAATTGAGCACATGTCAAGGAGCGAAGGAAAAATGATAAAGTGTTCAAAATAGAACGGGAATCTCAAAGTCCCCGACAGGGGTACGCTAGATGACTGCATCACTTCTGGGAGCATTACAGGTAAAAGATAAAGACTCAATTGCGGTGGAAAGGTAACAAATAGCTATATTGATAATTGCATGAGAGCACACTAATTCTAAGAATAGGCAATGCAACATCACCTTGTAGCTCAGGGTACGCGAAGCATATAATATACAAAATTTTGCTCATTTTTCCATTGCAGATTTTAGTAGATTTTCTTAAAGTGGATCAGTTATTCAGCTTTCAGAAATTCTCTTCAAAAGCCTACTACATAATGTCTGTTAACACTTTAGTGACTGTAAGTTCTATTTTGATTGCTCGAGAACAAGTTCGTTATGGTCAACATCGGGTTTAAATATAGGCTTTACTTATTTGATTTAATATCACCCTATTGAATTTGGATCATTATTCGTTAAAAACAAAGTATGAAATAAGCTCAATTAGATAATGAAACTTAACAAAAATAAGTGATAATATGAGGAAATTGTAAAAAGTGAAAATGGCATTTTCTTCCAATTTAGTTCTGAAATAGTGGAGGTCCCTGTTATCGTTATCGCTCTTATTGTACATAGCTTATTAAGGCATTTAGGGAGTATTCCAAAGTTCAATAACTTTTCATAGTTCGTATTTCACTGCAGTATTACCTCTTACTGTCCTTCTCAAACTATTTATTTTGTCATTTAGACTTAATTATAATTTTCAAATTTGAGCATCGGTTTTTCGGTTTTCAAGAAATTTTAATTTTTTGTAATGACTCGTGTACCATAGTGTAACATATGTATATGTATACATGCATTCATTTCACATTTTTAAAAAATCCTGTATGAAATAAATAATCCCTTTTTTATCATCAATATGTGCGTATAATTGCAGGTAACAAAGGTAATAAATTTTACCGAAACGTTGGCAAACTGAAGTAATTTCTTTTCAACCAACGTGACTGACAACCACATAAAACAAGTACTATTCCTTAATTCCATAATATTCAGTAGTTCTATCTGCTGGCGTGTGCTGATGATGTTTTGATCGCTGCTAGATATATCGTAGCATTCACTGCTACTGAGAAATAATGGGCACATGAACGGTACTAAGTAGAAAGAAAACGTCCGTCATGCAGGAGCTGCGTTAACTAAGCAGATTTCCCACTTATGCAGATGGAAAAATATTTCGTATATCTTGATTGAAGCCAGCAAGTAGTTAGTTGTTAGCTTAGGTTATTTAATTTTATATTTATTATTAGATAGGTTGGTTAGTCTAGCTTAGATTTAATTAAGTATTCAGCGTCCTTCCTTCCTTTGCTCACAGCGACCGCTTTGGGCCGGTGTCGGCTTGCGGTGATCCTATTCTTAAGTTAGGTTTACTCTATTATCTTTAAGTCTTTCATCTTTTCTTTCTTATCTCCTCTCCTACTATCCCTATCCTCTCTTCTTTCGTTTTCTCATATCCTCACAACCCACCCGGCACCGCCAGATGCCGGGTAACCTACAACCCAAGTTCTGTTTTACCCCCATACCAACTCACAATACCCCCTTAAAATAGAACATCAGAGTGTTCAGTAGAAGTGGAACTGTCGGGACAACCATGGCAGGTCACACTGTCTCCCCACCAACATCTTATTCCCCTCTGGATCTCCGATAAAAAAAAAAAAAAAAAAAAAAAAAATAAAAAAAAATAGTTAGTAGTTGTGAAGGACTAGAAATAATGTATTTCCTGTGATAATCCATAATGAGGCCGTCTAAGTTACAGTTGTTTTTGGGGGTGAAAGCAAGGGAACCTTCTTTATCTCGGGGAAGGCTGAGCAAGATGTCTGGAACTGTAAGGGAACAGCGTTCATGGAAAATCAGAAGAATCACGAAAATAATGAACATCTACAGCGAACGTTATATCACCTATGCTTTGAGGAATTTACTGGGTTCCGATGGTGGGGACATTTTGAAGGATTGTGAAGCTACAGGCTGGCTATGAGGATGTTGCATTGGAGATCAGTAAGGCCGTGGAGAAGATCGCGGTGGTTGAGGCTGGAAGAGTAATGTCCGGCGGCGTCTGATATCGGAGGATACTAGTCACTAGCCGATCAAAAAGACCGGGTGATTGAAGATTTTGGAATTAAGAATATAGTTTCTATAATGGAAGACTGGAATGAATGTAGGCAGGGAGTGAGCGGAATTCAAGTTGGTAGAAGAGCAAATCGATAGCTATGCTGCATGCAATAATGTCCAATATCCCAGCAGGATAGCCAATAAACGAGATAATTATCCTAACGTATTCACACTTGCAATACACCATTCATAACTAATTTCCTACATTCACAGACCATTCCAGGCACAACTCAGCTAATGTTATAAATATTTCTGCTATTTAACTTTAATTTAAATACGAAAATGTACTAAAAAAAGTGTTGTATTCACCTATAGTCACTGAGGTTTTAGACAAGACTTCTATCAGACAATACAGTAGTTACCTAAATTTGTAGCTAACGTGGGCACTCTTTAGTATGCAATGTTCCCACAGTAACACAGGGAATGCGTCAACTATTAGGTCTTTCTTTGAATGTTGAGCCAAAGATTTTTTTTTTCTAAAATTATTAGGGGATTAACGTGTGATACAAAGCGAAGTAGCAGATATATTGAACGGTGATTACACCCGTGGTTACGTATTGTAGTGAAACAAGGAGTCCTAGAACAACAAAAAGCTCTCCAAAAGAAGTCCAAGAAGAATTTGTATGGTAAGCCAGGAGGAAGTCAAATCTAGGGAAGGTATCCCAATATCCAGGGGGACACTAATTGCGGAGGTTGAGACGGAGAAATTGGAAACCCAACCTGGGAATTACGTGGAACGGTCAACTATTGTATTGCCAGAAGTCCAGGTCCTTGGAGAAGTGTAGCGTGTATGCAGGATGTTGAGTAATGGCCCCTTTGGGAGTAGTCCGATAATAAGGGATTAGATGCAGGCTCGCTAAGCCTGGCTACTGATCCATCTTATACATAACTATCATACATTAACATACAAAGCAGTCTGCCCCGAGATCAGTATGCTAACATATATATGACCCGCTCCCCTGCATCCTCTCATGCCCTACATCAAATACTAATCTGCAAAACGTTTACCTCAATGCTCAACATTAGAAATAAATAAAGCTCTAGAGTTTTGTCCCTCATTCGGCTAGTTACAATAGAATTTCCTCAGGTTTTAGTCGTTCTTCAAATGGGTCAAGACACATTTGCGAGTTATCGGCAATGAAATAGGCGATATCCTCGGCAAGAGTGCCACTAAAAGTAACGTAGAAGTACTTACTCCATTGATTTACTCCAAAGGTGTTAGAATCTCTACTAAGAGAAAAAGTATTAGATTCTGGCAACATCGGCGGAAGCAAACAAATAAAACATCACTTTTAAAACTATGTATCCTTGTTTTAAAGTCCACTATCTCACGATCCAAACATACTGTTGCGAAAATTAATACGTGAAAGACTGCCTGAAGGAGAGGGAGCCGTGCGTTTGATCGAATTAGGGCCGATCTATTTAGGGCGGCCCGCAGAATCTAATTATAGCTGCCCATACTCCAGGAACTTCTGGGCCTTTCTCGAACTGGCCCCTTCTACGCCTAGGCCCTTCTACAGGTAAATATAAGGGACTCTCACAGTACCCCAAAGTTCAGTTGATACTCGACGGTCTTCCAGGGTT
Organism: Riptortus pedestris; assembly: GCA_019009955.1. Classification (NCBI taxonomy): domain Eukaryota; kingdom Metazoa; phylum Arthropoda; class Insecta; order Hemiptera; family Alydidae; genus Riptortus; species Riptortus pedestris. The sequence goes on from CM032229.1 coordinate 5,774,624, forward strand.
GTTCAGCGGTACAGTACGACTTAGTGCAGTGCGGTAATGTGTTGTGCCGTGTCTGTAAGCAACAGTTTAGTGCCGTGTTTAAGACAGTGCAGTGCCGCGAAGTAAAGGACAGTGACCGTGTGTGAATTATTGGACTGTGTAATCTGAAGAACAGTGACATTATCACTGTAATACTCTGAGTAGTTATAATTAACCAAGAGTATTGTGCATTGTGAAATAAATCGTGCACTGAAAAACTGTGAAACTTGTGTGTGTTTAATTTTGCAATCCAAAAGAACTCTTATTAACAACGTTTATTACTGGTTTTGTAATAAAACGTAACAATACATTTCCTCTAACACAATTAATCTCTGGATACGGAAATACAAACTCTTTCTTACATAGATTCAAACTTGATGACTCAGGTACTTGTAAATGCGCCTGTTAAAATGAACATAAATTTCACTCTATTTATGAATGCAGACTGGCGAAAGACATACAAAGACAGCTAAAGAATCACATTCCCAAATGGCATATCAGTCCCTATATTTTATTCTCAAAATCCTTTATCTGGAATTTATTTTAAAAAGCAGACGAGAGAGGAAACGAAAATACATTACAACATAATGTAAGTCTTATTTATTTTTTCAATTGCATTTATTATTTATTTGTTCATATTTCTGTGGTTTTATTGTCAAGTTTCATTTTTAAGATTTTTTTTTTACATATATTTATTAACACATATATATAAGAAATTTGGGTCTGAGGTTAGCTATGTGAGTTAAAGCTTTGCCGTTAAGCTCACATGGTAAACATAGAGTAGCGAGTTCCATTCCCGCTAGGCAAATAGGCAGGAATTTTTTAGTAACGGACTTCTTAAATAAAATTCATAGTCCCACTCGAACTAGAAAAGGGCGGTAACCTGTACATATCCCGTCCCAATTAGCCATAGTAGCAAAAAGTGGGCGTATGTATAGTAAATACAAGAAATTGTTACAGGTTTTGACCAATGAACATATGCTAACATATAGACGATGTGCAGAAAAATAATATCCCTCCACGTAGAGCTACTGTGTAGAGGAAATATATTTTTAAAAATCCTACTAAAAACAATGACGCTAAAATTGAATTTCATCGGGTTGCTTCTCAATCACTTCAAAGCAGCACGAACAATAGATTCCGGTGAACTTTTATATTTGAGGGGCTCAGGTTAGCCTTGTGAGTTAAAGCGTTGGCTTTCACATGGTAAACCTTGAGTAGCGAGTTCGATTCCCGCCTGGGCAATAGGAATTTATTTAGTGACGGACTCATTAAATAAAATCCTTAGTCCCACCATGGTTAGAACAGGGTGGTTACCTGTAGTTAACCCGTCCCAATTAGCCATAGTAGCAAAAAGCAGACGTTAATAAATGATTAAATTAAATTATATTTCTCTGGAATATGCTGGATGGTAGAGGAACAAATGTATAAGGATCAATAAGAAGGCCAAGTCCTCTACTGTTTTTTAATATAATGCAGAGTGCACTTTCGGAGTCAACGCTCCATCCTCAGTGCCTGCTGATTAAAGCTGCGTTGCCTGGACCACGACTGCTGGCAGCTCAGTCGCCCGGCGGTCGTAGTCCCGGCCACGCAGCTTTACTCAGCAGGCACTGAGGATGGAGCGTTGACTACGAAAGTGCACTCTGCATTATATTAAAAACCAGTAGAGGACTTGGCCTTCTTATTGATCCTTATAAATTATATTAGTACCTAACTATATCCAGGTACAACGGGTAAGCATAGCAGGTCATAACATAAATCGGCAATATCGCGCACGTCTTACTTCAAGGATGTTGCTGAACAAGTGTTAAAAAGAAAGGACTTTTGGTTCTCTCAAGGATTTTTTCGTGTGTCTGATGAATATTTGTTTCATAAACGTTATGTTTCGCAATGGCTAAAAACAGACCATGAGAAAAAAGTTTCAATTATATTTAGAAATAGAGAATATATGGTGAGATGAGGTCAGTAGTGTGTCATACCGGCATGAGGGAAATCTGTTCAGTTTACGCAACCCCTGCGTGGGAGGAACTTTTGATGTTAGGTGGTAGATTTTCTAGATACACGAGCGCCATCTGTGTAATGGGAGTGAAGTAAGGAAGGTAGAAGATAACTACTAATAGAAGGAGTATTGTGGAGTCGTGGCCCAACACTTGAGCAAGGTTATCTATTAAATAGGTTCTTAACCTCACCTTCTCTCTGCCCCATCATCTCTACTATTTCTCAACCATCCATCCTTGGCATCAACATCCTTATCAAAAATGTCCGCCACGCAGGTGCTACTTATACTAAGCGGATTTCCCACTTGTAGAAATTGCAAACTGATAACATTATTTCACACTATATTCTCTACTTGTTGAATCGTGAAACCATTGGTGGGTGTCATTGCCTGTCCAAGTTTGTAAGGAAAGATCAGATGTACAGAAAATACCACTGGGTTCTAAATGAATTGTTTCTTAAAAATCCAAGTCTTAGAACCATATCGTAGACCTTGGAAATATCGGCAGGCCGAGATATACGAGTATAGATGCCGCCCTGGAGCAGAAGTACACTGTAAGATGAGAGAGCTTTCTTAAGAATCTCTTCCCGAAGTCAGGGAGTCAGCTTGACGCAGTCCACCTGAGACTAACTGTTCTGTGCACAGAAGCTCTTCCTTGAAAGTTCTTGTTGCTGCTTATTATTGATTTCAACGGATAGGAACAAATGAAGCAAAATGGGCAGAATAACAGGCACAGAAAAGTGGAGAAAACTCCAGATCAAAATAGGAATAATTTTTTTGAATAAGTTTTTATGTGAGAAAAATTACTTGAATCTGCTTGGTGAAACTTGAGCTTATCGAAGAGAGTACTTTATCAATTAAACCAGAGAGTCAAATTATAAAGGATTGGGAGATCAACCTACATGAACTCACTGTAACACAATACTGACCATTAAACATTTTCTGGCTGACTGCAGACTACGTGAACATCTCAACTTACCGAACGACTTACATGAACTATTAACAGAATGCACTCATAAATCACTTGAAGGCAATTGACATTTGCAATAAACTTTAAACTACACCTACTCCACTCATTTCGCCCTCTACTTTTTAAATCTCAAATTACGTTACTAATTTGTGTCAACAATAGAGTAAAATAAACTTATGCCTTAGCTTTCCATCACCCTCGTTACAGGGTTAATTCCAAACTTCAACGCTTCCTCAACTTTTTTTACTATATGTTACACAATGTTTTAAGAATTTTTAAAACATTTTTTTTTTATTTAGAGAACTGGGGCTCAGGTTGGCCAAGCGAGTTAAAGCGTTGACCTTTATCTCACATGGCAAACCTAGAGTGGCGAGTTCAATTCTCGCCTGGGCAAAGGAAATTATTTAGTGGCGAAATTCATTAAATAACATCCTAAAATCCCACCCTGGCTAGAGAAGGGTGGTAACCTGTAGATAACCCGTCCCGATTAGTCAAGTTGCAAAAAGTGGACGTTAATAAATAATAATAATAATTTAGAGAATTGAAAATAAATGATACTGAGCGACAACGCCTAGTTGTGAAGCTCATTAAATAAATTAGGGGTTGGATTAATTCTTTCCTCGTATGCTAACTACCCAAATAACAAATGCATTCATCGAATTCATAGCTAATGAAGTATTTGCTTAGCTGGTAGAGTCATAGTGGTTAGTCATGAGGGCTGGGTTCTATCAATTTGTCTATCATATATAAAGTTTACTGAAGTGGAAATTCGTCCATGAAAAGAATAAAAATAAAGTGATAGAAGTATTTAATGAGTCAGTAAAAAATAAGTACAATTTAGAATTACATAGGTATTTTACTGCATAAGTCCGTAGCTTTGCCAATGTGGTCCCTGGCTTGCTTGTCTAGTGCATCGTTGATGGCCCCTACGATCTTGCCATGGAAGAGTTGCGTGAACCACTCGAAGAGATGATCCTCTATCTTGTGGATGATCCCGCCACCTGTGTCGAGCCTGATCCTGCCGAGGTTCCCCAGCGCAATGTGGTCGACGCTAGGGATGCATTGGTCTCCGTTCTTGACGAGGGTTATTTGAGCTTCGATGGAGTTGGAGTCGACTGAAACATAGATGTGTTGGGTTATGGAGAACAGGTGGTTGGCTTTGAACTGACACGAGCCGAAACCGAACTCTAGAGTTCCCAGACCCAGAGCAGCCCTGAGCGTGATCCTATTGCCTTGTGTGGTCATACTGACATCTCCAGTCCTCCTCAGGGAAGCGAGCGACTTGACGAAGCCATCACTGCAGATGCAATGCCCTGTCAGCTTGACGAAGTGCCAGCGGTACTTCCACTCCTTGTAGAAGTCCTCGATGTGGAACACATCCTTGCCGTTCTTCACCATCTCAGCATCCAACCCAGCGATCAGCTGATCCACCATCTGGTTCAGGACCACCGTGTCGCTGACCACCAGCCCTACCAGGCTCAGAATGCAAGCTAGGCGAAACATGATTCGTTGCAAATGGCTATAACCTATGCTATATATATACTCCCGCAAATACAGAAAACGCATTAGAGTGTCCACAAGTACGCGTTTTTCAATGTTTGCACTTCTTAGAGATATGCACTAATTACTAGGAATGGTCTGATAATTGCCTACTATTATCAGTATTTACGCAAAAGATTGAACTAAAACAAAACAATTGTTATTGGATTTGTAAATATTCATTAACTAAAACAAATACATTTTCTAGTGAGAACTGTTAACGGTGCTTTCACCAAAAGCCAAACAACAACATATGATCCTTTCCTTTAAATGAAGTAGTCTGGTTTCCTCCTTCATAACAAATCCAATAACTTCTTTTGATCGGTTAAGCCTACATTTTCAAACCACCTCATTTATTATCAAAGAGAGACGTAGACATGTAAAACGTTTTTAATTTTTATTTATATTAAAGATACATTTATAAAAATGTTTTCACCTACTCTTTATTTACAATAATCCACATGTACAACGAGCTTAGAAAATAGATTACATTATATTTCATTCCTCAATTTTTGAAAAAACGTATTAATTTACTGACTAACTATATATGGATATGGAGGAGTTTATTTATTTTTTGTGCTGGCAGTTTCGGTCACCATTGGTTCCCTTCTACAGAGCTACAAACTAGTACTAATTTATATTATTTTTAAGACCATTATTCACAATACCGTTCAATCTAACCTATTTATTATCTAATACATAATATCTTGTTTTACAGCCCATCAGTGTTTGGTGTGTTCCAATAATTTACTGTCCAAAAAGGGAATAAAAGATAATTTTTATATGTTATTCGTATATTATAAACAAACAATGATGACCAATTATCCATCATCCGAAATAAGCTGAAAATCCATGCTATTCGTTATTTGGTGATCCGTCATTTCAGCAGATTTAGTAGATTTACCTTAAATCAGCTATTGAGGTTGTACTCATGAAAAAGGTTTCTCAAATGAACTAGGAGATGACGAAAACTAGATCCGTTCAAAATTATATATATATATATATATATATATATATATATATATATATATATATATATATATATATAAATGTGAAAATATTGTGCAAAGTAAAGCCTTGCCGAAAAAATACCATCAACATTCAGCCTTAAATGAATTCCCGAGCGAAGCCGGGTATCTGAGCTAGTATATATATAAAATTGTAACCTCTGTCTGTACATTGATTTTTTTCGCGAAATTTCACGATAACTTTTTGTTTCACATGTCATAGACACCATAACTGCATTTTGTTTCTTTCGTGTCTGTTTGTTTGTTTGTTTGTTTGTTACCTTTTCACGCATAAACGGCTTAACCGAATTTTATGAAAGTTGGTATGTATATTGCTACTAGGCCAACTTAGACTTTAGGCTATATTAATATTCTCTAAGACAAATAGGAGTGGGGGTTATAAAAGAGGCCTGAAATTAAAAATAGCGTTATTTCGTTTCCTAATGCATTTTCGGCAATTATGCTCATAACAAAAGTTGTTTATTTTGTTATTTAAAGTAACTTTTGTTATATACACTTTTATCGTATATCTAAGTATAAAAGAGTTATACGTTAAAAACTACTGCGGAAGTCAACAATTTTATTTGGCACAAAAAACTCAACTGAACTAAACCAAACTCGGTATGTGAATTAGCACTAACGCCTTCCTTATAATAAGCCATACCAACATTTCTAGGGTTGGGCAGGAGTGGGGGTTATAAGGAGGCCTGAAATTAAATATAGTGATATTTCGTTTCCTATTGGGGTTTCGGCAAATATGTACATAACAAAAGTTGTTTATTTTGTTATTTAGAGAAACTTTTGTTATATACACTATCGTCGTATACCGAATTATAAAGGCGTTATCCGCTAAAAATTATAGCGGGAGTCAACAATTTTATTTGGCACAAAAGACTTTACCGAACTAAATAAAACACTCGATATGTGAGTTAGCACTAACGCTTTCCTTATAATAAGCCATACTAACATTTCTAGGAACGGGCAGGAGTGGGGGTTATAAGGGAGGCCTGAAATTAAAAATAGTGATATTTCGTTTCCTATTGGGGTTTCGGCAAATATGTGCATAACAAAAGTTGTTTATTTTGTTATTTAGAGAACGTTGCTTAACAATTCTTTTCAATATGAACTATCAGGTACCTCACCTGGAAAAATTAATTCACATGTATGTTAATATTTTGTCCTTAATAATTCAAATATAAGCATAATTCACAGGAAACGGGAAATATGACAATATGGAGGACAGTGAAGTCTTACATAAAAAAATAATTTTACTATTAACAAATCCACAAAAACGACGGGTATTAACCCTAAACACTGGGACGGGTAAATGTGAAAATATTGTGCAAAGTAAAGCCTTGCCGAAAAAATACCATCAACATTCAGCCTCAAATGAATTCCCGAGCGAAGCCGGGTATCTGAGCTAGTATATATATAAAATTGTAACCTCTGTCTGTACATTCATTTTTTTCGCGAAATTTCACTATAACTTTTCGTTTCACATGTCATAGACACCATAACTGCATTTTGTTTCTTTCGTGTATTTTTGTTTGTTGCCTTTTCACGCATACACGGCTGAACCGAATTTTATGAAACTTGGTATATATATTACTAATAACCCAACTAAGACTTTAGGCTATATTAATATCCTCTGAGACGAACAGGAGTGGGGGTTATAAGGGAAGCCTGAAATTAAAAATAACGATATTTCGATTCCTATTGATTTTTCGGCAAATATAAACATAACAAAAGTTGTTTATTTTGTTATTTAGAGTAACTTTTGTTATATACACTTTTTTCGTATACTGAATTATAAACGAGATATACGCAAAAACCTATAACGAATGTGAACAATTTTATTTGAGACGAAAGACCCAACCGAAATGAATAAAACTAGGTATGTGTATTAGCACTAACGCTTTCATTATAATAAGTCATACTAACATTTCTAGGGACGGGCAGGAGTGGGGGTTGTAAGGGAGGTCTGAATTTAAAATAGTGGTATTTCGTTTTCTGTTCGTTTTTCGGCAAATATGAACTTAAGAAAAGTTGTTTATTTTGTTATTTAGAGTAACTTTTGTGATATTCATTTTTGAATTTTAACGAAGTATAAACGAGATATATACTATAAACTAAAGCGGGAGTCAACTATTTTATTTGGCGCTAACGATTGAACCGAACTTAACAAAGCTCGGTATGTCAATTAGCATTAATTCTCCCATGATTATAAGCTATATTAAAATTTTTAGGTTCGAACGGGAGTGGGAGTTATAAGGGAGGCCTGAAGTAAAAATTCACGATATTTCATTTTCTATTTGTTTTTCGGCAAAGGTGCACATAACAAAAGTTGTTTACTTTGTTATTTAGATTAACTTTTGTTTTATACATTTCTCCAGGAACAAAGTGTGGAGCAAGTAATTTGCGTAGAAATATTGATATGCTCAACAATTCATTCCAATTTGAACTATGAGGTACCACCTGGAAAAATTAATTCAAATCTTTGTTAATATTTTGTCCTTAATAACTGAAATCTATGCATAATGCACAGGAGACGGGAAATATGAAAATTTGGAGGACAGTGAAGACATACATAAAAAAATAATTTTACTATTACCAAATCCACAAAAACGACGGGTATTAACCCTAAACACTGGGACGGGTAAATGTGAAAATATTGTGCAAAGTAAAGCCTTGCCGAAAAAATACCATCAACATTCAGCCTCAAATGAATTCCCGAGCGAAGCCGGGTATCTGAGCTAGTATATATATAAAATTGTAACCTCTGTCTGTACATTCATTTTTTTTCGCGAAATTTCACTATAACTTTTCGTTTCACATGTCATAGACACCATAACTGCATTTTGTTTCTTTCGTGTATTTTTGTTTGTTGCCTTTTCACGCATACACGGCTGAACCGAATTTTATGAAACTTGGTATATATATTACTAATAACCCAACTAAGACTTTAGGCTATATTAATATCCTCTGAGACGAACAGGAGTGGGGGTTATAAGGGAAGCCTGAAATTAAAAATAACGATATTTCGATTCCTATTGATTTTTCGGCAAATATAAACATAACAAAAGTTGTTTATTTTGTTATTTAGAGTAACTTTTGTTATATACACTTTTTTCGTATACTGAATTATAAACGAGATATACGCAAAAACCTATAACGAATGTGAACAATTTTATTTGAGACGAAAGACCCAACCGAAATGAATAAAACTAGGTATGTGTATTAGCACTAACGCTTTCATTATAATAAGTCATACTAACATTTCTAGGGACGGGCAGGAGTGGGGGTTGTAAGGGAGGTCTGAATTTAAAATAGTGGTATTTCGTTTTCTGTTCGTTTTTCGGCAAATATGAACTTAAGAAAAGTTGTTTATTTTGTTATTTAGAGTAACTTTTGTGATATTCATTTTTGAATTTTAACGAAGTATAAACGAGATATATACTATAAACTAAAGCGGGAGTCAACTATTTTATTTGGCGCTAACGATTGAACCGAACTTAACAAAGCTCGGTATGTCAATTAGCATTAATTCTCCCATGATTATAAGCTATATTAAAATTTTTAGGTTCGAACGGGAGTGGGAGTTATAAGGGAGGCCTGAAGTAAAAATTCACGATATTTCATTTTCTATTTGTTTTTCGGCAAAGGTGCACATAACAAAAGTTGTTTACTTTGTTATTTAGATTAACTTTTGTTTTATACATTTCTCCAGGAACAAAGTGTGGAGCAAGTAATTTGCGTAGAAATATTGATATGCTCAACAATTCATTCCAATTTGAACTATGAGGTACCACCTGGAAAAATTAATTCAAATCTTTGTTAATATTTTGTCCTTAATAACTGAAATCTATGCATAATGCACAGGAGACGGGAAATATGAAAATTTGGAGGACAGTGAAGACATACATAAAAATTAATTTTATTATTACAAATGCCAACAGCGGGTATTAACCCTAAACACTGGGACGGGTAAATGTCAATATAGTGTGCAAAGTAAAGCCTTGCCAAAAAAATACCATCACCATTCAGCCTCAAATCAATTCCCGGGCGAAGCCCCGGGTATCTGAGCTAGTATATATATATATATATATATATATATATATATATATATATATATATATATATATAAATGTGTGTGTTTGTCTGTTACCCCTCTAGCGGTCGTAATTTTTGTTTCATCGTTATCAAACTCGATATATAAGCGTTTCATGTAATACTAAAGAACAAGTTCGTTAAAGGCTGAAACTGGCCACAGATGTGGAATGAAACTGAGAATAATTAACTAAAAACTATTAAAACCTCTATCCGGCCATGGCAATATTCGGCAAGAGGAAGAGACGAAGTTGTATTAGGAAGACTCCGAATAGGGCACAAAAGTTTACCACATTATTATCTTATGGCAAAAGATCAACCCTGGATATGTGGAAAGTGTAACACAGAGCTAACTATCTACCGCATATTAATGGAATGCCACACGTATACAAATACTCGAAATGAATGCAATATTTCCAATAATATAGTAGTGGCCCAGAAATCATTTATTTGCTCTTTGAGATCAGCCCCAAGACCTCAAAGAGCAAGATAAATGATTAAATTTTATTAAAATTACCAATTTGTATAAAGAAATTTATTGTATCCTCATTTAAATCGTTAATTTTTAAATATAAATATGTAATAGGATATAGTAATATTTACAGTTTTCTCAAAAAATACAGGTACTTATCCAAAACGTGATTTATAGACATTACAGAGCTATGATAACCTAGTAGTTTTCACACTAAAACATTAAGATCTTTATTAAGCGAGATTCATGCTCGTACTCCGAACTTTTAGAAGTTTTACGCTTTGTTTCTAAAACGTTTATTTGATCTATACGGTACTCGCCGTTCAACCGTTTCAGTCAACACCAAAGGCCATACTTGTTATTGGCTAAAATCGCACCTGGAATAGTGGTGGTTTAGATGGGAAGGATCAAAAATTCAAAATAACTCCGTTTTTACAAGTCATATCGTAAAATGTTACTGAATATCGTCATGTAAATAGAGAACCTGTGGCGAGATGGGAAGCAAGTGTATTACATCAGCACGTGGGAAGTTTGCTTAGTTTACGCAGCCTCTGTGAGACGGACTTTTTGGTTTTGCACCGTATTGTTTTAAAACTTTACCATATGTCCTTCTTCGACACCTATTTAATTCCATAATAAGCTAAGGCTGATGCCGAAAGTTTTCTTCAAATGTCCATCGATCCTACCCAGGATATGCGTAAAATAAGCAGATTTCCCACCTGAAATTATATAATATAGAAATATCATGAAACTCGAGCATTTAACCGTTTTTACGGAAACGGCAGAACTAGCCTTTGTTGACATCGCACCAAGGCCGTTAGACGCCCAGATTTAATAAAAATGGAAATATCTCCGTAATCTTCAAGCTCGAGAATAAATTGTACTGAACGAATATTTATAGTGCAAATTAAATTTACAACAAGATTGATTATATACATTTATTTTCTATCCGACGTATAGTAACCGAGATATTTCGAACTTTGAAAATCCTCTAGTCTGAGCTCCCCTCCCACTGGTCCGATTTCAGCCGTTAACGAACTTGATCTTTCTTTTTACATAAAACGACTAAATATCGAGTTTGGTAACGATCAAACAAAAATTGCGACCGCTAGAGCCGTCGCCGTAATGAGTACAACCTCAATAGCTTATTTCCCTTAAGGGAAATCTGCTAAAATACTGATTGTGTAATATCAATTTATTCTCCTCACAATATGGAAATTTCATATGAAAAAGGAAAAGCAGAAAAAAGAAATACTTTTATTTCTTAAATCGTTGGTTCATAAGAGAAACGCAATAGTCAAAAGTTCAAGTATGAATGCATTTCCAGTTAAAATAAATTCTGTTGCAATACTGTTAAGAGGAAATCGACTAATTATCTATCTCCTAAATGTATTTCCCCATGAGCGATTATTCTAGGAAAATTATTAATGCACTTCACCAGTGAAAAGTTATTTAATTTGAAGAGCCAAATAAATCAGCACTTGAAAACTGCAGCTAATAGTTTCGAGCTTTATGTAAACTCACAGATTATACAATAGTTCCAGACTGCAAAGCCGCCGGAGATGCGACACTAATGTTAAAATTAATTATACTAGAAATAACGGAGATGTTGCTAAGTCAGCTGCCATTACTCAACAGCTTTCTTATTTTATTTAAAACGTGTGACATATTAAAAAATACAACTAAGTAACAACTGATTTAATTTAATGAAAATTCAAATCTGCCGATTCATAAAGGGAAAACAATAACCAAATATATATATATATATATATATATATATACATATATATATATATACATATATATAAAATAGAAATATTTATTAATGATACAAAATGCCATTATTAAACTGACCAAATAGTGGGTCCCATCCTGAGACTTCCTAAGATTCAAAACTTTTGTAAATTAAATGTTTAGTAGTTCAGTCGTTTGGAGAGATCATATGTGTTGTAGGTTGATAGATGTATGAGAACATGATGTTCTTATAAAGTTTGTGGTTGAAAGTAGAAAGTGCCTATTGTATTAGAATTAAGTTATTTGTAAACATAACAAAAAGTAAGCTGGACATGAGATATAATGGCTACATATTGCTTATATGATAAGCAGACTTTCCAGATGCAGGCAGATCTACCACCATCTATTCTCTTGTAATATGAAGCCTAAAATGAGATGTTTAGTGGCTTAGTTAAGGCGTATTAGTGGGAATGGGCGTTTACTCAAGACTGAAAACTAAACAAAATTCAACCATCCATCTCGGCTAGTATTCAAAGCAAGAGAAAATGTATAAAAAAAAAACATAATAGGAAATTAAATATGCAACACGATTAGTCTATCTAAATTTTAACAGATCCTCTTAAGGGAAATCAGGAACTGTGGTTGTACGCAACAACTATTTAAAAATGTCCATCAATCCTACCTAGGAGATGACGACAATGAGGTCCGTTCAAATTATATATATATATAATTTGAACGGACCTCATTGTCGTCATCTCCTAGGTAGGATCGATGGACATTTGATGATAAAATTAACCGACTATGGCAATAACCATATTCATACCATTATTATTAGTAATGTAGTTCCCATGATGCAGTCGGTTGCTGACCTCTTCTTCTAAAGACCCCAGTCTTTGATTCCCCGAAAGCGAACTGCAAGTGAAGGTTGCATTTGATTGACACAGCTAGAGGTCGATATGCATTAGAGTGCCATTAATAAAGCACTAGTGAGATGATGACTAATTCAGTGACTGGCACTCGAATCTAACGCCCCAATCTCAATTACTAATTCCTCTGGAAGTGAAAGTTTATTAGAACAAAAAATAAATAAATATGCTGTACCATATCAATATCCATCTTTTTTTGTCAAGTTGCTACAACGTTTTACAAGGAGTTGGTCTATAAAGGCACAATCCAGGCATAATCCTTATAGCAGATTTGCCTTAAGGATATAAAAAAGTCTTTCACGCTTTCCTTAGTTTCTGCGTATACTAAGCATATTTCCAATATACAGGAACGACACACGCTAATGATTATGTCTCTAATTCGATTCTCTATTTACATTTCATAATAAGCCACCGTAAACAGCACTAGAGATTTAAGCCGGACATGAGAAATTCCATCAGGCAGGAGTTGTGTAAACTAAGCAGATTCTTCTAGGCAGGGTGGGAATAAGGGTTTTATTTAATGAGTCCATCACTACATGAACTAATATTTGCCCAAGCGGGAATGGAACTCGCCACTCTAGCTGCAACAATGTTCAATGTTTGTATATGGTAGGTACGGATTTGTTTGGTTAGTGTTTGTAACTAGGTTAGTCCCGTGATAGGTTCGACATCCATACATAGTTGACGTGTTATTTATATTGCATTAATCTCATTTACAGGTGGCGTGCTTCACTTTCAACGATTAGTTTTCGTCAATGTCTTCACACCATAGTAATAAATTAAATCAATTTGTGATCAGCAAACTATAATTTAAATATTAATACCCCTTCAAAGAAGTCCGTCACACAGGGGTTGCTCACGTGCTGGTATGACACGTGTGATTTCCTCTCACCAAGTATTCTTTATTTACATATATGTAAAATAACGGGGATATTTTGAATTGTTCACACCCCCCCCCCGCTCTAAACCCCCTCCCTCATTCCGGATCCGATATTTGTCATTATGATATTTAGTGTTGAATGAAACAGTCAAATATCGAGTATGGTATAGGATAAATAAATATTTTCGAGTTAACAATCGTGACGCTGAGTTTTGCATGAAACGCTTACAAATCGAGTTTTTTTTTTTTTTTTTTTTTTTTTTTTTTTTTTTTTTTTTTTTTTTTTGTGGCGTGTCAATCCTTATGGTCATTAACGACAGACCGTTTTTATAAATAATTAATTTCAGAATGTTTTAATATGTATTGTTACATTACATTCATCAGTCAATATTATTATTATTATTTAATGTTTGTGATACGAGGTATACCATGTTGGGAGGGTTACATATAGGATTTTAAACTTTTATCATTTTTGGTGGTACATTGTTCAGGAGGTGTGTTGCAATGCAGGGCTGAGCCGCTGAAGATGGCTGTGGGGATGATAAAGCTCACTTGTGAGTATTTTGGATGCCCCTTAAGGAAATCAGCTATTTCCTTAAGGGGCATCCAGTTAACGAATTTGGTAACGATCAAACAACCGGACCGCGGGTGTAACAGACAACCACAACGCGTATATATATCTAATTTTGAACGGACCTCATTTCCGTCATGTCCAGGGTAGGATCAAAGAAATGTTTCCCATCATGACAACAGCCTCAATAGCTGATTTCTTTGAAGGGCATATCCTAAACTGCACCGTTTCTGAGATAAATAACGATGTGTGTTAAAGAACGTGTTTTTGGCATTTTTTTGACATGGAGAAGTTCGCAGTTTACGTTGATCCTTCGCGACCGTTTTTTTTATACCAGCTTGAGGGAAAAGTTCACGGTTTACGTAGATCATGAGTGACGGACTTTTATGTTTTTAAATTTCCATAAATGCTAACATGCGCTCAGTCAGAGATCGTGTAACTTAAGTATCTGGTGGCTACATAATAACGCAGCTGATAAGAGAGAAAAATATTGGACAAGAGTCGTGAAAGCCAAGGACTGAAGGTAACTGAAGAAAAGCCATTTCCCCGGACACAGCTGCTTTCCACCTCCAACAAAAACTCATAAGGTAGGAGTCAGGATTTCCATGCAATATTGCCGGGTCAGCCATCCAAAATGCTAAGAACCACCACACTTTCACTCAGTTCTAAAAATTATTGTTTCAGATTTTATTAGGGACGGAAGAAATTTCTCAAGAGTTAGAATCTACTGAAAAGGCCTCGTTCTTTACAGATATATTATTATAAGTGGCAGAGCTCCTTGTGGCCCTTGAGAGTCACAAGGAATGCTTGTTTCAAACAAGATCTCAGTGAAGTAGCACTGACGAAGGAAGGAATGCTCCGAAAGCGCACTTCCGCTTAGAATCTGCGAAGGATTGAGGCCTATTTCGTTGATTTTTACCTTCGCTGATAATTTTAGCAATTGGTATGACATATTATTACCCTTTTCTAGCCTGGGTGTGACTAAGGATTTCATTTAGAGAATTCGTCCCTAAATAAATTCCTATTGCTCAGGCGGGAATGGAACTCACAACTCAAAATGTAGCAAGTGTAGGAAGATCATCGCCTTAACTCCCATGGCCCTAAAATAAGACACTGAATCCTTGAGGTAATAACTAATTTATTTGGACAAATTTATTTTTAATAAAAAGTAACTGATGATTGGTACGTGTTTAATAATTCAGACAAACTACACTAATTACTTCCTGCACAAACCAATTATTGATTAATTAATAAATATTTGTAGTAATTAAGGAAATTATTTAGCAATTTTAATAAGAAAATTGAAGTATTTTTAGAAAATCAAATTCCACCCAAAGTAAATATACTGTATAATATCTAGGGGATCACATTCAAAGTTTGTCCAGCGACCACAGGAAAGGAACGAATTAACTATCGGAAAAGGTAAAATAAAGCAATATTGAATGAATATAAAGTGTGAAATGAAAAGGAGTTGTAAGAAGAAAAAAAATTACATTTTCTAAAAAGTCATCAGGAATGACACAAAATAATGTAGAAATGAGTCTTACCATAGTACAGTTATCGTCATCTGCATATTCTAAGCTCTATTTCTTCCTTATTAAGTGCCCTGTTCTAACAAGATATGAAACTTAAGTTGGATCTAACATAAGAAGAACGACAGGAAGACACAAATACAAAAAAAAAAAAAACCTTTTAATATCGGCTAGCAGAGAAAAAGTTAGAGAAATATTTTAGAATATCAAATTTCCAACAGGATTCCTTATATAAACTTTGTTCAATCCGACTCATATAAAGGGAAGTATTTTGATATTTTCATATCATCTATAAAGAAAGTTTTTGCTATCTCCGATTTCAGACATTTACGGACATTTACGGAACATTAGTTTTGCATGAAACGTACTAAGTTTGGTAAAGATCGAACACAAAAAGCGAAAGAGAGAGAGAGAGAGAGAGAGAGCAGTTACAAAATAAAATGTTGAACAAACCTCAATTTGGCCACCTTCTTGATAGGACATTTCAAAAATCTTGCCAGGAGTAGACCGCCAAGATAGGTGGGTTCCCTTCACCACTCCTAAAAATAAACATTTAACATATTGCGGAAGAATAAATAAATGTAAGAGTTCAAAAACTGCTCTTTATTTCTTTTATATAAAAAATATAATAAAAATAGAAATAAAATAATTGTAATATTTTAAATAGCATTTGACATGAATTAAGAAGGTAGTTTGTGACACAGGTCAAGTTTCCCTATATTATTTCTTGCAAAATTAGTTAGTTCATTATTAATTTTGTTTACAATCTTTCCGTGTAAGCGGCGTGCAAACCAGCTAAGGATTCTAGATTCAATCTTGTAGAGAAGACCACCACCTGTGTGAATGCGGATTCTGCCCAGCTGAGCTACGTTTATCTTGTCGACGGTAGCCTGGCATTGCTCGCCGTTCTTGACCAGGCTGATCTGGGCCTCTACAGAGTTGGACGAGACCGAAGCACTCACTTTCCTTGTGATGGACAGAAGGCGCTTCACTTTGAACTGACAGCGATCGAACCAGAACTCGAGTGTTCCCAGACCCAGAGCAAGTCGGAGTGTTATCTTCTTGTCTTGTGTAGTCAGCGCCACATCTCCGGTCCGTCTCAGAGATGCCAGTGACTTGACGAACCCACCAGTGCAGCGGCAGTAACCTTTCACTTTGATGCCTACCACCCTTTGGCTCCAGTCCCGGTTCAAGTCGTCTATCGGTAGGACATCCTTGTTGTTCTTGATCAGCTCAGCATTGATCCCGGTCAGCAGCTGATCCACCATCTGGTTGATGACGACAGTCTGTCCCAGGGCAAGGCCCAACAAGCTCAGAACACAGACAACTCGGAACATTTTACTGATCGACTCCTCAAGTCCCAGCTACTATATAAACAAGCCTCTTCAGCTGTGAACTACAAAACACTACTTCTGTTTTAAAGTTTCCCCAATTGATTCTTCACGCTATTTCCGGAACCATTTTACTACCATAAAAGAAACCAGTGGGGAATTTCGGTTTCCTCCGTTACTACTGCAGAGGGATTCCCTGACTGAATCAGTTTTAAAACCATACCAGCTGCCTAAACCCACTATAGGAAACCCATCAATGTATTTTTAGAACCAGCAGCTCTCAGATATAAACATCACTAAATTATCATAATAATTACCTAGCGAATGGTATTCATTTTTAATCACCATTAACAGACAAATAGCAATGCAAACAGTGCGCAAAAAATTGTTAAGATCTTTAAAGTCTTAAATCGCATATATTTACGTCTACTTTATGAAAATATAGCTAATAGGGGCGGGTAATATAATTGGTTGTAAAATACGTTCTTAGCGTTTATCAATATTTCAATTTAACCTTCTCTGTGTTTATGAAATCATTTTTACTTGTTCAATAATGTTTACATATTCTAAAAAAGAATTAGTTAAGGTGTTTTAATGCATCAGTTCAACCGAGATTCCTTATCTTTGTGTGGTAAGCTTGCACAAAATAGAAGAGAAGAAAATTCATTTTCTCCATTTAATGATTTTTTATTTCCGAAAAGGAAAATCCGCTGCACAAACGGTTTTGGTGGGATGTGATCCCCCACCCCCCCCCTCTTCGCCAGACCTTGCCTCAACAGATTTTCACTTATTTCGGGCACTTCAAAACTAAGGGTATACACTTTAGTTCGCTCGAGGACTCCAAATAGAGGTGTTCATTGTGCAAAAATCTGAGAAGCTCTGTGAGGACGGAATTATAAAATTACCTCAAAGATGGCAATATGTAATAGGTCATATATACAAGAATCTGGAGTTTTTATTGAAATCACCAGCACAAAAACGCTACGAACTTCTTTTACAACCCAATACATACAATCATATTTTCTAAGGATTTTATTTAATGAATTTTTTTCTAAAATCCTCGAGGGAATCGAACCCATGATTCTAACTTTCTGAAGTTTATTAAAAACTATCATTGCTAACCTGAACCAAAGAATAATTAATCTCTAAATAGAATGTCCTTTAAACAGAAATGAGTTTTGCCAGAATAATTATCAATGTAAATTCGTAATACTTTCTACAATAAGTAGGTTTCGTTATTCAACGGTATAGTTTTTTTAATACTACCATATCAGTTTTTAATACTACTGTATCATTTTAGAGTATTTATGTATCGTTTAACTACTTACTTACTATGCATTAGTTCTCGCTGAAAGACGTTCTGCCTCACCCATTTCCTGGCTTCCCCGCTAGGCTTCTCCAAGCGCGGATCCTATTTTGTATTCAAAATCCTTCTCCCATTTGAATTAGAACATTTTACAGAATTATACCTGACAACGATTACCTTTAATTCTAGGCGATTAATAATAAATAATAGTGCTAATACGTAATTGTTATTATCTATATAAATAAAACTCTAAGGTTTGTCAGACTTTCAATTTAAATTCGGTAGGCATAAGTTTTTTTCACATTTCAAAATATTTTAAGGACAATGGCATCAAAATTGGAAATCTTGTCTGTCTGTCTGCCCATTTGTCACACAAATTGGTTCGGAGGAATTCTATGAAATTTAATATTTGTGAGTAAACTATCCCAAGGTACAACATAGACTATATGAGAATCTCAATTTTCAACTAGGAGAGGAGGAATGGGTATTTCTTCGACGTGAAACACATGTTCTTCAATATCTTCATTTGTATTCGTTTTATTGGAAATGTAAAGAACGAATTTCTTTTAGAATACCGACCTTCGTCCTCTTTCGTTATTTATGTTTACGAATTTTGACATTGTGACTTTTTTTTTTAAAGTAAAATAATTAGTAAAGTCACCTCATTCTAAATAATATGAAAAAATATCTACAGTTATAGTAAAAACACCGTTAATGTTTTCACACATTAACTCTACTCCAATGTAATAATAGGAGCAGGAAACCAAATATTCAGGTTAATGTTTTAGTGTGCTGTTAAATGTTATTGAAAATATGTGTCTGTAGGAGACATTTTTGTTATGGGCTGGTGTCATGTAGTTGTTAAGGTTAGTACACATATTTATTTAGAAATTAATTTCGTCACTATACGCTTTATTATGGCTTTCTACTAATCGTTGGAATAAGGGTTTACTTGGAATAGTCTTAATAAATTTCTACAGGAAACCATTTTTATTTCAAGCCACTATGACAGCTACAACCAACTAGCTGATTATTTTGATTTAATCTCATTCTGGATATGAGATGTAGTCGTTATTTCTTAACTAAACTAAATTTTTGTGACATCATGAACAATAGTTTGTTTTGTCTAGCACTAGTAGAGTATAACTCTAGACGGCTTGAAGATGGTGCCTTTGCATCTATAGCACAATGCCAGCTGCACACGATCATCAGCCAGTGACGACTGTCTGCACTGACATAGTGTACCCATTTCGAAGTGTGGCAGCAATGTAGGAGGCACCTAGCCGTGAGGCCTTAATACAACCTACACCTATCCAACGCTTCTCTGGTGACTGAGGATTCGCTACGATGGTTTAGCGATCCTATGGAAGGGACAGTCTCCTACTACCCAGCTCCCACACGAAGAACAAATGTACCAGTTTCCTGGCCTGTATGTCCTCGGGCTTTGAACACACGACCACTACGTCTATGACCGGCAGTGAAGGCAAGCCTCCACTCCGGACTCCATCCAGCCCGTAGTTCACATTGAGTAAGCCGCTAGAACTTACCCCATTAAGGCCGGAGTGATCCCCGGCCCGGAACAGCAAAGCCGACTAAGGACCTACTGTTCCTACGGTTCCCCTACCCAAGAGCTACACAGCGGGGGCTTACTGCTGCCCTTGGGGAGAGCCGGCCCCGTGCCGGAGGTATGCTCTGACAGATATGACAACAGTTACATATACACTGGCGATTCCAACCCTTTATTTGGTTCACCAATAATTAGTTTGTCAATATTCCTACAATAGCCATTGTATGCCACACGCGTAAAACAATAATACAGCAATTCCCCGAACACAAAGGGATTAGTCAGAGCTTAGTTGGTCATATATTTATATTTGGATGGCAAACCATTATGAATTCAGTCCAATTGCCACATTTTTCGCCACGGATATTAAACCTAACGGCTTAAGGACATTTCTGTGGCATGATGAAAATATAGGGATCATTTCTTAATAAGTTAATTCAGTCTTTATATTTACACGGACAACCATTTCTATTTTTTGTACAACACGGGTAACACTTGTAGTTTTAAATATTTTCTATATGTTCATAAAGCATTTATATAACATATTCAAGAACACCACCACGGTTTACATTAGACATCCTAAGAACAAACACAATTTCCACCATTTCATTCGGAGTAAACAAATTAATAATCTGTTATAGAGTTGCTGACAATCAACTGCTATAAATACATCTATCTTTTTCATCAAATACAATTGGATAATTCTAATTCTTTTTGATAACTCTCTCTCTCTCTCTCTGGCCAAAATAAACCTCTTTATCATTCCATTTAGAGATAAACATAGTAGTTTAAGAGATCTAGTTAAATTCTTATTAAAATAATGTTTTTCTTTCCTTTGGATGTGATTAACAGAAATTTATGTAAGCGTCAAGTGAACGAATTGCTCAAGCAATCTGAATATTTACAAACAAAATTTTTATTTGTTGGCAAAACATCTGAAATTGTAGCTGAAAACAGTTGGTAGATTGCTCTGATCACTCGGGGACATTTTGAATTAAATCACTGGAATAAATTTGTTCGTGTTTCACATTAAGTGCGTAAACGTCGATTGTATCATTGCCACTTGGAAAAACGTCCGTCGCGTAAAATAAGCAGATTTCTCACTAGTTGGCATGGTGCACTACTAATCTCATCTCACCATGAATTATCTACTCCTAAAGATAATGTAGAACGTTTAAGATGTTTGACCCCCCCCCCCTCCCCCAATCTTTATTTATTTTTTTATTTATTTATTAACGGCCACTTTTTGCAACTTAGGCTAATCGGGACGGGTTATCTACAGGTTACCACCCTTTTCTAGCCAGGGTGGGATTTTAGGACGTTATTTAATGAATTTCGTCACTAAATAATCCAATCTTTAAGTCCCTACTATTCCTTGTCGGGTTTCAGCCACTCACGAATATAAAGATTTTGAGCTGAATGAAACGATTAAATCTAGAGTATGGTATAAATCATATTAACATGTTCATGTTAAGAGTGGAAAATCATAATAGACGACTTCATTGCGCTACGTAACTCAACTGAGAGACCTCAATTACTCAAGTTCAAGCAATATATATATATATATTTCAGAATGTCCCAGAGGACGAGTCCATTGCCCCCTGAAGGTAGGTTCCTTAGTTCATGGTTCAAAGATGCGAATCTTAGACGTACATTTCTATAAATTGTAATCTACCTGTTAGGGAGTGAATATTATAATGAAAGATTCACATATCTCTTTTATTATATCTACTATTATATCTCTTTGGAATTGTAAGATATAGGTTAGGTGTAAAAAACACATGTTTTGTAGATACATACAAGATAGTTTTTTGTTCTCTGAGTCATGAGTTGAAGAATAAAGATACATTCAGATTAAACATTCTAAACCTTTTTTTGTGATTAAGAACATTACCTTTTTCTGATATTAAGACCCTAAAACTTCTTCAGCTCATATAACTTTAGGGTTTCCTGTGGAATGGCTAATTTCAATGCGATCAAGTGAGCCATCTAAAAGTTCATATCCTTATTTACACAGATTTGTTATTAAAGGAACCGGGAAAACAGATTGAGGTAGATTAGTAGCATTTCCAGCACGTGGGGAATTTGCTTAGTTCACTCAGGGTATGCATGACGGGCTTTTAATGTTACGTGAAACTCTGATTTCGATTTTATTGAAATTGCATCTCCCATTATTCTATTTATCAATAGAGCAATGCTATCGGTTTTAATTCAGTCAGCTGTTCCAGATGCGCCATGTTTATCATTGTCACAGCCTTGTGTATTTCATTTAATTTTTGAACAGCCGTCAAGCTGGGCGTATCACATGAACTATTCAGGTAGGAAAAATATTAATTTTACTCTTTGTGTATTTTAGGGATGTACTATTATATGATAGTACTCTGTTAATAATTTAAGTTTTTTTTGACATTTTTAATGATAGGTATTGTAATGTAAGGAAAATGTTAGCCCCTAAAGAGATGCCAAGATGGGCACTAAACATGATGGGCATCATAAATAAATTCAAGGAGACATAGGCCCATCCCATAACATAATTGTAATAGTATCATAATGTTTACATGTTACAATCTACTTTATTACTGCAAAAAAAATAGTTGCAAAAATGTGCATAGCAGACTATACGAAATACTGGGTATATATAATGGTATCACTATCTGTTTTACAGATTTTTTTTTATATTATTGGTAATCACATAGTAAATTAAACAATGGTAAAAAATTAAAATGTTAGTAATGCAATAAAGTTGGGAATTGTCCAATAGCCCTTTATAAATAGCCCCTGATAACCCCGTTACAAAACGTAGTTGCCCGAAACCATCAATTTTAATGAACACATATATACATTTAGGCCTAATTTTTAAATTTACTAACAAATATAGCACATATATGTATATGTCATTATTATGTGTATCATAAAACTATCCAATAATTCAAAATTAAGAATATCTAGCAGGCTGATTTACTATTGACCATACTCTGCATCATGACTCGCCAGGATACCTATTTGAATAGCCAATTTACGTCTAATACCCAATTGGCTGTCACCTGCCAATTATATCAAATAATGGTTCACACTTACTGTTTGCCTCAGCTGGACGTGCTTTATCTTATCACTGAGACTCCTACAAGCTCCTTTCCTGGTAAATAGAGTTAAAACAGAGACCAAAGCCAGTAGAATGCATTTTCAGATAAGTTGAGATAATTACTATTTTCTCATAAAGGAATAGTGAGACAGAATGATTTATGTAGAATGTGCATTACCTTAAAATTTTGGAAGACGTAATCAGGGTTACAAGAATAAGTCTTGACGAATCTCATTCAATTCAAATCTATTCTGGTTTTAAGTAACTAATATGAGTAAGAACGTATAAAAGGATTTACCTTAGGAAAAGAAAGTCATTTGTATATAATTTGAAATACTTATATTTAACAAAATTTAAAAAGGTAGTTTGCTACAGAAGTCAACTCTACCGATGTTACTTCTTGCATAATTGCCTAAAGCGTCATTAACACTATTTACAATCTTGCCATGGAAATGACCGGCCATCCATCCCAGAATCTTATCTTCAATCTTGTGGATAACTCCTCCACCGGTATGGATGTTGATCTTGCCGAGGTTAGCAAGGTTGATCCTGTCTACGTTAGCTGTGCACTGGTTGCCGTTCTTGACTACCGTCACCTGGGCTTCGATAGAGTTGGATGAGACAGAAGCACTTACATGCTGGGTGATGGAGAAGAGATGCTTTGCCTTGAACTGGCAATGGTTGAAGCCGAACTCCAACGTGCCAAGACCAAGAGCGACTCGGAGAGTGATGGCGTTGCCTGCAGTAGTCATGGACACATCTCCGGTTCTTCTCAGAGTTGCCAGCGACCTGGCGTAGCCATCCCAGCAGTTGCAGTGACCGGACAGCTTGGCGATATGATGCCACTTGTACTTCCAATCATGGTTCATGTTCTCGACCGGAAGAGTTTCCTTGTGGTTCTGCACCAGCTCTGCGTTGACCCCGTTCAGCAGCTGATCCACCATCTGGTTCAGGACGACAGTGTCGCCCAGGGCAAGCCCCAACAAGCTCAGAACACACAGGAATCGCAACATCTTACTGATGAATTACTGAATTCGCAGTGCGTATATAAACTACTGTTATCGCCTGTCAAGTACAAATCTCAATTGCATTTTGAAGGTTTTCTAAGATATATTTTTAATTACTTGGAAATTGAGCTTTTTCTCAAGTACTGAAGCAAACTGCTCGAAATAAATGCGTTAAACGAGTTTAGAGATTACGTAATATGAGGTTCATTGAGAGATGACTTGATCATTTTTCGGGATAATATAGTGTATGGATATTTCGTTCAAGGATGAACAATTATACGTATTTAGGTAGGAATAGGCAAGCCATTGCATTGTATAATTATTATTTAAATTATATAAGGTGTGACTGTCCAATTCATTTGTGAATACATTATCAAAAGTTTAGTTGTTAAAACAACTAACTTCTATTCAACTACTACTTCCATAAATTCGGCAAGTTTCACGTTTTAAAATGCCTCTTTTAACTATATTACCAAGGCCAATATTAAATCAGCTAAACTATCTTCCATCCAAATGTGAAAAGGCTTCATGAGCCACGGAACATAGAGTTCATGAATAATGGAGTATTTATTTACCGATTGTTATTGTTAATTGTTAAAAGAATAAATGCAATAAATTGAACAAGCTATTTAATTCTTATTTTAAGCAAATTTAATAATTGTTTAACATTGTTTGTAAATGGACATCGTTTTTTTCCTCGGTTCAGTTGCCCTGAAATGGGCGACTATATTTATATAATTCTCTCCACTTTTACGTCCCATCTTTCGATAATACCTACAAATAATTTTGTTTCTATACACAAGTGCCATCAAATAAATATAAATATAAAATAAGATCCATTTAACAAACAATGAATAAAATATAAGAGCATATTTGAATAATGAGCAAAGGAAAGAATCCAAAACAAAAAAAAATCAAACCACAGAACAAATTAAAGGAAAAGAAATTGTAATTTGATTACATAACGTTTTAATCAAGTAATAGATACGTATAATATAAGTAAGATATTACTTCTCTTTCATTTATTTTTGTTACAGAATTTACATCATAATATTTTATTATTTACAGCAGGTACAAATGGCATAAAACCATTAGAAAAAAGGAAAAGCAGATCGTAGTTTGTAATGGGTCATTTATGTTCACTAAGCATCATTCTCATTAGTGTTTGTATAGGTCATTCCAAATGTTTGTAGTGAAATATTGTATGGTCGTTTGTCTGTTCTGTTCGTCCGTCACATGTGCACTGGTTGTTTTCAACCATTTTAAACCTATGTAAGTAGTCGGTCCAAGTCTTGCCAGTGCTTGAGTTACTCTATTATTAATACATTTTGACATTTTGTTTTGTTCTATATTATTTAAAAAGCAGTGTATCAATCTCTACTTCTATTTGTGGTAGTTTATCCGCCATTCCATTGTTTAAATGCCACTAGTCTTAGTGTCCTTCTAACCTTAGTTTTAAATATATTTCTGTAAATAATTGTTGATGAGTAGTCCGTCGCCTTAGCCTGTCTGTAAGCGCGTTTATTACCAAAATGTTCAATGTGAGCTTTTCTCCATTGCATACATACCTCTATATGTTCGCAGGATATTAGTTGTTTTTTTATTTGTTCTGTCAAGCCTAGTCTATATTGCTTACTGGAAACATGATTTTCACCATTGTATTACAAATGCGCAACCAATTTTGTCTTCTTTTTTGCTTCCGTCTATGTAATTGTTAACTGTAGGGGTTTATGTCATGTCTGTCGGCAGGGTGTATCCATTTCGAATCTTGAATGTCATCTTCTATTTCTTGAATATCGTTATTAGCCTTTTCAATATTTGGTAATAGTTGTAAATTTATTTTGAGAGTAATGAAAAAGGGATAAAATCAGCGATCAGCTTCATTTGAAAGGGTTCTGTTACCTCTGATAATTCTTATAGTAAGCACTGTATTTGTTCTAGCTTGAAGGCATTTTTTTTTAATAGTTTTTATTTATTTCATTTTCTTATTCTGAGTTAATGTAAATCAAATGATGGGCAAAACTGTTTGTTTACTACAGAGGAACACATGTGACTTACATAAACACAGAAGGCTCTGTCTTGGCCCTTCTGTATCATCCAGGAAATTACATGTCCACTGTCTGCCCAGTCTGTCATTGTCACTCCCCGGTGATATTTTCCGGTGAAGATATGGCACTAATTCGTTTTTTTTTATTTCAGTTCCAGTCCTCCTACGATTTTTTTTCCATCGCGATATTCAAACCAGAACTTTAGAATCCAATAGAAAGTTAGTGAATGAATAAGCCAAATGGTGCAGTGAGATATTGAGAAGATCTTGGTGACACTACAATTATTGGTGAGCTTTAATCAATATCGCTGCGCAAAGCAAATCAACATGCCACCACTATAGACCTTGAAAGATCTCAAAAGTTAAACATCTATCTACCTTGACTTCATTCGCTCTCAAAAACTTCCTTCCAGGCAAAGATCGAAGACCGTCATCATAATTTGCTGCTGTTCAAGTATATCCAAGCACTTTGATCAACATCTGAGTCAAAACATATTCATGGGAAGCATTACGCCCTGGCAGTAGATTAAACCAATTAGGGTAAGATATGACTCATGTGATTGGGTAATGTTGCTTTGATCTTCGTAAGACGATTGAAGATGTAAAAATTACTGAACTACAGATTCCGGTCGGAAGTAGGTGAGCAGGTGTGTATGGATCCCTCGATGGATCTTGACGTGAGACTTCGCTGTCGGTCAAGTATATCTTAATGCTTTGTTCAGTCTGAAACCCGAGCAAGTGAGTATGGATCCCTCGATGGATCTTGACGTGAGACTTCGCTGTCGGTAAAGTACATCTTAGTGCTTTGTTCAGTCTGAAGCCCGAGCAGGTGAGTATGGATCCCTCGATGGATCTTGACGTGAGACTTCGCTGTCGGTAAAGTACATCTTAGTGCTTTGTTCAGTCTGAAGCCCGAGCAGGTGAGTATGGATCCCTCGATGGATCTTGACGTGAGACTTCGCTGTCGGTCAAGTACATCTTAGCGCTTTGTTCAGTCTGAAACCCGAGCAGGTGTGTATGGATCCCTCGATGGATCTTGACGTGAGACTTCGCTGTCGGTCAAGTACATCTTAGCGCTTTGTTCAGTCTGAAACCCGAGCAGGTGTGTATGGATCCCTCGATGGATCTTGACGTGAGACTTCGCTGTCGGTCAAGTACATCTTATTGCTTTGTTCAGTCTGAAACCCGAGCAGGTGTGTATGGATCCCTCGATGGATCTTGACGTGAGACTTCGCTGTCGGTCAAGTACATCTTAGCGCTTTGTTCAGTCTGAAACCCGAGCAGGTGTGTATGGATCCCTCGATGGATCTTGACGTGAGACTTCGCTGTCGGTCAAGTACATCTTAGTGCTTTGTTCAGTCTGAAACCCGAGCAGGTGTGTATGGATCCCTCGATGGATCTTGACGTGAGACTTCGCTGTCGGTCAAGTACATCTTAGTGCTTTGTTCAGTCTGAAACCCGAGCAGGTGTGTATGGATCCCTCGATGGATCTTGACGTGAGACTTCGCTGTCGGTCAAGTACATCTTAGTGCTTTGTTCAGTCTGAAGCCCGAGCAGGTGAGTCGGATCCCTCGATGGATCTTGACGTGAGCCTTCGCTGTCGGTCAAGTACATCTTAGCGCTTTGTTCAGTCTGAAACCCGAGCAGGTGTGTATGGATCCCTCGATGGATCTTGACGTGAGACTTCGCTGTCGGTCAAGTACATCTTAGCGCTTTGTTCAATCTGAAACCCGAGCAGGTGTGTATGGATCCCTCGATGGATCTTGACGTGAGACTTCGCTGTCGGTCAAGTATATCTTAGTGCTTTGTTCAGTCTGAAACCCGAGCAGGTGTGTATAGATCCCTCGATGGACCTTGGCGTGAGACTTCGCTGTCGGTCAAGTATATCTTAGTGCTTTGTTCAGTCTGAAACCCGAGCCGGTGAGTATGGATCCCTCGATGGACCTTGGCGTGAGACTTCGCTGTCGGTCAAGTACATCTTAGTGCTTTGTTCAGTCTGAAACCCGAGCAGGTGTGTATGGATCCCTCGATGGATCTTGACGTGAGACTTCGCTGTCGGTCAAGTACATCTTAGCGCTTTGTTCAGTCTGAAACCCGAGCAGGTGTGTATGGATCCCTCGATGGACCTCGACGTAAAACATCGTTGTCACTCAGATACAACTTAGCGCTTTGTTCAACCTCATATCAGTACAAGTGTATATGGATGCCTCGATGGATCTAGGCATGAGGCATCGCTATCTCTCAGATACAACTTAGTTTGTAGGGTTATGATATATTTGAAGTTATCCTGTTAGGGGGATTTATTTGAAGGGGGTAATGTCAGCTTATGTTATGTGCATACAGAGCGTACCATATGATTATTAAGACTATCCTCTTCAGTGTAACTTGAATTGTGTTTTATCCTAGTTGTAATCAATATATTCTTGTTTGGTTATCACCTATTGTTATTCTTAAGATTTTAAAAAATACTCGAAGACCTTTAAACAAAGGTTTTATCATAAGACTACTCTTATAAGCATCCCATTTCTATTCCATACCCAAGTGCTGTCTCAAGTAAGATAGGAAATATATTTTGAAAAATTAAGTCGTATGAAGTGCTTATAAGAGCAGAATGTAGTATACTTCATGCGTTGGACAAAGTGGTAGAAAGCTAAGAGTGAGGCTAAAAAAGCATGCTACACGAGACACCGGGATTTCTGCGTACGCCAGGAAAGTGTTCCCCTTTTAGCATATTTCCTTTTTTTCTTTCATCTACGGATGTTTTGTCTTTGTATCGGAAGGTTACAACTATAAAACCTTTGTCAACGGAAAGTCGACAACAAATAATTACCTGAGCTATGTAAAAATAAAGTATCAATGTTAAAATTAAAATAAACAAAATTATATCAATAGAAAATGTTTTACATAACCTTCACTCTATTCATTTTCTGATTTCTCATTGAAAAAAATAATTGATAATAAAGGAAGATAAGTATTCAGCTTCAAGGAGAAAAAAACAGATCTGTGGTAAATTTAACAACATATATTTATAATTTATAAAGTATTCATATCGATATATCAAATATTCTTTATTTAAAAAGGTAGTTTGCTACAGATGTCAACTCTACCGATATTATTTCTAGCGTAATTCACTAAAGCATTATTAACACTATTTACAATCTTTCCATGGAAATGGCCGGCCAACCATCCCAGAAGCTTATCTTCAATCTTGTGGATAACTCCACCACCGGTATGGATTTTGATCTTGCCGAGGTTAGCAAGGTTGATCCTGTCTACGTTAGCAGAGCACTTGTTGCCATTCTTGACTACCGTCACCTGGGCTTCGATAGAGTTGGATGAGACAGAAGCACTTACATGCTGGGTGATGGAGAAGAGATGCTTTGCCTTGAACTGGCAGTGGTTGAAGCCGAACTCCAACGTGCCAAGACCAAGAGCGACTCGGAGAGTGATGGCGTTGCCTGCAGTAGTCATGGACACATCTCCGGTTCTTCTCAGAGTTGCCAGCGATCTGACGTAGCCATCCCAGCAGTTGCAGTGCCCGGACAGCTTGACGAAATGCCATCTGTACTTCCAATCATGTTTCATGTTCTCCACCGGGAGGGTTTCCTTGTGGTTCTGCACCAGCTCTGAGTTGACCCCGTTCAGCAGCTGGTCCACCATCTGGTTCAGGACGACAGTGTCGCCCAGGGCAAGCCCCAACAAGCTCAGAACACACAGGATTCGCAACATATTACTGAAGTTGAATCATTGAGTAAGCTAGATCTATATATACTATTTTGAAGTGCAGTCTCAATTACAGTTTTGATAGTTGTCTAAGAAATGTTTATATTTACTTGGAAATAAAACTATCCTCGAGTGGAAAAGTGATTCTGGAGTGGTTGAATTTGTTTTGAACGATTGCAGGGATTACGCCATTTCTATTTGCATAAATGATAATGGCATGAACGGGAAAATTCTAAGTGAATAATTACTTCTATTATTAAATCACGACACCCAGATGGAGTTTAGGACACCTATATTGCAGTCATGGCCCACGGTTCATTCTTTGAACTTCTTGGTAATGTTAATGTGATGGGTAGTAAATATTAATTATTCATTTTTGGTGATAGTAGGGAAGCCACACATCCTTTGTTCCAACAAGATGAAGACCAGAGGAGCAGGTTTCGACACAGCACGTCGGGGGGTCCATGGCAAACTCATCACTAGAGTTGGTAAAATAAGTAAAGGCGTTAAGGTGTACAACGGTCATTGTTGTTCTCTTGTCGCTGTTCCCATATCGAAGGCATAAGAGTTATGAATTTGCACCTGGGTGTCTAGCGCGAAAATGGGTTCTGTTCACTAGCTGAGCCAATATCGAAACAGGTAGACATTGCTTTTGAATGGGTTTGATTATGGGGTCTGTCGTCTTATACTCTGCCTCAGATTCTGCAACATTGGAGACCTCCATTATCGTTGAAAGCCTTGTCTCGTAACAAGGTTTAGCTTGAAATGCAGAAACTATCCAAGGCACGAGTCATGTATGGTGAAACACCTGGATTCTTGGAATATAAACTTGGGCAGTAGGAGAAGGTTGTTTTCCGGACCAATCTATCTGTTGGGTTCCTTGACTTCATGCTATCTAGTGCATCTGAAGTACTTCTAATTTGACGGTAGGATTAGCACTCGATATGCCCAAGATGATGACATCGATGGCATTCATTTAATTACTTGCTACATTTGATTTATAGGTCCTTTTATGTCTCCTATTAAAATTGTCACTGTAGACTTGCAACATATTGCGTATGTTAAATGTTATTTATTTCCGCCCACTTTATGCTACTATGTCTCAATTGCTCTACCAGTTTTTACAATGTTTTTTTTAAGATTATTAACATAGGTCTATTGGTTATGAAATTCAATTGTTGCTCTGTTTTACTAAGTTCGTTTTTATGACAGTATTAGTATTATTGATGAATTTTAAGTTTACAATTTATAAATCTTTTTAAATTTTTGATAATAGTAATTTTACTTATATTTTCATTATGTATATTTTAAGTAATGACTGTATTTTGTAGCTTCTAATATATTCGTTGTTATTATTATTATTTACTAAGATCCACTTTTTGTTATTGTGGCTAATTGGATTATCTATAGGTCACAACCCCTTTAAAGTCAGGGTGGGACTAAGGATATTACTTAATGAGTTCGTCACTAAATAAATTCCTATTGTCAAGGCGGGAATCGAACTCGCCACTCTGAGTTTACCATGAGAGATCAAGACCAACACTTTAACTCACATGTCTAACCCGAACCGTTAATATATTTGTATTTCTTATTTTGTCTGAGGCATATAATACATACAGTTTCTGTAATCCTGCATTTCTTGACTCCACTTTTACCAATATCATCCAATTTGTGTTTTATTTTGTTGTGTTTAATATTTTTTTGACGTCATTTGAGCCAACAAACTGAAATAGATCTGTAAAACGAGTACTCGTTTTGTAGAGGGAAAGAAATCTTGTTTATTTATCCAAATAGGTATTTTCCTCTGCCACCTAGCATCATGCCCAGATGAGTTTTAAGTAGTACATTAACTATACTAATGTGATCATATAGGAGCCTAAGTCACCTCCTTAGGACACGGTTCATGAAAACCAGGAACTCATCCAGGTTCATTGCCTCTCGAGGCTCCTCCTGAGATCAACTGGCTGTATTTAGTCAAGTCTATGCCAAAGGTTAGCGAGCTTGAGCCCATTTATGTCCATGTAGTAACGAAGAAGTTCGTAATCCAAACTTTATTTGACTTCTCTTTAAGTCGTTGTTTGGATGATATTTGCTGCTAATAAAGTTCAATCTATCGGATTTCCTCAAATATTGTGAGGCAACGATGGAGACCAATGCACAAATATCGATCAAACATATAGCTTTCGTTTGTCCAAAACAAACAGGAATCATAGAACTGGACTGTGACGATTGCCAGTTTTTCCACTTACCGTTTTGTTCAAACTCAGAGACCTTGATCTTTGCTCCTGGGATTGTTGTTTTAAAACCAAAATGGATAATATCAGGTTCAATAACTAGTTATGGAGGTTGTAGAAGATAACAGAGATGGCGTCGAGCTATTGTAACACAACTAACAGCGAACAATTAGTCAAAATTGCTATAATAATGCAACTAGTTGATCTGACACTGAGCCATCATGAGACGGCGAACTACTCCTAAAGTACTATTTATTATTGTTGTAGGAAGGTAACAACAATAAAACCTTTGTCAACGGAAAGTCGCCCCAGCTATATTATAAATAAAGTAACAATGTTAAAATTAAAATATATAAAATGATATCATTAGAATATGTTTTACATACACTTTCACTCTATTCATTTCCTGAATGCTCAATGAAACAAAAATTGATAAGGAAGGATTTAGCTCAAAGGGGGAAAAACAAATATGTGAAAAATTTATCGCAGATATATTTATAATTTATAAAGTGTACATATTGAAATATCAAATATTAATTACTTATTTAAAAAGGTAGTTTGCTACAGAAGTCAACTCTACCGATGTTACTTCTTGCATAATTGCCTAAAGCGTCATTAACACTATTTACAATCTTGCCATGGAAATGGCCTGCCATCCATCCCAGAATCTTATCTTCAATCTTGTGGATGACTCCACCACCGGTATGGATGTTGATCTTGCCGAGGTTAGCAAGGTTGATCCTGTCTACGTTAGCTGTGCACTGGTTGCCGTTCTTGACTACCGTCACCTGGGCTTCGATAGAGTTGGATGAGACAGAAGCACTTACATGCTGGGTGATGGAGAAGAGATGCTTTGCCTTGAACTGGCAGTGGTTGAAGCCGAACTCCAACGTGCCAAGACCAAGAGCGACTCGGAGAGTGATGGCGTTGCCTGCAGTAGTCATGGACACATCTCCGGTTCTTCTCAGAGTTGCCAGCGATCTGACGTAGCCATCCCAGCAGTTGCAGTGACCGGACAGCTTGGCGATATGATGCCACTTGTACTTCCAATCATGGTTCATGTTCTCCACCGGGAGGGTTTCCTTGTGGTTCTGTATCAGCTCTGCGTTGACCCCGTTCAGCAGCTGATCCACCATCTGGTTCAGGACGACAGTGTCGCCCAGGGCAAGCCCCAACAAGCTCAGAACACACAGGATTCGCAACATCTTACTGAAGTTGAATCATTGAGTCAGCTAAACCTATATATACTGCTTTGAAGTACACCTCTCAATAAGTTTGATAGATTTCTAAGAGATGTTTATATTTACTTGGAAATAAAGCTTTCCTCGAGTGGAAAAGTGATTCTGGAGTGGTTGAAATTTAAGTGTTGAACGATTGCAGGGATTACGTCATTTCCGATTGCATAAATGATAATTGCATTAACGGGAAACGAATAAGCGGATAATTACTTCTATTATTAAATATGAGTTTACGACAACCAGATTACAGTCATGTCCCACGGTTCTTTTTAGGAACTTCTTCACAATGTAAATGTGATGAGTAGTAAATACTTATTATTCTTTTCTGTGACAGTATGAGAACGACACATCCTTTGTTCCAACAAGATGAAGGTCAGAGAAGTAGGTTTCGACATGACGCGTGGGGGGGGTCCCTTGGAAATTCATCACTGCAGTTGGTATAATAAGTAAAGGCGTTAAGGTGCACAACAGTAGCGGCCGTTCTCGTGTCACTGGGCCCATATCGAAGGCAACTTTGGGGACTCCACCATTATTGTTGAAAGCCTTGTCTCGTACGATGGTTTAGCTTGCAGATGCTATCCAAGACACGACGTTTATAGTGCTAAGTCCTGATTGTTGGACTATTGGGCAGAGGAAGAAGGTTAGGGGAACTGGATGCTTTGCCATTCTGCTAGTTTGGTTCTTTAGCGTCATGCCAACTAGTACCCTTGATGCACTTCTCATTGGAAGGTATGAATACCACTTGTTATGCCCAGGATTATGACAGCGATAGCACTAATTTAATTCCTTGCCACAACTGACTTATAGGTCCTGTATGTTTCCTATACAAAACGGACCCTGTTGACTTGAACATATTGCGTAGATTAAATGTTATTTTTATTTTACATCCACTTTATGCTACTATAACTAACTGGGCCGGGTTGTCTACAAGTTACCACCCTTTTCTAGCAAGGATTTCTTTTAATGAGTACGGCACTAAATTAATTCCTTTTAACATTCTTACGTTAAATAAATGAGAAAGTACACAGAACACAACACTATTTATATTTGGGTTGTAATATATACATATTTACAGATTGTAATAAGGAACTAGCTACACACGTACACTGAGTGAGAAACAGAAGGCAACACTGTGAGAGGCCGGAGGCAACACCAACTACTTTATCCACTTCTGTTCTTCCCAGCTGGCTCGCTCCGTTGACTTCTGTTCTTCACAGCTGGCTGGCTCCGTTGCCATGGTAAGGCTCACCGCGTTCCTATGGCTACGAATGCTGCCGCTGCATCCTAATGCCCAAGCGGGAATCGAACTTGCCACTCTAGGCTTACCAAGTGTGATTATGACCAATGTCTTAAACTCACTCACATGGCGTAGCTCATCATAATACCTTCATAAGGAAATACATAAATAAGATCAGTAATAACTGAACAATTCGAATAATTCCTTTAATATTTTAGCAACAAAAAAATGTATTGGACAACTGTTACTAGAAATCAGTAGTTACAAATATGGTTACGTACTCTTTGAAGTAGATTAGGTTTACAAAAAAGAATAATAATAATTTAAAGATTTCACGCATTGACACAATCCAAAAGTCTTCCTTTACACAAAATTATTTATTAATTTTAGAGACGGTCGAAATTCAGGCTCTTGTAATCTTAAATCAAAACGACCATCAAGTAGGGGCTGCGTAAACTTAGCAGACTTCCAACCTACAGGTATTAGGCACTAGTGATCTACGTGTACTCTCATCATATATTCCCTAGTTCTATGAACTGTGTAAAAAAAAAAATGGTGGGCGGGTGTACTGAAGGTTTAGAAAAGAGGAAGCACGATTAACTCGGTAAATACTCGAGTTACGAAAAAATGGTTAGAATTTAGAAGGTAGATCTATACAATTTTACGATACCCCACACTATAACGGAAATCTTTTGAATTTTGGAAATACCCTACAACTATTACATATCCGATTTCAGCCAATAGCAAATATGATATTTAGTTCAGGCTGAAACGGCCAATTGCCGAGTATGGCGAAGATCAAATAAAATTTTCTAAACAAGAACGTAAAATATTAATTGATGACGTCATGACACAACAAATTTGGATGGTTCTCGTATAATAAAGGACTCTTGATAACAATATTTGGTGTTTGGTATATATAATTTTGAACGGACCTCATTTTCGTCATCTACTAGGTGGAATCGATGGACATTAGAGGAAATTTTTCTGAAAATTATACGACCTTATTAGCTAATAACGAAGAGATAATAACCAAACAACATAAAACTTCAACAAAAACATCACCCTGAACAAAGGTTTTATTTCGTTGGCTTGTTTATTTAAGCCTTTTTTGATGCCATGGGCCAGAAGATGGCAACATCATCTTCGGAAGTACTTATTAAATAATATAGTGTAAATAATACAAGAAAGGAGGACATTTATTTCTACTTCGCTTTGAATTATTTATTTGTTAATGTTGTAGAAACTGGAGATATATACTTTTTCATGTCGTAAAGTATAAATTGTGCTGTTGGCTGAGTAATATTGAAGGGGTGTGTAATGGGGTGGTGAGGGGAAACAAGAAGCTTGTCGTCGGAGGGCTAAGTAGTAATAAATTCTACTAATGACCACTGACATAACCACCAAGAGTCGGGTCCTTTCCACCTCCAACTTCTCAACTTACGTCCAAAAATAAATAACTAGTGCCTAAGGGTGGCGCTCAGATTTTGTGGGCCACCACAATACTTTTCTGGCGACACTTATATCTAAAAAATCCGTCACACAGGGGCTGAAGATTAATAATAGATAAACCCACATTCTGCTAACACAACACCACCGTGAATAAATACAAACAGTAAAAATAAATATGAACATAACAAAAGTGGTTTATTTTGTTATTTAGAGTAACGTTTGTTATATACACTTTTTTCGTATACCGAATTACGTATATAAACGAGATATACGCTAAAACCTATAGCGGAAGTTAACAATTCTATTTGGCACAAAAGACTCGACTGAACTAAATAAAACTCGGTATGTGTATTAGCACTAACGCGTTCATTATAATAAGGCATACCAACATTTCTAGGAACGGTCAGGAGTGGGGGTTGTAAGGGAGGCCTGAATTTAAAAATAGCGGTATTTCGTTTTCTATTCATTTTTCTGCAAATATGCACGTGACAAAAGTTGTTTATTTTGTTATTTAAAGTAAAGTTTGTCACTTTTGTCTTATAACATAGTATAAACGAGATATACCTACACTAAAACTTTAGCGGGAGCCAACAATTTTATTAGGCACTAACGATTGAACCGAACTTAAGAAAACTCGGTATGTCAATTAGCATTAATTCTTCCATCATTATAAGCTATATTAAAATTGTTAGGTTTAAACGGGAGTGGGGGTTATAAGGGAGGCCTGAAATAAAAATTCGCGATATTTCGTTGTCAATTTGTTTTCGACAAACGTGTACATAACAAAAGTTGTTTACTTTGTTATTTAGAGCAACTTTTGTTATATACATTTTTTTAGGAACAATGTATGAAGCAAGTAATTTGCCTTAGAAATATTGATGTGCTCATCAATTCTTTCCAATATGAACTACCAGGTACCTTATCTGGAAAAATTAATTCAAATCAATGTTAATATTTTGACCTTAGTGATTCAAAGCTATGCATAACGCTCCGGAGACGGGAAATATGACAATATGGAGGACAGTGAAGTCGTACATAAAAAATGAAATTTATTATTAAAGAATCCACAGAAACGACGGTTATGAACCTAAGCACTGGGACGGCTAAATGTCAAAATATTGTGCAAAGAATAGCCATGCCAAAAAAATA
Source organism: Riptortus pedestris (assembly GCA_019009955.1). Taxonomy (NCBI): domain Eukaryota; kingdom Metazoa; phylum Arthropoda; class Insecta; order Hemiptera; family Alydidae; genus Riptortus; species Riptortus pedestris. The sequence goes on from CM032229.1 coordinate 5,811,746, forward strand.
CCATTACCATTCAGCCTCAAATGTATTCCCGGGCGAAGCCGGGTATCTAAGCTAGTATATACATACAATTGTAACCTCTGTCTGTACATTGATTTTTTTCGCGAAATTTCACGATAACTTTTCGTTTCACATGTCATAGACACCATAGCTGCATTTTGTTTTCTTTTGTGTCTGTTTGTTTGTTTGTTACCTTTTCACGCATAAACGGCTGAACCGAACTTTATGAAACTTCGTATGTATATTACTACTAACCCAACTTAGACTTTAGGCTATGTTAATCTTCTCTGAGACGAACAGGAGTGGGGGTTATAAGGCGTTTCTTATTGGTTTTTTGACAGATATGCACATGACAAAAGTTGTTTACGTTGTTATTAAGAGTAACGTTTTGTCATATATCGAAGTATAAACAAAATATGTGCTAAAAACTATAGCGGAAGTCAACAAGTTTAAAGGGAACAAAAGACTAAATCGACCTTAACGAATCTCCTTAAGTGAGTTAGTAATAATACTTCATAGATTATAAACTTTTATAGGATCATTATTGAGTGAAGAATGTAAAACCTTAATTGATGACGTCATCAAAGCCCCTTTCTCACAAAATAAACGGTTTGGTAGTTAATCTTCGAATAAAGTTGTTCATTTGATAACCGCTTATTGTTAATTTGACATGAGTAGGAGTGACGGTTTACTGCAGGCTGAAAACTAAACAATGCAAATATCTCGGTTAATGATCAAGAAAGTGAAAAAACATATATAACATTATTTGTTGGCCATTAAATTTGCTATAAGATTGATTCTATACAACTTTTCAATCCGTCCTATAATAACTGGGATATTTCGAAGTTTCGAAATTCTCCCCCTTTAGTGTTGCAATGAAACACTTATATAACGAGTTCAAACAAAAATTAAGACACAGAGTACAAACACACACACACACACACACACACGCACATGTATATATATATATATAGATATATATATATATGAGATAGAGAGAGAGAGAGGGAGAGAGGAAGGGAGGGAGAGAGGAAGAGAGAGAGAGAGAGAGAGAGAGAGAGAGAGAGAGGAAGAGAGAGGGAGGGAGAGAGCGAGAGAGAGAGAGAGAGAGAGAGAGAGAGAGAGAGAGAGAGGGTGCGGGAGCGAGAGAGAGAGAGAGAGAGCGAGCGAGAGAAAGAGAGCGAGAGCGAGAGAAATAGAGCGAGAGAGAGAGAAAGAGAGCGAGAGAGAGAGAAAGAGAGCGAGAGAGAGACAGAGAGAGGGAGAGAGAGAGAGAGAGAGAGAGAGAGAGAGAGAGTGCGAGAGAGAGAGAGAGAGGGAGAGAGAGAGAGAGAGAGAGAGAGTTTTGAACGGACCTCATTTTTGTTATCTCCTGGGTAGGATCTATGGACATTTGAAGACATTTTTAGAAAATCGTGCCTTGAGGACAACCTCAATGGCTGATTTCCCTTTACGAAAAATAACATACACACAGTCATTATACACTGTAAGTAAAGAGTTTGAATTTGGCAAAAATTCCCAATTAAATAAACATTTTATGGACGATTTGTTGTAATATAAAATATTAAAACTTCAGAAATAAAAAGTCCGTCATGCAGGGGCTGCGTAAACTAAGCAGATTTCCCACGTGAAGCTATACAATAGAGCAATCTGCCTAATAACAACTGTAGTAGTAAGAAACCTCTAAACCTAAAACATTATTTAGGGCGTAATAACCCAGTAGTTTCTAGCCCCAAAAAACAGTTAACCTAACCTCTAAACCTATTCACGAGGGACGAATAGTTATGGAAACGGCCACCAGTGCTCTCGGCGGAAAGTCCGAACATAGCCTACTGGTGACCACACGCAGAATACAAATGCAAATACCTCGGTTAATATTCAAGATACAGAATAAATGTATAGGACAATATTTATAGTAAATGTTATTTGCAATAAGATTTATTCTATACAATTTTTCGATCCGACTCATAATAACGGAGATATTTTGAATTTTCAAAAATCCCCCCTCTAAACCCCCCCTCCCACTGGTCCGATTTCAGCCATTAACGAACTTGATCTTCCTTTTTACATAAAACGAATAAATTCCGAGTTTGGTAAAGATCAAACAAGAATTGCGACCGCTAGAGCGGTAACAGACAAAATATATATATATATATATATATATATATATATATATATATATATATATATATATATATATATATATATATACAGTTTTGAACGGACCTCATTTTCGTCATCTTCCGATGAACATTTGAAGAAAAATTTCGAAAATTCCGTCATGAGTACAACCTCAATAGCTGATTTCCCTTAAGGGAAATCTGCTAAAATCCAATATAATTTATATGATAATAAAAATTAACACTTGGAACAAACTAAAAGATGTTAAAAACAAATGATAATAAATAAATAAAATAAAATGTCTTTCAAATAAATAATAAGGTTGAATCTAAATAAAACTGACTAATTAACTGCAAGGCAACATGTTAACACAGGCATGACAGGGAGACGTCATTTTGCACACACTCAAAATGAGTTAATGGTCAGGTTGCTAGCAGTGTTGCCCCTCTACAATTAGTGCAATTATTATTTTAGTTATTATTTTTTGAGGTAACACTGACAATAGGACCAGGTGACGGATAGTAGGAAAGGTTACAGTTGCCAGGTTAGTGTCCACCAGTTGTTATCGTGACGGGCTAAGCTGCTACATGAGTGCTAATAAAGTTCCATGGTATTGAAGCGTCATTTTATTAATTTATATAAATATATAAAACGCTGAATTCCTAGAGTGCAAATCGGCATGCTTTGCGCACTTACGTATTTTTTACAGTGTTCACGATGCGTATAAAGCTTCGTTCGCACTTGAAGTGTTTAATTTAATTATTAAACTTGGAATGGTTCATTATAGATTGAATATGATAAACGAAGAACACTAATATACTTTAGTAGGCTGAAATTGAATAGAGCCAAAATACGTAAAATCATTTGCTGAAGGTCAAATGTTTGCTAAAGGCTTGAGAATAGTCTCAAGTAGTAGCGATTATCTTAGAATCAAAGAGCCATTACTGAGAAGTGTATGTATTTTTTCGAGAATTTTCCTTATTGCCTCACTTAGCTGAGAGTGGCCCAAATAGGCCCAGATGTAAAAGCCTTTCCAAAGTTTGCCCATCTTATTTTTTATTGTCCATTGCGTAAGGCCTAACATTTGGCAATAATACTTCAAAATATGGCGTGATCATTTAAAGTAATGCAAAAAAAACAGAGATATCCGCAATGTTATTCTCATCAATATGCGCCGTTCATTTTGTAAAAATCTAACTTAATCTATTCTCCATTTTAGTACATTTCTCTTATGGGAAGTCAGCTGTTGAGGTTGTACTAAGGATATAATTTTCGGAAATGTATTCAAGTGTCCATCAATCCTACATAGAAGATGGCAATAAAAGTGTGTCACGAAGGGGCTGCGTTTACTATGCAGATTTCCCACGTGCGTCACGTATTTCCATTTATCTCAAAGCGTAAAAGTTCAATGAGAACCTTATTCGGTATTTGGACTTCAAATAAAATGTTTCATAATATAACAGCTTAATGTTAATATGAAATGACTAGGAGTGGGGGTTTACTGAAGCTGAAAAATAAACACTACAAATATCTCCGTTAATACTAGAGATAGAGAATACATGTATATTACAATATTTATAGTAAATTTTATTTTCATTAAGATTGCTTGTATACAATTCTTCGATCCGACGCATACAAGTCAATAATCTCTTTAGGAATCCAAGAACAAAAGTGTGGGGGGGGGATCAACAGAACATATTTTCATGAATCTTGGATAATAAAAGTCTCTAGAAAACAATATTTGGTATTTAAGCTTTGAATAAAGTGGTATATTATATAGCACGGTATTGTTCATGCGACATGAGTAGGAGTGGGTTTGCTGAAGGCTGAAAACTAAAAAATTCCCATATCTTGGTTAATATTCAAGATGGAGAATAAATGTATATAACAATACTTATAGTACATTTAATTTTCAATAAGTTTAGCTCTATACAGTTTTAGCAGATTTCCCTTAAGGAAAATCAGCTATTGAGGTCGTACTCATGACGCGATTTTCGAATATTTTCTTCAAATGTCCATTGATCCTACCCAGGAGATGACGAAAATGAGTTCCGTTCAAAATTATCTATATATACCCGTATATATAAAATTCACTTATCGCGAAATTTCAAGATAACTTTTCGTTTCACATGTCATAGACACCATAACTGCATTTTGTTTCTTTGGTGTCTGTTTGTTTGTTTGAAACCTTTTCACGCATAAACAGCTGAACCGAATTTTATGAAACTTGGTATGTATATTACTACTAGCCCAACTTAGACTTTAAGCTATATTATTGTTTTTTAAGACAAACAGGAGTGGGGGTTATAAGGCAGGCCTGAAATTAAAAATAGTGATATTTCGTTTCCTATTGGTTTTTCGACAAATATGAACATAACAAAAGTTGTTTATTTTGTTATTTAGAGTAACTTCTGTTATATTCATTTTTGTCTTTTAACAAAGTTTAAACGAGATATACACTATAAACTAAAGCGGGAGTCAACTATTTCAGTGGGCGCTAACGATTAAACCGAACTTAAAAAAACTCTGTATGTCAATTAGCATGAATTCTTCCATGATTATAAGCTATATTAAAATTTTTAGATTAGAACGAGAGTGGGGGTTATAAGGGAGGCCTGAAATAAAAATTCATATATTTTTATAGTCTATTTGTTTTTCGACAAACATGAATATAACAAAAGTTGTTTACTTTGTTATGTAGATTAACTTTTGTTTTAGTATATTTATCTAGGAACAATGTGTGAGGCAAGTAATTTGTTTATGTAAAAAGACAGATCAAGTAGGTTAATGGTTGAAATCGGTCCAGTGGGAGGGGGGGGGGAATTAGGGGGGATGTTCGATAATTCGAAATATCTCCGTTACAATACGTCGGATCGAAAAATTGTATAGAACCAATCTTATTCCAAATTAAATTTACTATAAATATTGTTATATACATTTATTCTCTATCTTGAATATTAACCGAGATATTTGCATTTTTATTAAATTTGGGCCGATAACGGTTGACAGTTTCACACCAAAAGCTAGGTCGGCCCTTTACCGTAAATGTTCGGCTCTCGTATGGAGATTTCTCTATTGTATAACTTCACATGGGAAATCTTCTTAGTTTACGCAGCCCCTCTGTGACGGACTTTTTCAATCCGATGTATAATAAGGGAGATATTCCCAATACTCCCTCTAACCCCCCCCCCCCTCCTACTGTTTCCATTTCTGCCATTAATGAACTTGACCTCCTTTTTTACGTAAAAGGATTCAAAATTGGGTTTAGTAACGATTGAACGAAAATTGCGAACGCTAGAGCACTAACAGACAAATATATATAATTTTGAACATCTCCATTTTTTTCATTTACTTGATAGGATCGATGGACATTTGAAGAATTTTTTCGAAAATCGCCTCATGAGTACAACCTCAGTACCTGATTTGACTTAAGAGAAATCTGCTAACAACCCTATCGGGATCAGTCCAAACAAACAACACAAGTTCACAGGACAAATCAAACATAAGTTTCCTTAAAATGTTCACAAATTGCTCTAAATAAGTGGCAACACCAACCATAGTGTTGAGCAAACACCTCTGCGTGTGTTGTTGCTCCTCTTCCCGGATTACATGTGCCCCTGAGCCATAATCCCTTCCAAACAGCTGTGCATCCCCACTCATGGCCAGGAATATGAACCCCCAATCATTCCTCTAATCCAATCCTTGGCCATCCAATCCACAACCTTCATAGTGGCAAACAGTCCTTCCGATACTTCCTTCACAATCTCCACATCACGTCCTTAAAACCCAATAGCTCATTTACTTAATTAATCTATGGGGAAAGGTCAAAATGGTTAATAAAATCATTTTAGCAAATTTCCTTTAATGGAAATCAGCTATTGAGGTCGTACTCATGATGTGATTTTCGAAATATTTATTCAAATGTAGATCAATCCTACCCAAGAGATAACGAAAAAGTCCGTCACGCAGAGACTGCGTAAACTAAGCAGATTTCCCATGTGAAGTTTTACAATAGAGAAATCTGCATACTGGTAACACAATGCCACCGTGATTAAATACAAACGGTAATGAGAAATCTTTCAGTTAATTAAAATAAATTCCCAACTGAAACGGCATCTGAATTGTAAGATTAATTTATATTTTAATAACTCAAATTTTAGTAGTCCAAGAACTAAAGAAGGGGGGGGGGCAGAACGTATTTGCATAAATCTCACAAAGTAACGAAGGTAAGGTAAGGTTAGAAACGACAGGTAAGGTTAGAAGAAGCTTCCACCTGAGCCGAGTACTGGCGGAAATTGCCGATCTAATCCGAACTATATTTAAAATTATATAAACAAACTCAGTATATAAGCGTTTCATACAAAACTGAAGGTCGAGTTCATTAATCGAAGCAGTGGGAGGTGACAGGGGGGGGGGATGGTTATTGGGGATAAATTCGAATTATCTCCGTTATTATACGTCAGGTAGAAAATTGGTATAGAAACAATTTTATTGCGAATAAAATCTATTTCAAATATTTTTATATTCCCAATAAAATTGGTTCTATACAAATTTTCTATCTGACGTATAATAAGGGAGATATTTCGAATTTACCCCCTATAAACCCCCTCCCCTCCCACTGCTTCGATTAATGAACTCGACCTTCAGTCGAAGCAGTGGGAGGGGAGGAGGTTTAAAGTGTATTTAAAATATTTTTATAGGGTTGCCTTTAATCCCACATGGTAATCCTAGAGTTCGATTCTTGCCTGGGCAAAGGAAACTATTTAGTGACGAAATTCATTAAATAACATCCTAAGTCCCGCCCTGGCTAGAAAAGGGTGGTAATCTGTAGATAACCCCAATTAGCCTGAGTTGCTAAAAGTGGACGTAAATAAATAATAATAATAAATATTTTTATATAAATTTATTCTCGTCTTTTAGTATTAACGGAGATATTTGCAGTTTTTAGTTTCCGGCCTTCTATAAACCCCCCTCCTACTCATGTCATATTAACATTAAGCTATAAAGTACTTTATTTGAAGCTCCAATACCAAATATTGTTCTCATTGACCTTTTGAGACAAATGCAAATACTTGACGCACGTGGAAAATCTGCTTAGTTAACGCACACCCTGCGTGAAGGACTTTTATTGTATCGCAGCCCTTTGCACGGCTTCCAAACTGATTTCTTTGCAAACTAAGATTATGAATGGACGTTTTTTTTTCAATGAGGATTGAGTATTTTGTAATAGCAACAGTTCTTGTCGATAGCGTATCTATAAAATGTCTAATTGGAAAGTTTTTGTTGAAAACCTACGACATTCCTTCTTTTTCCATTTTTCTTCTTTCCTCATACTATAATTGAGCTGAGGTAGTGATGGCATCCAATTCTTGATCTATTAGACTAGAACAGATACGTATATATGTACCCCTTGATGAGAACCGATGGGAACTAGTCCTTGACACGAGCGAGTTGACATACTCGTATCAGAAATGAAGAGCACCCACCCGACATGCAATAGAATCATGTGACATTTCTTTTTTAAATCTAAAAGGAAAATACTCCCTTTTATATTTTATTATAATATATATGCATTACTTTATTCTGGCTTTGACTATTTCTCTTTTCTAAGCAGTACTTAGAAAAAATAATTCCCCATCACCAGAATGATGTAAAAAAGTCTCTATATAAATAAATAAAGTTTATTTTCTATACCTAAGAACAAATTCGATGAATAGCAATGGGGGTTTACTGAAGGCAGAAAACAACAAGCTACTATCAATAATGTTTTGATCAAAATTTTCAGAAAAGTCAGGGAATTATAGAAAAATATATTTGGTTAAATATTACTTTTTATTTCTATATAATGCTTAGGTAAACGTAAATTTAAAGACATTTTTTAGTCGAAAAACTAAAAATATTTAAAAGCGATTATTTGGCCAAAGAACAGTTCTAATTAAGGAGAAGTACAGCGGTGTAACCAAAAAGAATCTGTGAACAGCCGATGCAAAAACAGGTCTTCTATGTTTTACCTCCAAACACTTCCTTCAGAATTATGTATATAGTGCTCCAGTGATTCATTACTTCAAGTAGCTTGTGCATTTATCTCTCTACAACCCATAATTTCAACTTAGTACTTGCCAAATTCAATATCCTAATGTTTCATGTAAATTTCGTGTTAGTCACCTAATAGGAGGTATTGATATATATATATATATATATATATATATATATATATATATAATAGCTCATCTAGCATTGACATCTCACATTGTAAAGCTAGGGTGGAGTGTTCGATTCCCGCCTAGACAATAAGAATTTATCTACTGATGAGCTCATTAGGTAAAATCCTTAGTCTCAGCGTAGAAAAGACAGATAACCTGTAGATTCCCCTTTCCAATTAACCATAATAACAATAAGTGGATAATAATAATAATCACTAATCATTTTGACCCATTTAATATAAACATCATTTCTTTTTTTTTTTTTTGTAGTTTCACATGAAATATTTTATTTAAATTTTGATAACTCACAATTTCTAGTTAGGCATTATGCTTTGTTGATCATGTTTCGTAGCTCAATGTTAGGAAATTAAGTAAAAGAGAAGCATTTATACAATATTTTTATTTATGAAATATGTTCTACATTGGAAATACATAACTGTTTTAATTTCTTTAAATGTGAAGTATATAGAAAACAATAACATATTGCAATCTGTTCAAAAATATATGGGTTTCTGTTTTACGAATTATATGGAATCATGAAATAAATGTATACACTTGAAGCAAAGGTATTTTTGTGAGTTATACTGGTATTTTACTGCAAATGTCGGTTTGTCCAATGTGGTCCCTTGCTGTTTGCTGCAATGCACCATTGATGGAACCTACGATCTCCCCGTGGAACTTGTCTATGAACCAGTTGAGGATCTTGTCTTCTATCTTGTGAAGTTCACTGCTTCCCGTCTTGACCCGAATATCGCCCAAAGCAGCGAGGGATATGTCATCAACAGTAGCGACACACTGAGCACCGTTCTTGACCAAGGTTATCTGAGCCTGAATGGAGTTGGAAGAGACTGATGCATCCACTTCCTGCGTGACGGAGAAGAGATGGTTCGCTTTGAACTGGCAGTACCTGAAGCCGAACTCCAGTGTTCCTATGCCTAGTGCAGCCCTGAGCACGATGGTGTTGCCTGCAGTGGTCATGCTGACATCTCCAGTCCTGTGGATGGTAGCCAAGGACCTAGCGTAGCCATCCCTGCAGTTGCAATGCCCCGACAGCTTGACGAACTTCCATTTGTACTCCCACTCCTTGTTCAGCTCGGAGACTGTCAGGCTGTCCTTGTTGTTCTTGACCAGCTCAGCACTCAGCCCGCTCAGCAGCTGATCTACCACCTGGTTCAGGACGACAGTGTCCCCCACAGCTGACCCCAACAAACAGACTACAATCAGTCCCAGCAACATCTCTCCCGACTATCTCTCAAATGCGGAAACGTTTCACTTTTATACACGCATCTTATCGTCTCAGCGCTTCGAATATTAAAAAAAAAGCTTTTAAAGACTTGAATGTTCCCTTTAATCATTAATAATTACTCTGAACTGTTATCTCTATACTTCATATTTATTGGTATTTGTCGGGTTATTATAAAACTCCTAAGGAAATTATTGCTTCTCTTCCTCTTCATTGTTCAAACTACTATTAACGAGCCATTTTACCAATAATACAAATAGAAATGGTTTCCTGTGCAAATATAGAAGTTGAATTACCTTATGAAAAAAAATCATCCCTTTATTTTTATCAACTAACATAAGTGTCCTTTAAAAAGTTAAACAACTGTGCAGGCATTCAGTTTTCATACCCGAGAAGTAAAATGTGGCATTTGGAAAAATTGAATTCATAATGGTTTCCCTTCGAAATATAATTATTTGGTTAACTAAGCTCTGACTAATCCCTTTGTTTTCGTGAAATTGCCGTGATATTGTTTTACTCGTGAGGCGTGGAAAAATTTAGATTCCCATCAAAAAGTAATCCTTTTCCTATCATTTGACTTTCATCTCAAATCCAGTATGAGCAGAAGACGGAGTCATGGCTGTGTTACCCGTCGTAGCGGGTTGAAATAAAAAATGGTTTCCCGCAGAAATATGTTAAGGTTATTCCAAGTAAGCCCTCATTCCAACGAATAGTAGAACCCGTAATATAGCGTACATTGACAAAACTCATTCCCTAAATAAATTTATGTATTTACTTATAACAATAATATGATCGTAAATGTAATAAATAATGTGCTCGTATTATTCCATTGGAGAAAAGCTAACGGTGTTTTAGCAGATTTCCCTCAAGTGAAATCAGCTATTGAGGTCGTATTCATGACGAAATTTTTCATCAAATGTCCATCGGTCCTACCTAGTAGATGACGAAAATGACGTCCATTCAAAACTAGTCTATATATATATAATTGTGTTGATGTTTTCGACCAGGTTATATTTATATATGCTGTTATTAATGTTTCTTGGAGTTTTGGTCAATGTTGGTGAAAAAAATCTTAGTTTATGCCAATATTTCCAGAATACTATTTTTCTCTTCTGCAGGGCAAGACTAATACTTAAAAACTATTGTACATAATCTATTGCACTTCTGGATACATTAGGAAACTTTACATTAGGCTAGGTTTCCAAATTCATAAATGTAAATAACGAATTAAGACCAAAGTGGGTATTCTAAACACAATTCGTTCTTTCTTTTTTTTACATAAAACCAATACTAATGAACAATATTGATATGTGTTTTGAGATCGAAGTAAGCCCCTCTTCATAGTTGAAAATTCACATTCTCATATAGACTATGTGCCTTGGGTTAGTTGACTCACAGATATAAAATTTCATAGAATTCCTCGGAGCTGCTCCAAGAGTGACAAACAGGCTTACTTTCAGACAGATGAGATTTTCAATTTTGTTGCCATTATTCTTAGAATGTTCTGAAACGTGATGGAAACTTATCCCACCGAAATTAAATAGAAAATCAGACAAAAACCTTAGAATTTTATTTATATAGATTCCTGCATCTCAGGTGTTTTGGTTTTTAATAAGGAACAAAGCTAGCATCTCGAAACAAGACAATGCACATAATTATAAGTAGAAACCTTTATTAGTTCAGTATTAATCATTAACCCAGGTCAACCAACTTTTCCTAGCCTTTAAGAACTAGGCCAATCAGTCAGGGGCTTGTTAAGAAATATAAAGAAATTTTTTCTACGAATCATTATTCAATTTCTGGGCATTTCACTTCATTCAAACTTATTCAGTAAAAATGTTAACTTAATACTCAGGTAGACTGTTTCTAAGAAATTTTGTCCATGCTACAATAGCTTATTCTTTTAATTTGATTTAGAGACTTGTCTGTACTATTAAGAAATTCCAGTTAAGACTCACAATAAAACTTCAATCATTGATGAGGAGGATGCTTTTGTAATTAAAAGAAAATGGATAGGTGTAAATGAGAAAAATGATGGCCATAATTTCAAATAAGTGAAATTGTGTTGTTTCGACACAAAGGAGACATGTCTAGGGTAAGCGATGTATTGAACATTGCTTCCCAAAAATCATTGACTCTACAAAAAACAGGAATTGAAGAATGGAGAACTGGTTCCTCCATTCACTCGCCATATCTCAGCACTTCTCCAGTATGTGAACTTGGAGATGAAGGCTCTGCGATTTCCTGTGATGACCGCCGCAACACCATCTCAGCGTCTACTCCCTCATGAAACTTGTCAGATATGGTTTAAGAATTGTCTCATAGAACTAAGAATTGTATTGAATATGGCAGAGTTACTCAAAATTTGGAATTAATCAATTTGTATCGGAAAAAATTTACTTGAACTCTTTGTATATTTCTTCTTTTTGAACAAACTTAGGGATAGACATGCTTCAATTGTCCTCAAACAGTATTGGAGTATTTGCCCTTCTGTATTAAAATGCCTGAAGAATAGGCACCAGGTTAGATTCATACCTAAGATTTAAATAGAAAAGGTTAAAAAAGAAGATAATAAATTTGTCACTATTTAAATACCTTGTGGAACCGAAACCTTAGGCCCCACCATTTTTGACAATTCCTCGCAGTTCCCAGCCATCCGACTCCTAAATCGATATATTTATTTAATTGCAGCCAACAAGTAGCTGCATAGAAGCAATGATAAAGTATTTCTACTCCAAGCTGGCTAATCTCTCAAAATCGAACAGCGTTTCAGATTTCAATGAAAGGACTGCTGAAGGGAAGTAGAACATTTGACAAAGCGTAGAAGTCTATGGAACCTTATAATTGTAAAGTAATAGAGTTGTATGGTGGACATTTGGTATTAAAAGGGACACCCTGTGATTGATGGGACTTAAAGGAATGGAAGCCATCAGAGACCTAAGAAGATGCATAAGGCACTCTAGGAGCAAATAGAGAAGAGTTCAGTGGTTTTATGCTCCGGAGAGGATGTTGCTCTTTCTTAAAATAAATTTGGTAATATCCAAAAAGTTATTTTCTAATTGAAGTTATTTCATTGCAAAAAAATTTATTTTTAAAAATATAAGAACTTTGACTTTCATCTCCAGTCATTCTTTTATGTTCTACCAATAAAGATAAAATATTAATTACTTCAATAAATTGGCAATTTAGATTTGATAATAAATCAGTTATTAATTCACTTTGTTGCTTTATAGATTCCTCATTTAATAGTAAAAACATTGGCTCAACCACAACTCAGGCTATATTTGATTATCTATATTTCTTCTTCTTTTTTTTCTTTTTTTTTTATACAGAATACACTATTGATATATTTTTTTTTACACTTTGTGTGACTGTGGCTAATTGGGGCAGCTCATCTACAGGTTACCCCCCATTTCTACCCAAGGAGGGACTAAGGATTTTATTTATAGAGGTTGTGACTAAATAAATTCTAATTGCCCAGATGGGAATCGAACTTACCACTCTAGGTTTACCATGTGAAATTGACCAATTTTGCAATTTTTAATATTTATGAAGAAATGTCAGTCTTGGTTTGAGTAGCATACAACTAATGCTGCAGTTAGGAGTATAATATCCCTCCATGGAAGTTGCTAAACCTAAACTCAAAGAACAGGGTAGACAACATTTTCTCTTATATAAAAGATTGACCATAAATAATTAATTTTGTTTAGTCTGTAGGTTTGGAAATTGAAATGTAATTTTATGCTGAGCTTCCTAAAAGAATGTATATAGCATTACTTCAAAAGTTAAGGGGAGCTCACAAATCAAACACAGCTGGGGTAGGTTGAGTCTTCAATTTATTGACAGCTGACATATCCTTACTGCAGAAATGGTCAACCAATTTTTTTTTTTTTTTAGACAGGTTACTTGTCAAAAATATTCTCTCCCTGAGCATAAATGATTCAAAAAGGAGGAACATAATGTTCTTTTTTTGTTTTTTTTTCAAATAGTCCCTGCATCATATACGTATGTACAAAAATAAATAATAATATGACTTTGTCTTCTCTCTATAGCTCAACATCCAATTCTTTTAAGTTTTTTTTTTTTTTTTTTTTTTTATTTTTTTTTTTATTTTTTTTTTTTTGGGAGGATTAAATTAAATCATTATAAATAAGAGAGTAAATTCAGTTAGCAAGTTCTCTTTATATCATGCACAATGGCAGATAGTCAAACAAGACTTAAGATTCTTTGAATTGCAGCACATATACTAGGTAATGGCTATTTTTAAATCAATCCATACTGGATACTAAAGTGTTAATTTTAATCTCTAGTCGAGACCACTCTCTGATATCGAGTACTTCTTCATGATGACTTTATTGTTGATTAGTTTCATACAGTGAAAAAGTTAAGAAATCCCTTCACATTTTCTTGGCCGTCTTCCTTTATGCATTTTTGAAATCTGGGATACTCTTTCCACGAGAAAAAAAACATGGCTTATAGATATAAATTTGTACAATAAATTGGCTTATAGATATAAATTTGTATGATAAATTTGTTTAATCTTCTTAGCTGAAAATAGTCTTCATTTAATAAAATTTACATTTTTTTACTGTAGCCCATTAACAAACCATTTTAGAACTGATAATATAATCAGGAGAATAACTGTTCTACTAAAGGACCATTCAGTAATTCTATAGGCAACTCTAGGAAATGAACAACATTAATCATATAACAGAATTAATAATAAATAGTAATAAGAAAAGTTAAATTCAATTGGTTTATTTCTCAGGAATTTTCAAATTTGATAATTCATAGATTTTATAAAACAGTTTCTTTTCATGCTGAAACTTCTTTTATTCATTTGAAATTAAAACGGATGGTACTGTCGTTCGATCAAGGAAGAAGCACATTCCAAGACAATTAAAGAAAATCGAGCTGAGTCAAAATGCTTGACCAATGAGACACAGTTTGTTAGACAAAAAAGCAAGCCTTTTCAAGAAATTATAATTACAGTGGATGGCCAGAGCAGTGGTTAAACATCAACAAAAGACCAGGACAAAACAAAAATTTAAAAAAAATGAATGCTGAGCATATAGTGTGGGTGATAGCTGCCTGGAGTCTGTGACGTCTATTAGTTTTAAAGGCAGAACTTTCAACTCCATTGAAACTGACCATATGCACTATACCAAAACAATCTTTATTGCTAAGTCAAAAAGAATCCTTATACTCCTACACGATAATGTTTGATTGATGCAGTGAATAAATTTAAGGTTGAGAGGTATTAAGTTCCTCCATATCCAATTTGGTCCCCAAAAAGGATCAAATATCAGGTCAAAATCTTTTCTCGTATAAATTCATCTCAATCCTCTTGATTCTTTAGTTCTGGGATGAGAAATTGATTACAAAATCGGGAAAAAAGTGTTTAGAAACATAAGGCAATATGATTATGTTTGTTGTTATTTACTATTATTATTATTTATTAACGTCCACTTTGTGCAACTAAGGCTAATTGGGGAGGGTTATCTACAGGTTACCACCCTTTTCTAGGAAGGGTGGGACTTGAGATGTTATTTAATGAATTCTTTCACTAAACAATTTCCTTTGCCCAGGCGAATCGAACTCGCCACTCTAGCTTTACCATGTGAGATCAACACTTTAACTCACATGGCTAACCTGAGCCCCTGTTATTTATTAACACTCACTTTATTCTACTTGGCTATTTGTAGTGGGTTATCTACTGTTTATCACCCATTTCTAACCCGTGTGTGTTCATCACTAAATAAATTCCTTCTGCCCACTTGGGATATATATATATATATATATATATATATATATATATATATATATTTAAAAATTACATGTACATTGAAAATGGACTTATCACATGAAAACCCAACATTCGAATACTATAGACTCATATTCCATTAAAGAAGGGTAGGAAATTTGTTAACACTAGTCTATTTTGAAATGTTTGTCTTGCAAGCCTGACTACTCAAATAAAATGTTTTGTTAATGCACTAAAACCTTGAAAATGCTAAAATTATTCATCAGCTAAGTGTTAATTGGGTAATATGTTTTCAAACCATATTGCATTTGAAAAACACTATTTTGAGCTTTCAACGACCAGTATCAATCAGTATTAATGGGTTATTTCTAAGAAGAGCTAACTTTTCCTCAAGTGCCATCCTTATTAAGTTTATCTCTATAATTAAAAGTACTCTGTCTAATTGGTTTCTGGTTACACTATATAGAAAAACAAAGAAAATAATGCTATCATTTAAAGATCCTACAATTCTGAAAGGTCTAGAAGACAATTCTGATAGCCTATTGCATTATTATTGTATTCTGCATTGCACAATTGAAAATCTTTTATCAATTATAATATAAATATAATTTCTGAATTTTATTTTAAATAATAATCCAAAATAGTAGAAAGCATTCAACATTTTTACAAATAATTGATAACCTTGAAAACTATTTCTATTGAATGATATGATTTATTGATATTTTAAATTTGGTCACTGATTTCTATAAGTTTGTGATTTCCTATTAAACTAAAATGATAGCATATTAAATAAGTATATGTATCTACTTTAAAGAAGTCAGTCAGCAGGAGCTGCATAATGTTTGCACATTTCCCAAATGCCAGAATTACTTATGTAAAGGAATATTTTATTCTTTATTTATCCCAGGATGGAACCCTATATAAAGTTAGACTTGGGGCGTTTTTTATGAAGATCACGAGGGTAGGAATGAAGGTTGAAAATATAAAATAAAACGTTAACTATTATTTATTAACATCTACTTTGTGCTACTAGAACTAATAGTGCCAGGTAATCCACAAGTTACCACCCTTTTATAGCCAGAGTGGGACTAAGGATTTCATTTAATCAGTTTGTCACTAAGTAAATTCATACTGCCCAGGTGAGGAACGAACTCACAGCTCTAGGCTTACCAAGTGAGATTAAGGCCAATGCCTGAACTCACCCGGCTAACGTGACACAAAATTACAAATATAATATTCATGTTTGAGAAAAATGTAAAAAATGACAATTATGGAACACAAGGATATGCAGCACCTGTTTAACGGGATTTTCATTATCTTTGTTATAGGTCAATTTTAGGTATTTACTTTGACAAGACAGCATAAATAAAAATAAAATTGCTTTCTCAACACATTGATAAAATAGACTACTGCTTCTGATTCCTAGAATTACTTAACTCATAGTTGTTTGTTGAATAGACTCTGGTAAGTAAGCAGAATCTATCAGATTCCCTAGAGAAAAATCTACTATTGATTAACTACTGAAAACATGATTTTCAAAAAATTTCTTTCAATGTCCATCAATGTTAAAAAGTGAATTTCAAAAAAAAGGTCCATTAAATATCATGAGCATATTCATAACACACACACACACACACACACACACACACACACACACACACACACACACACACACACACACACACAATAACAATTTCGTTTGATAGTTACACAACTCTTCAATTTTCACATAAAACTAAATATGTGATTCATAAGGATTAGACTTGGGCCAGAAGGATTGGGAGTCTAGAAAATACAAGAACCAAAATAAGTTGTTATGTACTGAATTGAAGAAAGCTATATATTTATATTAATTATAGTTAAGTAAATTCCGTCATTTCTTCCTCCAAAGATTTTTTCGAGCTCGAATATTCAGCAAGGTATTTGTATTTTAACATCTGCTATAAATAGATCAACCAGCATTCCTCAGCATATTAAAGTTATTTGCATGCCTTTTACTTACTCTATTTTCTAAGAAAACAACTCATTTTGAACTAAGATTTCATGTATAGTTTAGATAAGGGATAAACAGAGAAGAGAGTGCAAAATGGCATTGCAGCAAGTAGGTAATATGACTAGTTAATTCTGCCCTTCCATCTCAGACCTTTTGTATTTTGTAATTGATTTTGCAGTTTAAAATATACGTCTATCTTGTATTGTTTTCTCACATTGGAACTGGTTTATTGTAGCCTACTCTTGAGCTCTTATTGCTATCTATATTCTTGGATATCTAAGAAAGGAAGATATGATTATATATATAAAATGTTGTGCTTTCAAGTACTTAAAAAAAAGAAACATTTTTTATATTCCTCTAAAAATTATTACCTTAGAATATTTTACTTATCTTGCACAATTATGTAACAATCAGCTGAAAGCGATTGAAGTTATGAATTTGCACATTGGATGCAATACATTGTGATTCATAGTTTTCCTATCTCATTTCAGTCATTGTTATTATTTAACATTCAAACATAATATTATTACCTTTATCTCTAATATGTACTTGCCTTAGTTGCAAAAAGTGGGTGTTAATAAATAATTTAATTTAATTTAATCTAATATGTAATCTATTCTATTAATTTTTAAGCTGCTTAGGTACTATTCTAAAATACAGAGCCCCAAAAGTTTTGTTAATCCTTAACTTTTGACAACCACATGTTGGTCCATGTGTTTGTAGACCTTTTTACATAGTGAGGACTTCTATATGTGTGGGAAAACAATTTTTAAGTTATCACTACTATCAATAAAATACAAACATCATTTCAAAGAAAGCCTTTCCATTAAAGTTAGGGTAGCAAGCAAAATTAACCACTTATGAAAGGAACAACTCTATATTAAAATAAAATATATGACTCCAGAAGCCGCTCAGCACAAATTAAATGGGTTAAATTAAAATCCATCAGTGAATCAGGCCTGTACGAAGTCATCCTGCAAACAGGATCCAACCAGCCTTTACTATTGAGGCCAATGATACCCAAAGTGGGGGGGGGGGTTTACATGAACCCCCAGAATTCCATGATGACTTACAGGGGTCCACGAGAACAAAAAAAAAAGAATTAGTGGTCTGTGGGGTGTAAATAGCGGTCCACGATAGTTGATCGTAATTAACAAGGTTGTGAGGTTGATTTTAAATTTTTAATTATATTTTTGAACATTAATTAAATAGTTATAGTTATTAAATTTATTTTAACTGGAGAATGTGAATTTTTTAAATATTAATTAAATAATCATAGTTTTTAATTTTATTTTAACTGAAAAATGTGAAATATGTTATTTAAATAATTCGCATCTACAAATTGTAGGATTTGTAAACAAACTTCTTTTTGCAATTTTATAATAATAGAATTGAATTTATACATCCCTAAATATTGTGTAAGTTACTAGCATAATAGGGCCACAATACATTTTGAACTAGTAGAAACTTCCATATGTACTTGAAGAAGATGCACTTGTCCATTCTTATCTCAGACGAGGGCTCAGGATAGCCATGTGAGTTAAAGCGTTGCCTTTATTCTCACATGGTGAACCTAGAGTAGCGAGTTCGATTCCTGCCTGGACAAAGAAATTTATTAAGTGACGGAATTTATTAAATAAAATCCTCAATCCCACCCTGGCTAGAAAAGGGTGGTAACCAGTAGATAACCCATCCCAATTAGCCTTAATTGCAAAAATTGGACGTTAATAAATTTTATCTCAGACGGAACTATTAGGAAGACTGACTTGATTAATTCATCAGTAAATAAATAGTAATTTTAGGAACAAGTGCATTCTTGTTCTACATCTCACTAAGGTTAGATATCAGTCAAAACACATTTGAAGTAGATGAACTTTCAAAAATACAATATTAGCTAAGTGGAGTTCTACCCAAAGCCATAAAATAGGGCGAGTGATCTATGAGACAACAAAGTTTGTGGTGTGATCTACCTCATATAAAACAGCCCATCCGTCCTCAATACTCAGTCAATTTAAGACAATTTGTAAATTATAATAGTTGTCAGATATTTTTAAGCAATTAAAATTCACCCAACACCTAATTCAAACCTGCCTCCTGTCGTCTACTACTTGCACTCTGCTCTCTCCGTCTGTTACCAGATGCTTCTGTGTCCCTTTCTTCTCTCTAAGGACTTCCTTAGATTCACTACGAATTTCCAATCATCAACAGAGTAAATTGAGGGTAGCAGTTTGCCACCCCAGTACTGTCCAACCCATTATTTGCCACCAGAATTTTGAAGTTATTGTAAAATTGAAATAATTCACAAACAATTGGTAATTGGCTCTTTCTTGAAGCTTGATTAATCTGTGGACTTTAGCCCAGAAAATGTACTCCATATCCGAGTCTCAAAGGATTACAGAAGTTCAAGAAACAAGTGTGTAAAGTGTTGATAAATAAATAATTATTTAAAAAATAACACAAATTGACACACACAATGGTCAGGAAGGAACTCACACTGAGTGGCATTGAATCATTGATCTAGAATTAAAAGTGAGTTGAATAAACACGGATTACCATCCACAGAATATAGGTGCTGTGGAGTGGGAGAATTGGTCAATGGTAACCAGAAGCAAATGGAAGTTATAAAAAAACGGAATAGATTTTGGATAGAATATGGGGAACTCTACTTCCCAGTACGGTTTTGGTCCCAAGGAATGCTAGGCCAGCTTGGCCTCCCTCATCTGTGGAGCACTGGCAACACCCAACATATGTTGTACTTTGTTTATTTAATAATATGAAGTAATTAATCTTTGTTTTCCTCATGTAATAAAGGCTTCATTTATTATTATTTTTAAAAACCCACACATCACAAATAAACATTATAAACAAATCCAATACATTTTAATAAATAATGAATATTAAGTAAGTCCCAGGTAGATCTTGACACTCGTGTTAAACAACTAAAATTATACAGATGGGAATCACCACATTAAAGAATAACTTTGAAACTTGAAGATTCATTTTGTTATTATTTCATTAAAGCATTATTTATCATACTTTTAAGGGTGTAATACCTCAGAAAAGGACTTTGATAGAAACTTTCTTTTGTGTCCACCTACCAATATCTATTATCTTTGTAATGAGTATGAGTAAATTTTCAAATTCACCAAGCACTTATTTAAGCATTAATTATTCTTGATTATTTATATAAGTCACTTTCACAAAGTTGGTCATACCTTTCTTTGTGGAGCAGCTTGAAAACATTTAATCATCGACTCTCATATTTTAATTCATAATTGGAAAGATTTTGTTGAGCACATTGGCTATTAAAAAAAAAAAGAATATTGTAGAGAAATAAACAAAACTTCATTCTAACTCATGCATGTCGGTATACCGGGGGTACTCATAATATAAAGGGATGGAGAATAGAAATGTTACCTCACCAATAAAATGCTGTGTTCATCTAAGAGTAATAATAAAAAATAAATAAATTGTAATTTAAAAATTATAATTATTACTTCAACAGAGTCTAGAAATAAACATTTTAGAGTTTTTAAGTTCTAAAATGATTGAGATATGGACAACAGAATCTAGAATTTTCCAGCCTTTTTCTTCAATTTTTAAATATATATATATATATATATATATATATATATATATATATATATATATATATATATATATATATATATATATATATATATATATTAATCTCAGCCCACTTAACATCGCAAATATTCTCCACCTAAAATACTTTGGTTCCTTTCTTTTGTACCTTTACTAAGAATAGGGACACACCATTCTTTAATTGATCAGTAGGTACATTAAATTTGTATTTTTCTTTTATTTATAATGACAACAAACCATGATTCATTAATCATTTTATACAATTTGAAGAAGAAGGGAATTTAATTCTGATGATGAGAGGTTCTGCAGGTATAGGTATATGCTCTTGCTTCTCCAATCTCACCTCCCGAGTATAATTAGTATATTTCAATAAAGCTTTCCTGAAATTTTAATTTTGTACTTTGTAGATTTTGATAATTCAATACCGCGACACAAGAAGAAAAGATTTTAAGAATTTTTTTACAAGAAGTTGCATATTATTTATACTAATGTCATTACTTGCATTTCTCAGAATTTTAAAAAATAAGGGAAATTAATGATATATTGAAAACAGTAAAAGCAGGAAGGAAATTCACTGAGATTGTAGCTTTGCCCTGATTTATCAATTCATTTAGTAATTTTGAATATTAGCATAGTTCTGTTAAGGGACATTTTATACAGTTTGTGCTCATTAGATGATTCAAATGACGACGGATCTTACCCTTGATCATAAAATTTAGATTTATTCAAATTTACACTTCACAGTGTTTGAGTACACACAGGTATAATAATTTTGCTATAACTCTCAATTATTATTAGTAGTAGTTCCTTTCTCACCTCCTAGGTGGTGATAGCATCCATACCAACCTTACACTTATCAGAAGTAATATTTTATTCACTGAATCCCATTTTATGATACTATGCCAAATTGGGACAGATTGTCTAAAGTGGGGTATCCTTTTCTAGCCAGTGTGGGACTAAAGATTTTATTTAGCTGGTTAATAAATAAATTCCTATTGCTATGTGGGACTTTATCTCTATGTTTACTGAGTAAATTAAGACCAATATATATATATATATATATATATATATATGTGTGTGTGTGTATGTATGTATATATTGTAACGAAAATTAAATACATGAAGGATTAGCTGAGAGAGTCGCAAGGAAGATGAAAGAAAGCCGATGGTACTGCTGGAGCCAGCAGTTTCTAGGCTAAAGAGCCCAATACCTTCGAGACCGCGCCCTTTGATGTTGCCGTCCCTCTATATAAGCACGTGCAAATCGGCCGACAGTTTCATATTTGTCCATATTTGCCTCAGCCTCAGGCTAAAACTCATGATTCTCCGCGGCGTAATTCAACCCGCCCTACTATATGGCTCCCCACTACTGAGATATCTCACCAAGATCTTCCTCAACAGACTACAGACTTATCAAAACACTGTTGCCTGAAGCATAGTTACCCACACCACACTCCGACGACGCCAAACAAACGCCAACATTCACGAAGCCCTATCCCTCGAACCCATTCACAACACTATTGTAAAAAGACATAAAATTCTTTGGCTCCCTACACCAAATGAACAACCCTCTTTACAACTCACTACAGACACCACAGCAACCGGTGAATTGGCAAAGGGCAGGCATAGACGAGCCCTTTGTCGATATGATCGCTCTTGCCAACGTCGAAGGATGGCCTTAGGAGAGACGTCCATATAATTTAACAAAACCACCACATCTCACAATCACTCGCAGTAACGCCCTAGGCATTAGAATAGTTTAGTGTTATTTTAGTCTGTATATAGTTTAGTATTAGGTTATATGTAGGTTAGGGTATAGTGGCGCACATCTCTCCCCCCCCTCTCTCTTACTTATCATGCATATAGTTCACAGCCTTCTTACGGTATCGCTCTCCTGTAATGGGAATCTTTTTTTTTACCCACTCTCCTCCTATCCTATCTCCTTTTTTCGTTTCCCACTATCCCACCTGGTACCGCCAGATGCCAGGTCAACCCACAATACCCCACGCTCTATCACCCCAAAACTCTTACAATCACTCCTTAAAATAGAGCGCATCGCACAGTACAAGAAACTACCAGCTCAAACCCAAGCAGGGCTTTACAAGGTCTTGCATTTCCTTGTTTTTTCCATCTTTACTAGAGGCAATGTGGACTCAGCTAAAAAAAACTAAAAAAAACGACAGTTTCGGTTTGTGCTCAGCGATCTTCGAATGATGTTCAGCGCTACAGTGCGACTCCGTGCAGTGCGGTAAAGTGTTTTTATAAGAAGAACAGTGTTGTTCCGTGACTGTAAGTAACAGTTTAGTGCCGTGTTAAAAACAGTGCAGTGCAGTGGCGACTCGTAGCTAAAATTAGTGGGGGTGCTGCTCCAGAAAATGTCTAGCCTTAGCACGCCAGGGTCGGCGGAACGACAGTGCTCTCTGTCCCTTGTGGAGCTTCCTATGTGCACATGCGCACAGCAGTCAAACACCTGATGCTCACAGTTCTATACAAAGATTTTTGTATCTTTTTTCATAAACTGGGGGATGGTTACTGCATTAAGCTCAAGGATTATATATTATACAAGTATAAAGAAAGAATTAAAGAAAAAGGGTCATTGTATTAAATGTTATAATAATAACAAGTGGAAATTGGGGGTTCTGCAGTTCCACAGTGCCTATACGCGAGCCGCCACTGGTGCAGTGCCGTATTTTTGTGAAGTTCAGTGATAGTGAGTGAATTATTGGATTGTATAATAACAAGAACAGTGACGCTATCAGTGTATACTGTGAGTAGTAATTAAGAATAATTAACCAAGTGTATTGTGCATTGTTAAATAAATTGTGCAGTGATAAAAATTGTGAAATTGGTGTGTGTTTAATTTTGCAATCCAAAAGAACTCTTATTAACAATGTTTATTACTGGTTTTGTAATAAAACGTAACAATATATATATATATATATATATATATATATATATATATATATATATATATATATTTATATATATATATATATGTGTGTGTGTGTGTGTGTGTGTGTTTGTGTGTGTGTGTGTGTGTGTGCGCGCGCGTGCGTGTGTGTGGGTGCGCTCGTGCGTGTGTGTGTGTGTGTGTCTGTTACATCTCTGGCAGTCACAAGCTTAATATTTAAACGTTTTATGTAAAACTAAAGATCAAGTTCATTAACGGCTGAACTCGTAAAAGTGGGAAGGGAGATTTTGAAAACTCAAAATATCTCTGATTCTGTTGTTGTATACAATTTCTCGTAACTCAAATATTAAAGGAGTTCTTCTGTAGTTTCTTGTTTTCTGCCTTCAGCAAACCTTCACTTCAGCTCATCTCCTTTTTACTAGAAATAGAGAATATGTGGAGAGATGTGATCAGTTGTCTAGGAAATCTGATTAGTTTATGCAGCCCCTGTGGAATGGACTTTTTACAGATTTATAGCATGAAAGGCAATTCCCGTCAATTTTAGCTTCATTATGGCAGGCGAAGCTACCTGATTGGCATTTTGAAAGGTGGCCAGGATATGTGCAAAAGAACAATTCATTAAAATATGATTATTGACTTCAGAAAGAAAGATATTTTATTGTTTGATCAAATCAAATATCCACATAATCTAGTCCATTGTACTACCACTATTAGTTGTGAACATAAGGGAACATATATGTCCATTTTTATAGCATTTCTTAATTCATAGTTTCACCAATGATCCAGAGTTTAAACAATATGTATAAAAGTATCATCTTGATCTGAAAATAAATGCTACATGCTAAATATATTCCAGACTTACACAAAAATTCCTTTTCTATCAGTGAATAAGATGTTGGAATATGAAGTTTTATTTGTAGACTCCAACACATTGTCTTTAAATAATACATAGTATACATCATAAAACAATGTTATTTATTAAACAATTATATACATCTAGAAATAATAAATAAACTTAAGTATTATGTATTAGGAACAAAAAAGTTGCATTTGTCTTTTCATGAAATACTTCTGTATTTTACTACAGATTACAGAGATTTTTTACATTTGTTTTAACTTTATATCAGTCATACATTTATAAAATACTTTCAGCAATATATATACTCTTAATATTTTGTTTATCCAAAAATCCTTTGTATTCTAGTTTATTGGTTTTCCTTCCTGTCCCGCGGGGACAGAAAAATTTAGATCCTAGTGTCAGCTTTTTGAATCCTAAAAAGAAAAGAAAACTTTAGCATTATTCAAGATTATTGAACTATAATGGAGTAAAGTCAGAAGAAATATGAAATTATAACAAGAAATAAATATATATATATATATTTTTTTTTTTGAGGAATGAGTCTAACTAGGCTCTATTAATTCTGCATTTTTAAAATTAAATCAAAATTAATTTGAGTCTTGACATATAATGAAAAATAATATTTGTAAGTCTATTTATTTTTTAAACTTCCTCAACACATCTCACTTATAACACAGAAAGGCAGTGGTATATTAAATTAACTGATAAACACTTATGTTTTCCAAGAATGTGAAAACCAGATTAACATTTTCAGTTAAGTTATAGAATATCATAATATACAATTTTAGAAGTAGTTTTGATTTTTATATGCAAAAGAATATGCAAAAAAAGTTAGAAAATAATGTATTGAAGAACTAGGGAGTTACAATCTCCCATTTATTTAGACTTGAGCCATCATTGATTCATTTAACTTGAAATTGAATGTGATTTATTTGGTTTTGGGTCTTTTTGTCTAATATACAGAATATTGATAGCATTGAGGGCCTATTAATTATTCAAATTATGAGTTTTAATTATTTGGGAAATAATACTGTATTTGAGCTAAACTTATGTAGAACATACTGATAATTGTTTATGGTCTTCATGTATCCCATATGCCATTGTAGTTGCCAATATTTTATGGAAATAATTCGAGGCAGGTTTTTTTCCTTTAAAAACTAAATTATCTCATGATTACTTAACTACATTTGGCAATGAAGTATTGATATTTTGTCAAATGAAATAAAGCTACCCACTTTCAACTAGCAGTGTACTTTTGAGTTCAAGTGATCCTTGTTTAATAATGCAAGAATACAATAAAATTTAAGAAAGAAGAATAAAATTCAAGTAGATAAACTACAACACTAATATTAATGATGTTTCAGTAGTTGTTATCATTATTTTTCAAGAATCTATAATGAAACAATAGTTGTGCTATTCAGGAGGTTACTTATATTATGGTCTTTCCTAAATTCAGTAAGCCCCTACCTCCACTCTTCAGTATTTACTTCAAACGTTATATATATATATATATATATATATATATATATATATATATATATATACATATCGTGTTCAACTTAATTTTGAAATCTTATTGACATAAAGTCCTTACTTAGGGATAAATAGAATGGGTGATTCCATCACCCAAGAAATCTGGTTAGTTTTTGCAGCCCTTACTTGGCAGAATTGTTTGTTTATGTTTCCTGAAATAAAAATTAACTAAATACTATCTTTTGTTATGAATTAATCAGGCGGATTACCTTTCATTTTAAGTTTGATGGCAAATAGTTGCATTGGAAATTTGGTTGATGGCTATGTCGAGCAATTCCATGTTTATAACTGTGAGTACTTCTTCGTGGAAATGGGCTAGGAGTGCAGTTATAATTTTATCTTTAATCTGACTAGCGATCCCTTGGCCAGTGTGTACTTGTATGTCATCAGCCTCGCTGATGTTGAAGCTGTCGAGGCGAGGATGGCAGTTATCCGTGTCATTCAAGGCGACACTCACCTGGAGATGAATGGAGTTCTTGCCGACAGTAGCAGTGAAGTTCCTCACCAAGGAGAAGATAGGCTCGATGCTGAGCTGACAGTGATCGAACCCAAACTCCAGCTTCTCCAAGCCCAAAGCCATGCTGAGTACTAGCCTCTCTTCGACAGCTGTCAGTATTGCATTGCCTGTCCTGACCACTGTAGACATGTCCCTGGCCCAGCCATCTCTGCAGTCCAATCTACCGCTCACCACCGTCCCTCTCCAATGGAATCCAAACGGATAGACTTTCTCGATCTCCGGGATCGGCGTCTCTGATCTGTGCTCTTCCCTTATCGCCTTCCGCGCCTCCTCTAACTTGTTATCTACTATCTTGTTCATGATCACTTTATTGCTGAATCCCAGCCCGACGAGAAGGGAGAAAATTGCGATTCTTTTCATCATGTTTTTTCTAAAGGTGCGGCGGGAGTCCAAATACCATGAATTGACTAGATATGAGACTAATGCAGAAAATATTTATATAATATTGATATCAACGATAAATGAAGATTAACCGAATGAAATCTCTCTGGATTAATGATAGCGCGCAACTTGCTTCGACAACAACATTAACTGATTATCTCCCTTATCCTCTTCTATCGTCGTCATTACATTTCAAAGTACAAAGTGCTTAATCTCCGTTGAAATTCGTCCCTGGACTCCCACAAGACATTGGCAGAAGGCTTGAGGAATTCCCTGCACTCTATTGTGGCATTACATGCTAAACATCGATACATTTTCCTGTAGCTTCTCAGCTGTATAACGATGCTGAATGGTCACCAGGGAAGCTTAAAAATGTCAAACGGAATGCCAATAGCTCTAACAAATAAATGCTGTCAGCATATTTCTAGTCAGAAACAAAAATAATTGGTGGCATGGTTTTAGCCCCCTGAACTGATTTTGTACTAAGATCCACAGATCAGACAATCAAAACAAGCTTAATTATTATAATAATTAAGCGGATAGACAAATATTTACCTCAAGAGTTTTTCAAAAACAACTTATTATGGATAACTCAACTTAAGTCCCAAATAAAATTTGTTTTTGAATTTGTAGTGGGGTGGAAAGAAAGCTTGTATCCAGTCTGGTCTATACATGTTACACTTAGACATATTTCATCCCTTATATTATTTGTAAGACTCGTAGGGAAACGAAAACGTATTTAGAGTGAAATTGTGAAAGCTATTAAATACTTGCTTCGTGAAATAAACTTGAAAGCTCAATAACAACGAAAATAATACCAGCCCGAAAATACTCAGATGAACCGGAAAATGGAATACATTAGTACATATTCCTTATAAATGCAGTCATATACTGGATAGACCTCCATTTTGGTGATTTAGCTCAAACAATGATACATCATCCATGTAAAACCTAGTGGATATCCTTTCAGCCAGTATTAGGGAATCTCCAGATCAGTAAGACTCGTCTAAGGATACTTTGGTGCGGATGTAGATACATGCCCAGAACACTATTACTCACTAACGTCATTTCAACATATGGTTTAAAGAAAATTGATTGCAAGATCATAGCAAAGAAGGCCTTTCTTTAGTGAATGAATTTTGCAAAATAATTCACTTTAATTAGAGCTTTCATGATTCAGTTAATTTTAAAAACACCCAACATAGCTCATTAACGCCTTCTTCAACAGCTGATTAACGCTTTGTTCAACAGGTAATTAATGCCTAGTTCAACAGCTGATTAATACCTAGTTCAACAGCTGTTTAACGCTTATTTCAACAGGTAATTAACGCCTAGTTCAACAGCAAATTACTTCTTTACTAATTAATGGTCCAAAAAAATATATTAGTATTTAAGACAGAAGCTCTAAAGATGCCAAAGGCGTTTGTAGGCCTGGCATTTTCATAAATACTCTTCTTTACGCATGACAATAACCATCATCACTTCATTTGAATTAGAATTTAATGCTATATGCTATTTTGGGGTATTGAGATACGTGATATATGTCAAACTTATGTTGTTCCATCCCAAATAGCTCTGAATATAATATAACAATTTTAGACTGTGTCTCAGGCTTCCTTTAATTATTAATTATTTTAATTTACTTGTGGTAATCAGACATCCACCCAAAACTACACAGCAACGACTAAATGGTATACTGAACATATGCAACAAACAGCATACATTGAACATTTTGATTTGAGATCAAATATGGGATCGCTATCAAATTGCAGGCAGAAAGACAAATCTCGTCCATTTAGGACTCTCTTGAGTTCGTCAAAGATCTTTAAGAAACTTTTTCCTCTGGAAAACATTAAGGATGATTCATTTATAAGTAATAGATATTGCAACTAAATTGAAATGAAAAATATAAAGTTCATAATCACCTTTATTATATTTGACTGCAAAATGTTTTGTCTGCAAGTTCTTTTCTTGTAATTGCCGCAATGTCATTTACTAGGATTCCAATCAGTTCGTCATGGAAATGGTTAACCATGAAAGAAAATACTTTCGATTCAATGATATCTATGATTCCACCACTGGTGTGAGCCACGATGTCGCCAGCCTGTATCACGTGCAAGCATTCCAATGTTGGCCTGCACTGGTCATTGCCGTCCATGGTAACACTAACTCTGGAGTGGATGGAGTTCTTGGCGACTGTTGCGGAAATGCTCCTCTCAACTGTGAAGAAGTTCTGGAGAGTGATATTGCACCTGCGGAAGCCGAACTCTAGATAGCCCAGGCCCAGGGTAGCGTCCAGAGTATACTTGGGCCCGTCATTCGTCAGGACTACGTCACCTGTCCTCTTCAGGGTCGACAAGTCCTTGAGGTATCCTTGGTCGCAGACGAGTCGCCATGTCAAGTTCTTGTGACCCATCTCCAGCCCGAATGGAAACACCTTGTCAAGATCGGGAATTGGAATCATTTCCCCATGTTCTCTTATAACCCTCTCACGCGTACTCTTCAGATATTTATCAACCATTCCGTTCAAATCGACACCGCATTGCACCATAGATACTAATAAAGAACATATTATAACGAAATAAAGCATTCTTTTACAATTTTTTGCAAATAAACCAAAAAAAATATATGATAATTTCAAACAAATGGCATATAACTCATTAGACTCTGGGCTAGTAAAAGACAAATTCTAGTTAATATATATTTTTATCTTAGATTACAAAAAAGATATGTGTGGATTACCTTTTTCTGGTTGAATTAGCAAAAGAATGTTTTGGATGATCTTGTCTAAAGTAAGGTCATAAATTACATAATTATGAAAGAATGTGTACAACTTATTTATTGCAGGTATTTTTGACAGGAGAATCAACACTCAAATCTTCAAGAATATAGCTTACTCTTTGCTTATGAAACATCTGTTGATATTGAAGACAAGCAAGCCATGTGTGTTAAGGCAGGGCATGTAGGTGCTAAGGCATGTGTACAGTGTTAGGGAAGGGAGTTTATTTGGTAAAAGTCTCAACAAATAAATTTCTCAGTATCAACAACGGGTCAACCCATGTCACTTCACACCAGTTTTACTCCTCTATTTTAGAATCTTCAAAAACATTCTATGCAGGAGAATAACAAATATATCAAATTTTTATTTCTAATCTCAAACGTTTTCCGAAATGCGTCTTCGTTAACTTTTGAAGAAAAAACAGCTCAAAAACGCTGGACAGGCTTTTTTGAAATTGTTGTAGTAGTTGTTCTAATTGAGCTATAAAGGCGAGAGTGGTGTCATTTTACTCTGTTTGACTTGGCCTGTCATATGACATGTCAAACAGCAAGTAGCAATGTTCCGTATTAACTAGACCAAATGTTTACTATATCATATAAAATACAACATTAAGGCTACTGACTTTGTAAAACGACCCAGATTTAAAATACTATTTACCCATGAAACCATTATATGCCCATTTTCAAACATTGACATATACTAAATAGCTATACCTAGGATATTTTCGGGACGCACTTTTCAACATAATCAAAATCAATATTTGTATTTTGAGTTTTGAAAAAATGTTTTTATAATGACCTACGATCCATCTCATATGAAAGGCCATAACTAACAGAGTTAAATGACTCCACTCTCACCTTCTTACCTCAATTAGAACAGCTTCAACAACGATTTAAAAAACGCATGTCAGGCGCTTTTGAATGCTTTTCTCAACTTTTTAAACTGCTTCTCAAAAAAAAACTTTATGTAGCCGTATTCAGAAACCGTTTGAGATACAAAAAAAAAACAAAATTTGATATGTATCTTATCGTCGGTATATACTACCAGTATACAAAATTTTAGGAATTAGGAGGGGAGGGAGGAAAAAGATGTAACGGTGAAAATAATCTGATATATATATATATATATATATATATATATATATATATATATATATATATATATATATATATATATATGGACCTTACTTTCGTAGGAAAGTTAAATGGACACAGTTAACATGTTCAGATTTTGGTTAGTCCTAGGGATGTCCTATCCCTCAAAGATTCTTTGCAAAATATGATGAGTATTTCAACCAGGTTTTTGTGGGCTTCTTAACCTCTAAGAAAAATGAAAAATTTAAATTTAATTTAATAAATAACGTCCACTTTTTGAAACCAAGGCTAATTGGGACGGGTTATCTACATTTTACCACCCTTTCCTAGACAGGGTGGGACTAAGGATTTTATTTAATGAATTCCGTCACTAAATAAATTCCTTTGCCCAGGGAAGAATCGAATTCGCCACTCGAGGTTTACCATGTGAGATTAATGACAACGCTTTATCTCGCATGGCTAACCTGAGCCCCTTGGAAAAATAAATAATAGTGACTAACGATTATGTAATAAGCTGGAATTCTTGAGCAAATTCTAAGGATAAAGTTTTGCCAACAAATTGTTGGCGTATCATCTAGAATCACTGGCTTCTGAGCTAGTTGATGCATTCGTTTTGCAATTCAAACATTCATCTGCTTCATATCTAATGTCTTGATCATGTCGAGCCAGGACAATGTCTGATGTTGTATGACTCTTGCAGGTGTCATCACCTAGATGGGTGCATGCTTTCTGAGTTCTCCTCACATTGATTCAGGAACTACGATGAGCTCACCTTCCATGGTGGTGCAACTTTCTATTCCCAATTCGTCGTGATGTTTCCTGAAATACAGTAGTTCCTTTGGGAGCTGGCATTTCTTCAGCAAAAAAAACGGTAGCGTGTTATAAAAGGAATAGGTATATCTGATTAGTATAAGTAGCCCCTGCGTGACGGACTTTTTTGTCATCAAGATTGGTACATAATATTTTTCAATCTAAATCTTGGTCATGTTTCAGCCCTTTTTGTCAGATTTTGCCCCATACGACCTTAATCGCCAATTTTGCATGAAACGTTTGAATATCGAACTTGGCAATGAAGAAACAAAAAATATTACCCCGCCCCAAACTACAAATATTTTGCAATCTTAAGGATCCCGCTCAAAAATATAATTATGAAATTAAGTTAACCTTGTATTTAGTTTTGTCCTTATAGGTGGCATATCAGTCCAAATGGATTAGATGGACGCCACAATAAAAGGGATTAAAGAAAATTCAATAAAAAAGATTACAACGAATTTAATAAGAGGATCATTGTGGTTTTATAGCAGTCATGGATTACTTGCTATCGCTACTACTCCCAAGGAAAACTATTTTCTAAGGCTTAAGGATATGTCAAATAAGGCACAATAAATAAAGATTTTGCATAAGCTGAATTTTTCCACAGCCGAAAAATGTTTGTAAATCCCTGAAAGAAAAAAAGCCCGTTACGCAGGGGCTGCGTAAACTAAGCAGATTTCCCATGTGAAGTTTTACAATAGAGAAATCTGCATATTGGTAACACAACACCACCGGTAATGAGAAATCTTTCAGTTAATTAAAATAAATTCCCAACTGAAACGGCTTCTGAATTGTAAGAATAATTTATATTTTAATAACTCAAATTTTAGTAGTCCAAGAACTAAAGAAGACGGGAGGGGGCGGATGAACAGAACGTATTTGCATAAATCTCACAAAGTAACGAAGGTAAGGTAAGCTTAGAAACGACAGGTAAGGTTAGAAGAAGCTTCCACCTGAGCCGAGAAGTTAGGAAACGGCCGACCTAATCCGAACTATACCCGACCACAGACATCATACATATGCAAATATCTCGGTTAATATTCAAGATAGAGAATAAATGTATATAACAATATTTATAGCAGATTTAATTTGCAATAAGATTGGTTCTATACAACTTTTCGATCCGATGCATAATAACGGAGGTATTTTGAAATTTCGAAAATCCCCCCTCTAAACCCCCCTCCCTCTAGTCCGATTTCAGCCATTAACGAACTTGATCTGTCTTTTTACATAAAACGGTTAAATATCGTGTTTCGTAATGATCAAACAAAAATTGCAACCGCTAGAGCGTTAACAGACAAATTTAAATAAATATATATATATATATATATATATATATATATATATATATATATATATAATTTTGAACGGACCTCATTTTCGTCATTTCCTGGGTAGGATCGATGGACATTTGAAATTTTTCGAAAATCGCATCATGAGTACGACCTCAATAGCTGATTTGCTGAAATCTGCTAAAAATACTAGCCTGGAATTAGGTACTAACGGGTGATTTTTCGTTTAAAAAACACTACTTCAATTCAAAAGATTGGAACTTACTTTTCATGGTGGTCTTACAACATACTATTTTGGTTTATTAGCTGATAGCAGCTGTTCAAAACAGCTGGCTGGAAATAAACCAATCTCGTTGTACAGATATTCTGAAGGGAATTCTTGTTGAAGTTAAAGTTGTAATGGCAACATCGTCCTGTGATATGAACATATGTTATGTATTTTAAGGTTGGAATAAAATATGTGCGTTTATGTTGTTTAATTATTTTAACTGACACTCAATTTGGGTTGGAATTAAAGATTAAAATGATTAGACACCATAGGGGACATAGGTGACCGTAAGTCAATCAGTGGCTTAATTTTGAAGCTAGTAAAGTCATGTGTGGTTTGCTTCTGACAATTTCTTAACAGAAGCCAAGTTTATAGCAGCATCAATGGCTGCTTGGTAAGCCTTCTCGATGAGACTACTTCTCAAGGATTTAGGAGAAATCTAACAACACTGAAGACAATAAAGAGTTGCATGAAATTTATCAAAAATGAGAAAACTACTGCTAGGATCAAGCACATAGACGTCCGAAGGTGTTTCATTCGGCATCTTATTAAGAGGACACAAGTTAATCTCGAATACTATCCTTCGGAAGAAAACGAAGCAGATTGTTATTATTATTATTATTTATTTACGTCCACTTTTTGCAACCTAGGCTAATTGGGACGGGTTATCTACAGGTTACCACCCTTTTCTAGCCAGGGTGATAATTGGAGCAGATTGGAGGAACAAATAATACGACTCAGAGCATAATGAAACCATCTGTTCTATTAGCAACAGATAGGATCGTTTCACCTCGTTCATAGTGATAGCTTAGCGAGAGAAATATGAAGATGTCTCGTAGAAATATGTTGAGGTCTTTTTGTGGAAGCTAAGAAACCCAATGACTGTAAGAAATGCTTTAGAGCGGTCTAGGTCGTCCAAAGACTGTACCGCCAGGTGCTAAGTGAAATTGAATAAATGTCAAAGAGCGCTAAAAATAGAGTGCACCGCTAATTTGGTGGTACTGAAATGCCGTCGTTTTTCAATGAAACAATCACGGAGATTTGATACTAAAGTTCACGTTTTATCTCTTTGTATGTCATCAGTTATTAAACTGACTGATGTCTGGCAATTAATATTGAATAAATCCATTTAAACTAGTTTTTTATTTTGCAAGATAAGCAGGTATCTATAAATATATTGCAGTTATTACTTTTAGTCTGGAGTTTCTGTGTTTTATTTCATATATGTGATCATTTTACGTTCAGCAATGTTGTTAAGACTTGTAGCTTGTTTCGGCATATTTTCCGCAGTATATGGTGATACAGCTGTCATTAATGCAGCCGTTGACAAGCTGTTGGACGCAACGAGGGCCGAGATAAAGCGGAGTGGACAGGACGTGATGAGGATAGAAGATCTGAAGCATCCCTTCAGCACGAGATGGCACTTCGTCAAGATGAACTGGTTCCTCCACTGCACTGATGGTTGGGTGAACAGCATTTCGACGCTGAAACGGACAGGCGATATAGTCCTCTCGAGCCAAGGGGACGAGATCTCTCTCGAGTTGGACATGGGCCTCTCTGGAGTCGAGGTGTACTTCGAGCAGTGCCAAGTGACGCTAAGACACTTCCTCCGGCACACGACCAAGTTGTGGTCCAAGGTGGACAGAAACGCTTTCAAAGCCAAAATCACCCTTCGCGTCAACGACGAGACGGACGAATGCAAAGCGACTCTGGACAGGATGGAGCTGACGCAACTGCAAGGTGTGAAGGTGCGTACCGGCGGTGGGCTCTTCCATGGTGCCATGGATCAGATCATTAGAATCTTTATCAACCATATCAACGGAAGGTTCACCAGAATCATGAGCAACCACCTCGTACAAATTATCAGAGATTATGCACTCATGGACAAAGTATGTGATGTCATTCAAAATTTAAATGAAACAACTTCAAATTTTCAAGGTTATTCTCTATTATTATAGTAAAATTTTGCAAATAGTTCATATCAAGTATTTCTATTATTGATCATGACATGCTTTTCTATCAATATTTCGCTTCTCATGCTCAGAGTAACTCGGTTTGCGTATGAATCTGAGAATAAGGCTTCATTGGTTATCAATTCAGGTTGATTTGCAGAATAAGTGGAAGTTTTCAAATTGTAATTTGAACTATAAAAGCAGCCTTCATGCATAGATTGGAATTCGATGAAGAGCTGGTTTTCTTCGCAGATTAGAGTTTAATCCTGAGTTGTACCCATTTGCATAAATTCTGTGACACATCCTTTATTCTCAGACAGGGGTTCGAAACTCCAGTCACCCATTTTTTAGAATTAACAACCACCCTTTTCCTGACTACCTTTTATCAGACTGGGCGTGGCCTTTGTCCATTCTAAAAGCCTACTCGAACGAAGGACGACCCATTAGTCTCAGACTTCGGAATACCAGTAAAAGAATCAACCTTTATCCTGAGAATGCAACCCTTTTCCACTCTGAGATTACAAAGAAGAGCGACTATTCTGAAACTTGAATTTGATAGCTAAAGCTGTCCTCACGCTCCAATAGGAATCCCAGCAAAACCGCAATCTTCATCCTCTGGCCAAACTGTAGACCAATCTCAGAAATTGGAATTTGGACAAAAGAACCAGATTTTAGACTCAAATTAGAATTGAGGAGAGGAGATGGGGGAGCCATTTTTATTTATTTATTTTATTGTAAGTAGGCACCGAACTCGAGAGTTATTTGTACCTAGGTGGTCAAAAGTCCATTTTCATTTCCTTGCTTTATTCGATAGTCACTCCTTCAGAGGTCCCGTCCACTCCTTAGCCATCCGTCATCCTCGCCTATCTTGCATCTCAGTCATCCTCGCCTATCTTGCATCTCCGTCATCCTCGCCTATCTTGCATCTCCGTCATCCTCGCCTATCTTGCATCTCCGTCATCCTCGCCTATCTTGCATCTCCGTCATCCTCGCCTATCTTGCATCTCCGTCATCCTCGCCTATCTTGCATCTCCGTCATCCTCGCCTATCTTGCATCTCCGTCATCCTCGCCTATCTTGCATCTCCGTCATCCTCGCCTATCTTGCATCTCCGTCATCCTCGCCTATCTTGCATCTCCGTCATCCTCGCCTATCTTGCATCTCCGTCATCCTCGCCTATCTTGCATCTCAGTCATCCTCGCCTATCTTGCATCTCCGTCATCCTCGCCTATCTTGCATCTCCGTCATCCTCGCCTATCTTGCATCTCCGTCATCCTCGCCTATCTTGCATCTCCGTCATCCTCGCCTATCTTGCATCTCCGTCATCCTCGCCTATCTTGCATCTCCGTCATCCTCGCCTATCTTGCATCTCAGTCATCCTATATACAGTCATCATATTGACAGTATTGTTCTAGCATTACTGATATTTGTTAACCTATCAGTAATCCAGGTAACACGCTTAATCTATCAGGTGCTAAGTATCATTATACAATATCCAATATCGTCCTTTCAGCTTTTCGAAGAAATAAATGGAGGTGAATTCTAACTCTCTTAAGTAGAAGGCGCTACACTGATTTGTATTATAGTAATTTTTTTTTATTAATAAGAAAAAAAGGATTGCCAGTACAGATGGTTTTAATATTCCTGCTAAACTAAGGGGCGCATGTTGGCCGTGCGAGTTAGGGCGTTGGTCCTAATATCGCGGGTAGACCTAGAGTGGCCAGTTCAATTCCCGCCCTGGGCAGGAGAAATTTATTTAGTGACGGACTCACTAAATGAACTCCTTGAAGCCACCCTGGCTAGAAAATGGTGGTAACCTGTAGATAACCCGTCCCATGCTAAACTATATATTTTACTCATCATGGCGATCAAACTTATTCATATTATAAGGGAACAGATTATAAGAGTTCAGGTTATCCAAATAAATTAAAGCATCGGCTTTAATACCTCATGGTAAATCTAGCATGGCGAGTTCGATTCCCGCTTGGACAATAGGAATTTATTTAGTGAATAACTCGTTAAATAAAATCATCGGTCCCATCCTGGCTAGAAAAGGGTGATAACATGTAGATAACCCGCCCCAATTAGCCGAAACAGCAAAATGTGGACGTTAATAAATAATAATATGAGGAAACAATTACCAAATGTAATTATTTGCACAATATTTGTTCAGTTATTAGAGTTTCCGTAAATATTTTAGGCATGGTGGTACCTTAGCTCCCAACGCGGGTTCACCTTCATCGCCCTCAATTCACGTTCATGGACCTGAACATAGAAACCCCAAAATTGACGAAATAGTAACAATTAAAGCTCTAAATTAAAATTGTGTAGTACATTAACATTTAGTTTTAGCAGATTTCCCTTAAGGGAAATCAGCTATTGAGGTCGTACTCATAACGCGATTTTCCAAAACATTACCAAGGAGATGATGCAAATGAGGTCCGTTCAAAACTATATGTGTGTATGTGTGTGTGTGTGTGTGTGTGTGTGTGTGTGTGTGTGTGTGTACACGTGTCCAGTAATACGTGTGTGTGCGTGTGTGTGTGTGTGCGTGTGTGTATGTGTGTGTCACCGCTCCAGCGGTCGCAATTATTGTTTAATCGTTACCAAACTCGATATTCAGTCGTTTCATGTAAAAAGAAAGATCAAGTTCGTCAAATCGGACCAGGAGGAGGGGGTTTAGAGGCGGAGAATTTTGAAAATTCGAATATCTCCGTTACTATACGTCGGATCAAAAAATGTATTTAATCGATCTTATAGTAAATTAAATTTACTATAAATGGTGTTATATACATTTATTCCCAATCTTGAATATTAACTGAGATATTTGCATTTTTCAGTTTTCAACCTTCAGCAAACCCCCACTTCTACTCATGTTGCATAAACAATACTCGGTTATGTATTAAACCACATCATTCGAAGCTTAAATACCAAATATTGTTTTCAAGAGACATTTATTATACGAGATACATGCAAATATGTTCCTGTGACCCCATCTTCTTAAGTTTTAGGACGAATTAAATTTGATAATTTTTATCTCAATCAATCATATTTAAGATTTATTAATATAAAAATTATTTTGATTCATTATAAATTGCAGTACTAGGTGTAGTAAATAGTTTTCAATCAAATTAATACGTTATACTCGGATATATTAAGATTGTTTTTCTTTCTGGTAAGAAGTTGGCAGAACTGGTTGTTTTCATTTCAGAAGCTTTCCGTCGGGAGGTTTCTTATTATAGTTTCCATTGTATGTAGAAGCTTAAATACCAAATATTGCATTCAAGAGACCTCCCCCCCAACGCCTCTTAAGGTCTTGGACTACTAAACTTTGATTCATTGAGATAACAATTTTTGTGACTCGTTATTAATAACAGAACTAGATATAGTAATTACTTTTCAATAAAAGTAATATGTTATATTCAGATATATTTCAGTAACTGATTTTATTTCCTGTGTGAGGCTAACCGATCTGTTTGTTTACATTTCAAATGCTTCCCGTCGGCAGGCTATTGAAATTGACCGAAACATTTGTTATTTCAGTTTGAATTTATTCACTTAATATTCACGTTGGTGCTGTTTTATGTAGATTTATCTATTACTAAACATTGCAAGGGAAGTCAGCTTAGTTTGCGCAGCTCCTGCGTGACGGACTTTTAGCAGATTTCCCTTAAGGGAAATCAGCTATTGAGGCCGTACTCATGACGCGAGTTTTGAAAAATGTCCTCAAATGTCCATCGATCCTAACCACGAGATGACGAAAATGAGGTCCGTTCAAAATTTTATATATGTATATATATATATATATATATATATGTATATATATATATATATATATATATATATTTGTCTCTTAACGCCCTAAGCAATTATTTTAGGGGTAAGAATTGTACATATCAAAGTACATTTTAGACTGATGAATCATATAACGTAAACGGTATTTCATTTAGAATATACCTGTGTAATGCAACTATCTTTTTAGTTATCTTTATTTATTATTTTCTTTTAATTCAAATAAACTTGTAAATTTTCATAAATATTTCTTTTAAACTTGGAATAAACAATGAAGAAGTCAAATAACCATTCATTTTATTACTTTAGGTGGTAGATCACATGTCTTGGAACCAAAACAAAAAAAGATTTCCATGATTATCCTTTTCCCTTTTGGAGATATTCAATTTAACGTGGAACTATGTATTTGCTTTCTGAAAAGTTCAAATTGACACTTTGTAATTTTTTTCTGGTCACAAATACTTACTTGGTATCTGTGTTTATTTTTTTTATTGTTTTTAAATATATTTATGAATACACTCCGTTCCTTCCTCCACGGCCAAACCTTTCAAGTGAGGGTCGGCGAATCCCTTTCCACATCCCGCCCTCACAAAGTAGGGGTTCCTCAGGGTCCCCCTCTTTCTCCTACCCTCTTCACGGCGTACACCGCAAAGGTAGTAAGTCGACGGTTTCACAATACTGAGGTAGTCGTGTATGCGGACGACGTGGCTATTATTAGCACCTCCCTCAACCCATCCCGCGCCCTATCCTTGGCAGTATCCGCCTGCCAATCCATCTCTGACGACCTCCGATCCATTAACATCCGTGTGAACCCCAGGAAGACAGATGCCCTGGTGTTCGCGTACAGAAAACGTACCTCCGTCCCCGACTCGACCACACCGACCTACCTGTCTCCCGCACCATACTCTACCTTGGAATTCGACTCGACAGACATCTGACATTCACAGCACACGTAAGCGGACGAGTTAAACATCTACGTAACAAGTTCAACTCCCTCAACCACCTCCTCCTCTCTCCAGTCCTCAGACTTAAACTCCTTATACTCAAAGGCGTCATTCAACCCGCTCCCCTATATGGTTCCCCCCTTCTCCGATACCTTACCAAAACCTCCCTTACCTCTCTTCAACAGTTCCAAAACGGTGTATCCGTAAAATTGTCCGGCATACCTCCCACCAACGTTCCACCAACCGGACAATTCATGATACCCTCTCCCTAGAACCCATTTCCCACACCATTTCCCGCCGCCATGTTAAATTTTTCGACTCCCTTAACTACATTGATAACCCTCTCTACCACTCCATACCCCTTCCTCAGCAGCCGGTGAGATGGCGACAGGTTTGTCTCGATGAGCCCCTAACGATCTCACCCTCTGCTGACACCCATCCTCATAGTGCACCAGGATGGGCCAATAATAAATAAACAGGGCTAACCCCCCTTCTTCACCCCCTTTACTATAACCCTGTAGTTTAAGTTAGGCTAGTTAGGATTAATTAGTTTAATTTAGTATAGTTTTATATTAGTATAGCGTAGGTTAGTTTGATAGTTTGGGCGCCCCTTACCCCCTTTACATTTCACAATCGGCTATCTTAGGTTTATTTCCTGGCTTTAGCGGCCATCTTTCTTCTTTCTCTTCTTATCTCCTCTCCTTGTATCCCTATCCTTTCTTATTTCGTTTTCTTTCTATCCATCACAAGCCACCCGGTATCACCAGCTACCGAGTCACCCACCCTTGTTAGTTCCATTACACCCCGTCACAATTACCATCTTCCTTGGAACTATAGTTCAGTAGAAGGTGAACTATCACTTCTCACCCCCGGTGGGTCTCACCACCTTAACACCATCAACTACTGAAGCGCTGGGTCTCAGATAAAAAAAAAAGAAATACTCGGCTATAGTACATTGTCCATGTTTCCAGAAAAACGAAAAAGCATTTGAGTTTACCTCAAAACGTAAAAGTTCAATGAGAACAATATTTGGTATAATAACGAGCTTCATAATATAACACCTTACTCTCAATATGACACGAGTAGGAGTGGGAGTTTACTGAAGTATATATAATCATTTATTTCATCCCCGTAGCCTTTCGAGTGACCACCACTCCTTCTCAAGGGATGATTTCTATACAAATTTAGACAAAAAGTTTGTTAATTACATTGCTTAATACTTTCCTTATATTATATAATATGATAAGAAAGCAATAAATAAAAAAAAAGAATTGAGATATTTAAATAATGTTTTCATAAAATTTTGGCAAAAAAACTAAAAAATGCAAATATTTCGGTTAATAATCAAGATAGAGCAAAAACGTATATAACAACATTTATTGAACATTACACCTGCAATAAGATTGGTTCTATACGATTCTTCGATCCGACGTATAGTAACGGAGATATTTCGAATTCCCTAAACCCCCACCCTCCTACTGGTCTGATTTCAGCCATTAACGAACTTGATCTTTATTTTTACCTAAAACGATTAAATACCGAGTTTGGTGACGATTAAACAACAATTGCGACTGATAGAAGGTTTTACGTATATATATAGTTTTGAACGGGCCTCATTTTTGTCATCCCCTAGGTAGGATCGATGGACATTTGAAGAAATTTTTCGAAAATCGCGTCATGAATACAACCTCAATAGGTCATTCTAAATCAATTGATTTCTCGAGAAAAGCCGAGTACCTTAGCTAATATATATATATATATATATATATATATATATATATATATATATATATATATATATATATATATACATTCATTTGAAAGCGCGCCATGAATACTACCTCCGTAGCTGATTTCCATTAAGGGAAATATGCTAATATTTAGTAAGGAATTCTAACCATAAACCCGGTAACTATAGTCCAAAGGCATAGTGTTTTTACTCTCTACAAAGCCATACGAAAGGCTAACATAATACCTAATTAAAGTATCCATATATATACGAGTATATTATATATGTACCTATTAAATTGGGGAAATAATATTTTGATATATAACATTCTTGAAGGAAAAAAGTATAAAAGGGATTTCTTTGTTTCACATCAATCAAACTTTGACATTAATGAATTAAAATTTAAAGCCTACAATTACAATTCAGTGCTAACATTCTTAGCGATCCATGTGTCATGATTAATTTATTACAGTAATCAGAATAATAATTTCAAGGAAAAGTCTTAAGTTATTATAACTCATCTAAAACCTCTGATAACAGCCTGTGTATATATCGTATGTGGGTGTTAAACGTTTTCAGTTGAAATCCAACTTTACTCTTGCGAAATGAAAGGTATTTTGGCAGTTGTCGCGATTTTGGGGTTTCTAGCCACCGGGAGAGCTGACCTTACCGTTATCAACGAAGCAGTGGACAAGCTACTGCTGGAAACGAGGGAAGTCCTTTTGAGGAACGGGAGTGATACTCTCCACCTGGAGGAGTTCCAGGATCAGTTCACATACAGGTGGCACTTCATCAAAGTGAAGAGCTACCTCCACTGCTGGGACGGATGGCTGAAGAACACCTCGACCATACAGAGGACTGGAGATGTGATCATGGACAACAGCACCAGTCAGATGACTCTCATCGTGCCCCTCAACCTGACCGACTTCCAGTTCCACTTCAACAGCTGTCGGGTCGATATCAAACACCTCGTCAGGAAGACTGACCAAGTCACTGCCAAGATCGGCAAGAACGCCCTCCAAGCTAAGGTCACCCTCAACCTGAGCGACAACAACAAGAACTGCACTGCCACATTGGACCAGCTCAAGTTCACCAAAATGGCCAAGATAGAATTCCACAGCGCTCACATGATCGAAGATGCTCTGGACAGGATTCTGCCTTTCATCACCAAACATATCACCTCCCAGCTGACCTCACTCATGACCCACTACCTAAATGACCTCGTCAAGGAATACGTACCCAATGCTACATTCTGTTATGATAACAAGAAATAAATATATTCTACATATATGCATAGTCTAACTAGCCTGTTTTCATGGAACTAGATGTGTTTTATCGCTAAAACACGATGTCTCCTGTGATTCAATAATACTTGTAACTAGCAAAACTGTCCTAATTTTGTTATTTAATGCCCTTTAATTTAATATTAAAACAAAAAGTACACTATTTCACACTGTAAAATGTTTTAACTTGGATATAATGTTTCTTGTTTGTTGAAGAAAATAAACGCTTTTAAGATTATTTTCTTTTCTTTGAACTCACTTAAGTAAACACCCAAAGTGCAAATGCCGAATTAGTTTTCATAATATATAAATTGCAATAAGAAATGCATTCTTTTAGTTCACACTGGAAACATCCGTGAACCTGTTATTTACTGTTGCTAATGTTAGTACAAAATAGCAATTAAATTTATTAAACCAAGTCACCGGGTGAAACAATATGTTCACATCAATTGCCTGACGAGAAAAACAAAAATTATAAATGCAATATTAACTTTTTAATCAAATTTATATTTTTTATTAATAAATGAAAAATAATATGAAAGGTAAATTACTGTGAAAGTCAACAAAAGAGACATTTTGTTTTGTTTTTTAAGCAGATCAGAAAACTACAGAAATCAGCAATTGAGGTTTTACTCATCTCAACTTTCTTCAAATGGTGAAAATGAGGTCCGTTACGAAATTATATATATATATATATATATATATATATATATATATATATACACTATATACTAATGCCTATCATTAGTCAGCTTAAGCAGGCTGCAGTCTGTGGAGGGACAGCTGTCTAACAACTATGGCCTTAGAACAGAATCGAATTTTCGCTTATGTCTTTACTGGTGTGAATAGAGATTTCACATGATGCCTTTATTGCTGGAGGTTATGATGCAGAAGACCATAGGAAACTACTGAATGTCCTTGTGACCCATTTATTACCTTGTTCGGTGCCTTGAAAAACATGTTTACGAGACCAATTACCAGGTGTAGCCTGTAAATACTACACACATACACACACACACACACACACACACACACACACACACACACACAAACAAACAAACACGCACGGGCGCACGCACACACACACTGCATGTAATACTAAGGATCAATTTCGTTAATGGCTCATAATCCTCCTAGAACCTAGGGGGGGGGGTGGATAGAGGGGTGATATCGAAATTTCAAAATATCATCGTTATTATGAATCCAATTTTAAAAATCCAATCCGAGTTTTCGGTCGTCTGTAAACCCCCATTTCTTCACATCGGAGTTTTTTCACAATATATGGTGTCATCCAGCGCTTGGGAAATCTGCTTAGTTTACGCAACCCCCCCCCCACACAAACATTTATTTTTCACACATTTCCTTTAATCGAATTCAACTAGTATCAATTCTAACTATGCAGTATATACAGGTTACACCAGGTAATTAATTCCGTGAATAGGTAATCCTGATTTTCCCGGGGACGGACATA
The DNA here is from genome assembly GCA_019009955.1 of Riptortus pedestris. Lineage (NCBI taxonomy): Eukaryota > Metazoa > Arthropoda > Insecta > Hemiptera > Alydidae > Riptortus > Riptortus pedestris. Next base: position 5,856,289 of record CM032229.1, read on the forward strand.
AGAAGAGGAGGGTCAAATATGGTCTCTCTTTGCCTTCTGTATCAAGGCATTCATTAGTAAAGTCATCATGAGGAAAATTCCATTCACACCAATAAAGGCATGAATTGAGAAAATGTCTCTAAAGGGCAGAGTTGTAAGGCAGCCATCCCTCGGCAGCCTGCAGCCTGCATCAGCTGACTAATGATAGACTATTAGCCAGTATCAGTATGCAGGCTGCAACTATTCAAGGGCAGAGTTGTTAGATAGCCATCCCTCGGTAGCCTGCAGCCTCCATCAGCTGACTAATGATAGACTATTAGCCAGTATCAGTATGCAGGCTGCAACTATTCAAGGGCAGAGTTGTTAGATAGCCATCCCTCGGCAGCCTGCAGCCTGCATCAGCTGACTAATGATAGACTATTAGCCAGTATCAGTATGCAGGCTGCAACTATTCAAGGGCAGAGTTGTTAGATAGCCATCCCTCGGTAGCCTGCAGCCTGCATCAGCTGACTAATGATAGACTATTAGCCAGTATCAGTATGCAGGCTACAACTTTATATACACTCAACCGCAAAAAAAAACCGGACACTTCATTTTTCTCGTATTAAAAGCTAATTTTCAGCAATTTTCTTTATGCGGGTATTCTAGTTATTACAAAGAATTTAGAGTCTATGTCCATTGAACTAATCCCTTCAGGATTAGTAAACAATTAGATAAAACTCAGATTAGATTTATTTTACGTGAAGTTGATCTATTCTAAACTGTAAGTAGTTTTTTGCACATTTAAACATCTTTAATTATTAACCAAGCATTTTCTTTAATTAATGTTTTATTTTTATTTCGGTCCAGAATAATGGGTCTTTCAAACTTAGATGGAAGGCCGGAGCTTACGTTACATTGCCGAAACGCTTGGGGTAGCGAAGTCTACCATTCACTGTAATAAAAATGAAGAATAATTTTTTTTTTTTAAATGTGTTAATTTATCTTTTTCTTTTTTTTTTATTTTGTAAATAATCAATAAAAATTATTCACTTTTGGCAGATTTTGTTTAAATAACCTATAGATTAACCAATTATTTTAATTAAAAAGATTAATATACATATATATTAAGTATTTAACAAAATTATAAGACTAAATCTAAGTGTCCGGTTTTTATTTGCGGTTGAGTGTATAATCATTTATTTCATCCCCGTAGCCTTTCGAATGCCCACCACTCCTTCTCAAGGGATAATTTCTATACAAATTTAGACAAAAAGTTTGTTAATTACATTGCTTAATACTTTCCTAATAAGAAAGCAATAAATAAGAAAAAAGTCCGTCACGCAGGGGCTGCGTAAACTAAGCAGATTTCCCATGTGAAGTTTTACAATAGAGAAATCTGCATACTGGTAATACAAGCAGTAATAAGAAATCTTTCAGTTACTTAAAATATATATTAAATTCCCAACTGAAACGGCTTCTGAATTGTAAAAATAATTTATATTTTAATAACTCAAATTTTAGTAGTCCAAGAACTATAGAAGGGGGGCGGCGGATGAACGTATTTGCATAAATCACACAAAGTAACGAAGGTAAGGTAAGGTTAGAAACGACAGGTAAGGTTAGAAGAAGCTTCCACCTGAGCTGAAAAGTTACGAAAACGGCCGAACTAATCCGAACAATTCCCGACACAGCCTTCATAAAAATGCAAATATCTCGGTTAATATTCAAGATAGAGAATAAATGTATATAACAATATTTATAGTAAATTTAATTTGCAATAAGATTGGTTCTATACAATTGTTCGATCACAATAATAACGGACATATTTCGAATTTTTGAAAATCCCCCTTCTAAACCCCACTTGGTCCCACTGGTCCGATTTCAGCCGTTAACGAACTTGATCTTCCTTTTTACATAAAACGATTAAATACCGAGTTTGGTGACGATTAAACAAAAATTGCGACCGCTAGAGTGTTAACAGACAAATATATATATATATATATATATATATATATATATATATATATATATATATATATATATATATATATATATATATAGTTTTGAACGGACCTCATTTTCGTCATCTCCTGGGTAGGATCGATGAACATTTGAAGAAATTTTTCGAAAATCGCGTCATGAGTACGACCTCAATAGCAGATTTCCCTTAAGGGAAATCTGCTAATAAAAAGAGTGTAATTACGGGCTGCAGAAAGGCCTCGGTAATTATGGTTAAAATTTAAGTAGATTAGTTTACTATAATTGCTTCGCTCAATTGATTTAAATAATAACGACGTGCTAAAAGGTTCTTAACCAATTATATGTTTAAGGACGAATATATTATACAATATATTTGATATATTATATAATATATTTGATATATTATAATATAAGGATTATTTTTTAAAATAGAGTTGATGTCTCTGAGAAAAACAAACATTTTTAATTACTAAAATAGTAGTAAGGTATAAATAAATATACAATGTAATTAACAAACATTTTTTCCTAAATTTGTACAGAAATAACCCTTTGAGTGGGAGTGGTGGACACTCAAAACGCGTCGGGGATGAAATAAATGGTTATACCGAGAAAGTATTATTCTTCTGACCTTAAGGCTCAAAAAAACATTCATAAACAATAAATGCTCATTGTATATATCTACTGCGTATATATACCAGATATATATATGTGTGTGTGTGTGTGTGTGTTTGTGTGTGTGTGTACGTTTTAACATTCCTCATTTTAGCAGACCATGAGGTTCTTAAATTATATCTGTATACACAGTTTTATAATAATAAATAATGTCATTGTACGGTCATAAATCATACAATTCAATACGGGTTTTGTTAGAAATAATAATAAAGAAAAAATACATATATAGTAAACCCACGCTTTAGTAATCCTATAATATATATCCAATCGATTAATAGTTGCATAATGGAGCCCAACAAATATTATATTAAGGATTGAAATTAATACCAATAGAGAGTGAATTAACATTTTGCTATCAGCTTTCGACGTTTTAAGAGAATTAAAGTTGAACTGTCGCCACCAATATTGGCATTGTAAACCCATTAATAAAAAAAAAGTGAAATTAATCACCTCACTTCTAAAATTTATTTCATTTTTCAAAATCTTTTAATTTACTAAAGGACTTATTTACTCTCCAAGGTTTCATTAAGGTCTCACTTTCTGACTAGATTTCTAGAAACAAATATACTTCTTCTCCAAACTGGATTCTGCTCCAGAGGTCTTCTCGTCACGTTTCATTGTGCTAATTTTCGTTAGCTCTTTGGCTAAATTCTTCAGGCTATACATTGCCATTGTTGTTCTGGATGGGTCGCTGTACGGGGCCTAAATTCAGACGAGAAAACCGCTGGAGGAGAAGGTCGGTTTGCAGAAAAAGGACATTCAAGCACACCAAAGAAGTCTACGAAACCACAGACACAAATATATTTATGGCTTGTTATTGGCGTTTCTCTTAAGGGAAAACAGTTATTGCGATCGTACTCATGGCGTGTTTTTGAAATTTTTCTTCAAATGTCCATCGTCCTACTTAGGAGATGACGAAAATGAGGTCCGTTCAAATTTTGTGTGTGTGTGTGTGTGTGTGTGTGTGTGTGTGTGAGAGCGTGCGTGCGTGGGTGCGTGTGTGTGTGTGTATGTATGTATATTAGTCTGTTGTTCTGTGCATTTTTACGTAACTCAAGTTATTCGTACTTTCTTGTTTTCAGCCTTCAGTAACCTCCCGCTCCTTATAATCCATTCTTTTCAAAGAAATAGAGTATTTGTGAGATTTCAGATGAGATCACGAGTCTGTTATACCACCAGGTGGGAAATTGTATTGTGGGAAATACCACCACTTGGCGACTATCTAATATAATTTTCAGTATTAAATGAAACAGTTTTATATCAACTATGGTATAAAAATAATATTTTCGAGCACATGAAATCTTAGTTAAAGACATCATCACACAACCTATTAAAATTTATCTCACATAATAAAGGACTGTTAACAACAAAATATGGTGTATAGCATCATGGAAAAAGATGTTACATGATATACTGACTTAGTGTTAACTTCCGATGACTAAAAGAGGTCAGGGTGAATATTAAAAACTGCAAATAAGCCTCATAATATTCGAGCTAGAGAAAACTAGTATACTACCTAAACTAGTATAGCGGCATTTATAGAAAATTCAATTTACAACAAGAGGGGTTCTATGCAATGTTCGATTCTTAATAATGGAAATATAGAATTTAATAAAGGCTTTAAAAAATGTATTAAAAAAATGGGACGGTAACAGGCATGCATGAATATATTATATATAAATATATATATATATAGCATTTCTGGTATTTAATATATACTCGATATGAATGTTTAAAGTATTACTAGGTTGCAGGGGGGCTCTCTTCCCCTCATCTAGCTTTTTGAACATAAATGAAATTATGTTTAGGGATCATATTATTTAGTTCCATCAGGGAGATAAATTATTAAAATAATGTTCTGAATCAATTTTCTAAGGAAAACAAAGATGATAAAGCTCCTGCGAGGGCGGAAATGGACGGGAGGTAATTGAGTTTAGTTATTTCCTGTGGAATGCTGCCACGACGGGAAGTGATTTCCACTGAGGCTTACTAATACAAATATAATCTTATGTATAAAACTATGCTAAAACTATATGTGCTTGGTTTGATTTTTGGCAGGAAATATGTTCATTATAGAAGATATTTTAATTGTGATAAATGCTATCCATGATTATGGTTTGAATTATTCAAAAACTTATATATATATTAGCTATAGTACCCTGCGATGCCCGGGAAATCATTGTTGACTGAATAATGATGGTATTTTTATAGCAAGGCTTTAATGTGTACAATTGCACTTCCCTCCACGACGTATTGTTTTTTTCAAAACAGCCAATCCTAAAGTGTAACTTTCAGGGTTAATAGAATAGACATTTTAGTTTTGAAGAATATATGAAAATGGGTTCCTAATATATACTTACCTGCCCCCATTGTTCAGAGAACATGAAGCCAAGGGACTGCCCGAAGAAGAGAAGCCTGAAGATCATGCCTGTATTAACTGCATCAGCTTTAATAAGTATTGCAAACCCCAATTAAAGGTATCAACAGCACATTCTGCATTAAGCAAAACTTGCCCTTCTTATATTAATGCCTTCAATAGATTAATTAATAATACAGACTATCAATGAATATATATACGAACACTGAATTAACAATCCTTTATTATATAATAGCATACATCATTATCACCTTTAATATATCACACATTTACAAAAACACAAGTCACTCTCACTAGTTGCTATGCATAATACTCGTTACTATGGAATCAACATAACCTATAGGTTGATATATATTAACTGTTTACCAAATATTTGGAGAAAAACATGTGTTCTAACTAATTCATATAGAGCCATAACCTAAATATTACCTTGATTACGTTGCTATGGCAATGAATAGGAAAGTAACAGATGCTCACTCTAATATTAATTTTCTACAACTTAACCTCAAACATAAAATTAATTCTACGATTCTCTTATATGAATATTTACAAGAAAAAAATATTGATATTGCATTGATACAAGAACCCTATGTAGGTTCAAAAATAAATTCCTCCAAATATAAAATTTATACCACTGACAAAAGTAAATCACGTTCACAAATAGTTATTAATAACCCCTATATCGATGCTAATTTATTAATTAATTATAGTGATCCAGACACAACTGTTGTGGAAGTCATAACGAATGGACGAAAACTAATATTAATAAGTGCTTATTTTGATATAACTCATGACATTGAATCAAACACTGACAAACTGACTAAAATTTTAAAAGACTTAAAATCTCAAGATATTATCATTTCTTTAGACAGTAATTCCAGATCAAAATTTTGGTTTGATAACAGGACTAATCAAAGAGGGTGCAAATTAGAAAATTTCGCAATAATGAATGACTTAATGACAGTCAATGAAAATCTAAAATTTAACTACTTTTGCTGGCCCGAATGGAAACAGTAACAGTGATCTCACATTGACTTCCAGGAATCTTCAGAATCAATTAATCAACTGGAAAATTTCTACCATAGAAAATTTTTCTGATCATTTAACTATTAAATTCTCTTTATGTATTATTCGCCCAATACAAAATACAAAAGGACTTGGATTATTATATAATACTAAAAATTCCAATTGGCAAAATGTTGAAAATAATTTTAAATTTTGAAATATCAAAAGAATTCATCATAAATGAAAATGTAGACCTTTATTTAGCTCAAAATGTAAGAGCGGATACTATAGAAAACATTATAAATTACTTTTTCAAAGCAACATATAAAGCTTCCAATAAATCTTTTAAAATTAGAAGTTTCAAATATTATTATTATTATTTATTAACGTCCACTTTTTGCAACTGAGGCTAATTTGGGACGGGTTATCTACAGGTTTACCACCCTTTTCTAGCCAGGGTGGGGATTTTAGGACGTTATTTAATGAATTCCGTCACTCTAAATAATTTCCTTTGCCCCGGCAAGAATCGACAGCGCCACCCTAGGTTTACCATGTGAGATAATGGTAAACGGTTTAAATCGATTGGCTAACCTGACCCCAGTTTCATATATAACAAACTAAATCTATTCATAACCCGAAGCCATGGTGGGACGATTCATTATCTAAACTTAGAAAAGACTCAAATAAATTAAGAAGAATATAATCAAAAGACTACTAAAGATGAAAGCTTGCGTGAAATTAGAAAGGAAGCATACTTACTGAAAAAAACGTGAATTTGAGAAAACAATGAGAGCTAACAAATTAAAGACATGGAAAGAATATTGTAGTAGCATAACTACTCCCACAAATCCTTGGGAGCTGGCCATATAAGTTTTGCAAGTGGAAAGTTGCGTACCTCATTTACGCTCAATTCAATAAAAAAAGAAGACGGAACATTCACGATTAATACAGAGGACACATACCAATATATACTAGACAAACTTGTACAAACTGACTGTATCTCAAACGACAAAGAAATACATACGACTATTCGTAACAACATACTAAATGATCTTAACACACTTGACGAACCTACCACTAACAGACAATGAAATAGAATACATAATTAAAAATTTAAAACGAAATATTTCACCAGGCATCGATGGTTATAACTGGTGACATTTACAAACAAATATACAGATGTTTCCCAAAATTTTTAAATGCTTTGTATAAAACATGTTTTTCAAAGTGGTATATTTCCTAGAATATGGAAACGGTCAAAATTAGTACCCCTTAAATAAACCTGGTAGGAATAAATGTGAAATCTCATCAATTAGACCAATTTCGTTGATCCCAACTGGTGGAAACGTTTTAGAAAAAATTATAAATTCAAGATTATCATATTATTTGTATTCAAAATCATTAATGCATGAGAATCAGTTTGGATTTACACCAAAAAAATCTACGATTGATAGCATTGCAACATGTAATAGATTTTATTACCACCTCAAAACACAATAATTCACACACTATTCTAATTTCACTGGATATTAAAGGTGCTTTTTGATAATGCTTGGTGGCCATCAATTTTTACATGCAACTTCAACAAATGGACTGTCCCAATAATATTTATAAATTAATCAACAACTATTTACATGACAGAACATCATACGTCATCACACCAAACATTAAATTGCATAAATCACAAACACAAGGTACACCGCAAGGGTCGGGAATCTCACCATCATTATGGAATCTCATAGTAAATGATTTACTAAATAATAGATTATCAAATAATGCTAAGATACTGGCTTTTGCAGATGACATCATTATTCTGATAACATCTAAACTATTTGAACAACTACAGGTGTATATAAACATTATTACAGACATCGTAGAAAAATGGGCACATTTACATAAACTATATTTTAATATTCAAAAATCTTCATACATAATTTTTATACTCATAAAAAATCACCTCCGCCTTTTCATATACATATACAAGGACAAGACATAAAAAACGTAAATTCAAATTAAAATATCTAGGTATATTCTTTGACAGTAAACTTAATTGGAATAATCATATAGACAAACTTCCAGAACGATTATTGAAACTCATCAACACATTATCTATAGCAGCAAGAAACACCTGGGGACTGAAATCAAACGCATTAGGTACACATATTATATAAAGGTGCTATCCTTCCTTCCCTCACGTATGGAACAAACATTTGGCACACTGGACTTAACAAACAACATAAATGAAAGAAATAGACTGATGGCAATCAAAATTATAAAAGGTTTTAAAACAGTTTTGTATGATGCAGCCTGCGTTCTAGCTAAAATAGTTCCCATCGATTTATTAGCAGCACATACTTTTGTTGATCAATATAACCTTCTTAAAAGGTCTATTAAATTCAAAACGATATTCAAGCTGAATTTTGTTGAATCAGAATTGGAATACAAAAGATGGTATCACCCCGGCAAATTTCCAAGTATATTAATACATCAAGGAAATAAACCTTTTAAAACGGAAATATATACAGATGGGAGTAAAGATGGGGAAAAATGTAGGTTGCGCTTGTGTAATATTCATTGATCAGGAATTGACAGAGATACATAAATTTAGACTGGGACACAACTGCACATACATTCAAGCAGAACAATACGCTATACTAAAAACCTTACAAAAATACAAATAGAACATACACATACATAATACACTTTGTATATACACGGACAGTAAAGTAAGGATACAAAAACTACAGAACCGTACAAACCTATGACCCGTTAACACCAACACAAATCAGAGAACTTATAGCAGAATTAAATCATATTAACATATACTTTTCATGGGTTAAAGCACATTCTGATAATTTTGGAAATGAAGTGGCCGATAGAGCTGCTAAGTCTGGTTCAAAAGATTCCCAATTACAGAATGTTACAATACAATAAAATCTCCAAAGCCCACGTAAAATATATGTTAAAGGCTCATCTAACTGAGAAGTGGCAACAACAATGGACGGTAACTAATAAAGGACAACACTTAAAACTTTTCATTCCAAACATTAACACATATTTCAACAGCAAATACCATACAGACAGACTTTTACATTACACAATTAGTAAAAGGACATGGTACGCTGAACTCTTACTACCAACGATTTAACATAAAAGACAACAATACTTGCCCCTGTGATTACTCAACTCCACAAACAAGTCAACACTTAATATACGAGTCAAGGCCTCCAGCTGAGGACTGCAGTGGCGTTGCTTGTCGAGAGAGAGGGATGCCCTCGCCTGTATCTGATGATGGACATGATCTGATGCAGACTACTGACTAACAAACGACAAAAAACTAAAACAAGACATAGAACAAAAAAAAGGCAAATTTCCAATAGAAGAAGACAAGTTATTTTTAAAATATAACAATCCATTTAAAATATTCGCAGAACATGCTTTTAATACAATTAATCGGTTAAATACTTATTATGGCTGATACAACTACAATACTTAAAATATTTATAGGATAATCATTATTTCTTTTCTTTTTTTTTTTTTTTTTCTTTTTAAGATTAATTATTTTCTCTTTATATGTTTTACTTTACTTTTAACGTTGTTATTGTTAAATTCTTTAATATATATATAAATATGTTATACTTTTAAATTATTATGTATACAAATTAATTGTAACACTACAAATGGTTGTGATATATACTAAACTTGCATGGGACATGCAGAAACTAATAAACGGCCTTCTTATAGGGTTACTATAGGAAGGAAACAAATAATAAAAAAAAATATATATATACATAATATATATATATATATATATATATATAATATATATATATATATATCTATATATATATATATATAGCCGTTTTCCTCCAAGGAAATTCTGCTGAAATTATTTTGCCATAGGGAATGGAATGAAAGGTGCATAAATAAAGCAACTCTAATTCTAATATTTTTATTTTTCCAAGAATAAATTCACAATTAAATTACCATATTATCATTATTAAAAAATATATATTATAAAAATTAGTATAAATATTATTATAAAAATGACAACACATTTTAAAGAATATGAATATCATATTTTCAGTTCTAGAGATCTTTAGAGTTGCAATTTAAAGAATTGGTGTAAAATGATCTCGTAATTAAATTTGTCGTCCTTCTTCTTACATTTGTATTTAGCGGGAAAAAACAAACACTATAGATTGCATATTATTTAAAATAATACTTATACGTTTTACAGAAAGCTTCAAAAGTACCTTTATATTTGAAGATCATAATTTGGCCATAACAGGTGACACTCTTCAATTTATTAGTTGCTACGACATCCTTTTTAAGTAGAATATTGAAGAAGTAGAAATGATATCTATGCATGCCTTCGATAATTTTAACATACCTTGAGAAACGAACTGTTGAGGAAGACAATTTAAAAATACTGACAAACTAGTGAAACACACATATGTAACGTGTTCCACGAATACGTTTAATAACGTGGTTTAAAATATAATGTGGTATGCTTGTGCTGTGACGTTATGAAGTATTCATCCACCAATCTATAGTTAAAAAAAAAAAAGAAGGAAAAATAGAACACTCGACATTCTCCTGCGCAAATTTTAAGTGATTTAGTTCAAGTAAAAATAAATATGGTGTCCTTCTTAGAACCCATTACGACAAATGTTTAGATATTGCATTTAGTTGTTAGAATTGATGATAATTCGATTGGTATATCTTTTTTTATGAATATTTATTTACATTTTGAATAATAATTCCCATAACTCGAAACTGATGAAAGATTATTCTGCTCGTTTTCAAAACTATATTTATTTATTTATAGGCATCACATCAAAGGTGATTTGCAGTTTTCAAAAACTTCGTTTTGTCTAATAAATCATCGCCATTTTCAATCAAAACTGAGTTTAGTTATAAGAAGCCGTCATATCATTACAAATTACCAGAAAGTAGTTGTGCTGAGTTTTTAAGAAATACTCTAATTATTAAATAATTATTCCATGCGGACTTTCTGTATTTGTTATCTATTCCTTATCCATGTCGGGATTGAAAATAGTCTTTTATGGTAAAAGAGAATTTATCAACATAAAACCGAAGGTATCCACATTTTATCTTTAAATAATCGATTTTAATTATTGGCGCGAAATAATCGAGTTCAAGACTGTAATCGGTCTATTGACCTATTGCGGAAGGTCTTTTAAACGAATGTAAGAGGAATACGAGTACTTCAGAACTGTTAGTAAGCAATATTAATTAAATGTATTATTTTAGTACACACTTATTAATGCGGTATGGAGCAATGAATTATCATTAGGTTTTTTTTTAATTAATGTTATTTTTTTTTAAAGGGAATGACCACTGAAGAGGTGGCAGTTAACACCGAAACATGAATGAAGGGCAGTGTAATAAAAAGAAAGGTGTTTTTACTCGTGACCCTTGCCATTAAACTATGAAGAATATATAAGAATTATGGGTTGAAACTGAATGTACTTCTGATTACAACAAATCTTCATTTATGGTTAGTTGAGAAAGAATTCTGTTTAATTATTGGTCAGGTTAATGTTGAAGGGGTAGCTGCGGAGGGGCAAAACGCTAGCGACAGTAGGGCTCCCTTGACAACCTGCTCTAGCCTAGCCATGATGACATCTGTGGCGTCGTCGAGAGCCTTCCGGACGATGGCTGAGTCTATCTCATTGATGATCATGTTGAAGAGGCCATCAGTTGAGTCTATAACCACCTGTTCCACCCCTCCTAGAGTCAAGGCCTCCAGCTGAGGGCTGCAGTGGCGCTGCTTGTCGAGAGAGAGGGATGCCCTTGCCTGTATCTGATGATGCCGCACCGTCATCGACAGCTGACCAGACAGCGAGCCAGCCAGTGGAGGCACACGCAGTCTGCAGTGCCTGAACCCCAGCTGCAGTTTGCCCAGGAGCAGATCGGCAGAGACTACGAACCCTTCCTCCCCCAACCTGCTGCTCACATCCCCGATCCTGAGAAGTGTCGAGAAGTCCTTCACCCAGCCTTGCATGCAAGTCAGGTCGCCGCTCACGTTCAAGAATCTCAAGCTTATTTCAAAATCATGTTCCAAGTCGCCGATAGCAGCCGATGTATTCCCAGCTTTGACCAACTCTGCGCGATTGCTCTCAAGAGCATAATCCAAAATTGCATTCAAAACAGAACTCTCGCAGTACGCAAACAAATAAACAAATGCTAAAAAATAACGCATCCTATCCATGTAATATATTATTTTCTCACTTGGTAAAGGAAAATAACTTGGATTCACTTCATCTGATTAAACAGGCATTATCGATTATATATAGATATATAGCAACCAACATCTTAATCCAGATTATTTAATTTAACGAAAATTGATTGCATAATGCGGTTATAACAATATAAACAGATTAAGACTGATATACAATAGAATTATTATCAAAAAGCTAATATTTGTACTTTGAATTTCTTTTTTCTAGTAGGCATATGTACATTTCGTAACACCCAGTCATATCCTATGGCTTCAATCTGGATCAGACTTTGTTTCTTAACACGTTTTAAAAGCAAAAGCCAATCTTACCTGTCTCTGTATAATATAGGCTATGGATAATAGTAGGCTGTCTAGGCAATGTTACAATTCGCTATAACTCTGTCAATCCTAACAAGGAGCTGTTCGTTAAACTGAATTTCAACAATATTTGGTTAAACCATGATCCGCATGCTCTCAGCTCTAGTATTCCATCAATTATTGCAGCCTACAGAACTATTGAATGATGCCAATAGAAAAGCTGCGACAAATTATAGTACAGTTTATACAATAACATTAATATAACAACAGGAACCACTCAAGAATATCTGACCATAAATCTACCATTTCCAGTTCACAAAGCTATATTCAGTTGAGGACATCGAGGAATTACAGATTAAAATTAACTATTAAAAATATAATGTATTCCATTGAACCCAAAACTAAATGTTTAACTTGTAATTTGTCCTTTTTCGAAAATATTCATCATTTATTTTTATGTTGTACAATATACAGCCCAATGAGAGCCAAATGTCTTTATTTTACACTCTCACTCTTAATATGGCTAATTGGGATGGGATATCTACGGGTTACCACCCTTTTCTAGCCAGGGTGGGGCTAAGGATTTTATTTAATGGGTTCGTAAATAAATTATTATTGCCCAGACGGGTATCGAACTTGTCACTTTAGGTTTACCATGTGAGATTAAGGCCAAAGCTTCAACTCGCATGGCTAACCAGGGCCCAAAATTTATACTAAACCTTTAGCTTGAGAAACGGCAGGCTTTTACCAAGTGATGTTTTATCGTGCTTGTGGCTTTTCATTCTCTTGAGGAAACGGTGGTTTGATTCACTCGTCATCTTATAAAATAAATAAGTAAAGTTCTTAATAACTATGAAATAACATTGGGAGTGTTTATACGAGTTTATTACTGATTTTCAAATATAGTTTTAGTAAAAGGGTGTGGTGGGCCGAAACATGTTCCAAATGACTTTATAAGTTGGTTCATCTCTTGATCTTCTTGCCGAATATCAGCCCTAAAATCATCATCTTCTTTGGTTTCCCTTTTCTTTAGCAATGAACCATAGTTTTGTTGCATATTTAAATCACTGGACATCTTAACACCTGCATCTATTCTGGAGTTAGTAAGCAGCTTATCTAATGCTCTGTTTTTTTCAAGAATGCTTTGAGACCATTCGTTGGCCAAGTTATCAGCTTGCCTTTCGGTTTCTAGTTTATTCTGTTTGTAAGCCACCTGAAGCTTCCATGTTTCCAAAGTCTCCCTTTGCAGTTTGTCCCGTGCTTCTTTCAAAACCATCTGATGTGACCTTATTACATCTTCTTTCTTCTTGGCTTCCTGGGCTCTCAGTTCTTCTACTTGTCTTTCTTCTTCGGCCTGAGCAGCTCTGATTTCTGCTAGCTGTCTCTTAAAGAACTCCGCTTCCTTTCTAACTTCAGCTCGCGTGTCCATTTGTTTCACCCTGTCCTTCATGAGAGCGTCATTAAGCATCGTTACGTAATAATCGTCGAATTCCTTTGACTCCCTCTCTTGTTCCGCTTTCAACTTTCTGCGTTCTTCAAGCTGATCTTTCTGAATTTTCATCTGCTCGAACTTTTGATTCAACATGTATTCCTTTTCTTTTTCTTCTTCTTCCTTTATTCGCTCCCTTAATTTATCAATAAATGCCGCTTCTTTTTTAACTAATTTCTGCATTTCATCTTTCATCATCAATTTTCCAATTATTTGCTTATTCAAAACTTCCCTTTGTTCCTTAATACGATTAATGCGGATCTTTTCCTCTTCCTCTTCGTATTTCAACCTTTCCTCGTCGCGTTTCTTTTGCAGTTCAAACCAGAACTCTTCGAATTCTCTCTCTCTTTCCAATTGAATCTTTTTCTCACATATCTGATTTTTCTGAATTTCTGCTGCTTCCAACCTTTTCACAATGCTAATCCTCTCTTTGAGTTCCCCTGAATTGTCTCTCTTGAGCTGTTCCAGCCTCGCTTTCGCCTCTCTTTCTCTCTCCTGTTCGTGTTTCATCAGTATCTCTTCGGCGAACTTCTTTTTCTGCTCGTATATCTCGTCGGCAAGCTTCTGTGCTCTTTCCACATACTCGTGCGTTAGTGACGTGTCCTCTTCAAGAATCACTTTCCTAAGCTTATTTCGTTTCACTTCTAAATCTTCTTCTGCTTTCTTAAGCCCCAGTTCGACGTGCCTGCCGAGACGAGCCATTTGACTTTTGAGTGTCGTGGCATTGACAAACGCCGCTTTGCTCTCCAAAATGCCAAGGTTCTCAATCACCAATTTCTTCTTTGTATGGACATCGTGTTTGGCACGCTTCTCGTCCCACATTTTCTCCAGCAGGTGCCCTTGCCCTGGAACCTTGAGAGGTGCAGCATACTCCTTGTGTATTCCCCATTCCAGTTGACGGATTCCAGGCATCAGCAGGTATTCTTGGCTGCATACTGGCCCCCTCTCATCATCACACTCCGTTCCTCCAACCATTTTATTCCAGTCTTATATACTTCAAATAGTGTTCCTAAGTATAACTGAAATCAGGGAAAAAGAAATGATTAATATTATGGTGTTAGAATAAATTACCAATAAAAAATCCTCTGACTATCTTCACCGAGTTACATTTCGTACCTAGGCTATATGTTATCTAATAGTGTAAGGATAGTGAGAGGTAATACCCTGAGGTATTTTCTCAACATGAGGTCATCATATAATATGAGGTAAAAATTTGAATAATTTTACTCACTAAATAGCCCAACATTTTCAATTAACTTCACTTCATGTGTTGTGTAGCACCTGTATAAGGCATCTCACTAGTTGGACTGAGGGAAAACCTAATATGAATTATGCCTTCACTATCATTTGGAGGGAACTTAAGGATCAATTTTCAGGCTGTGATTTTTGTTCAACAAAAATCAAGGAAATCACACCGGAGTCAGCCACACAGAAAAATATTCAAACAACCAGCACTCAGCGAAACGACCGCCCCTCACTCACCCGTCCCGGAAAATGTTAATCTTAGCAGAGAATCAGAAAGTAATCAAGAATGTGGACCTCATTTATAACAGAAGAGGATTTAACTGATTTAGTGCACCATTTATATATTTTCAAAAAGCTGAGAGAAATCTTAGGATCACGATCAAAAGGTTGGAAGTTCCTGGATCCAAATACGAAAATTTCTATGCATCCATCTCGCCATAACGAATTTAAATTATTTTTTCTCAAGTAAAGGGTATTATGTTTTGGATACTCTTAATTTTGAATACAACATACATGATTGGCGTTTAGGAAAGTGCTGAAGGATTCGGAATTTCAACAGAAATTTAGTTTAACGGGGGAAAAAAGCTCGTGGGACGCATTCAAAAATGTAGTTGAACATTTTCTAGAAAATATCATGACTGAAAGTTATCGCGATCTGGTGGATAATCTAATTAAATCGTCCCAAAAAATGGCCTGCTATATGTCTTTAAAATTCACTTCCTGGATTCACAAGTGGACTTTTTCCCAACAGTACTCATTTTTTTTTACATTATTTTAATGCGCAATTTATTTTATAAAAACCCCTTGAATCCCCATTTAATCCGGTTGTCCTAAGGAAACTAAACGTCATAAAAAACAATCTAAGCCGAGATTCGAAATCAGCACGAAAAATACCCCTGCGGCTTCAATGAGTAACAATTACTTGGAGGATTAACTATGGCGTTATTGAACGCCATGGTAAATTTAACATATTGACAACATACATTCCATATACACATTCAAATATGACCTACACATAACATTTCTCAGTTATATTTTCTCACATAACAAACATTCTCATGAAATAAATGCAAATGCATATTTATCGACTGAAAGTCGGCAATTTTATATTATATTTTATCATAAATTGTAAAATCAGGATTGTAAATTGCATTCTCAACACAATTGGGCTGTTTGCATCTTTCTGATAAAAATCAATATAATGGAATATGTTGGCGAAAATATGTTCTTACCCCCAAGCAAAGCTCACTCGCCTGTGACAGTTAGTCTCAAAGTGTAAATGGATGATGCAAATAATTCCCTCCTTGATGGAGGCAGTGACAATCCTCCCTCAGAGTCATTTAGACTTGAAATTTGGAGCAAAACGTAGCCAATAAACAACTCGTTAATCGTGTCCCCTTCGTCAGACCTAACCTCTGTGTCCAAACAAAACAGAATACAATTAATACACCTTCTTGAGAATTCCTTTAATGAAATTTAGTTCCTTTGACAGATAACATGTCGTTCTCGTGAATGATGACTACGAGTCATTTTAATAAGATTGCCAAGAAAATTAAAGCGTTTGTCTCAAATCTCTTGATTAACTTCTTTTCCAACATGACCATAAGAGTTTATTTGACGAATGGCCCTCCTAATATCATCCTTTTTTCTCCATTATGCATAGAAAGGAATAGAGGCGTCATCCTGGTTAGATTCCGAACATAAAACCAGCAAACTACTTATAACAAGTTTGCTCACCTTCTCTCGAAAATTCTAAATATCTTTGTTATTATCCGCCGGATTAAGAAATTGTATAGAACCAATATTATTGAAAATTAAATGTACTATAAATATTGATATGCATTTATTGTCTATCAATTTTCAGTTTTCAGGCTTCAGCAAACCCCCACTCCTACTCACGTCACATAAACAATACTCTGTTATATAATAAACCACTTTATTTGAAGCGTAAATACCAAATATTGTTTTCAAGAGACCTTTATTATATGAGATAGATGCAAATATGTTCTGTTGACCCCCCCCCCCCCGCACGTCTTTTGCTCTTGGATTACTAAAATTTGAGTGATTAAGATAAAAAGTATTCTGATTCATTATAAACTACAGTACTAGATATAGTACTAGAATAGAAATAGTAAATAAAATTAATATGTTATATTGATATATTTATATAATTGTTTTTCTTTCTGATCAAGAATTCTTCTATTTATTCAGTACTGAAAGGTTGGCTGCCCTGTTTGTTTACGAACAACAGTACGCATCCTGTTGTGGAGGTTAAAGTGTAAATTGACTTTTCTTATTATCATTTGCAATTATTGACTTAATATTCACGGTGGTGTTGTGTTACCAGTAAGTAGATTTATCTATTGTAAAAGTTCACGTAGGAAATCTGCTTAGTGTACGCAGCCCCTTACGTGACGGACTTTTTTCTATTTTTTCCAAGAATATATAAACCATAAAGCCATATTCAATGAATATCTTGGAGCCACGTATCTTCTCGTTTCCAAATTTCGAACGACAGCTTCACTTATAACAACGCCATCTGAATGTCTTCATACAAGTTTCATTTGATGGCTGGATTCACACTAACATTATTTATGAATTATTACACTTCCTTGTAATAAGGAAATTCTATAGTTTTCTACTTGTAATTGTTTATACAATGTAAACAACGGAGCTCAGGTTAGCCATGTGAGTTAAAGCGTTGTTGACAATGTAAACAAAGCCAAGGCAATACCAAGAATTTTCTACAAGTAGGTTATGTTGACGACACAAGAACAATTAATAAACATGTGTTATTCTAATTAACTGATATTACTAAAAGTAACTCGGGGACAAAACGAAAAAGATCCGAATTAGTCAGTATTAGAATAAGTAAGGTATTGTATGCAATTCTTGGCAATTGGAAATAGCAACTGATATCGAAACTTCTGCCTATAGCCTAGCAATTCAATTTGTATAGTCAGCTGTTACAACAACCAAATATTGTTAAATGTATTCACATATTTACATAAAAAATATACATATTCACTAATGAGAACAGTTGGAAGGAATACAGATATTTATATGTAAATGAAAATAGAACATTTTATAATTCAAAAATCGTTGTATCTTACCTTCTCGGATCCTGGATAGCGCCGACTCCATACGAGACTAACACAACTATTTTAGAGTTAAAACTAAGACATGAGGCAGATATCGATCAAACACAGGTGATGACTGGGCTTTAGCCAACTATAAACAGGAAATGTGAACAGTAGTTGCTAGGCCGGTTACATGCTTCAATAAGCACGATTAAAAGGACTTGTATATGACTTTAAAAAGAAGAAGTTAAAGCTGTAAGAGGTAAGGCAGTTCAGAATGTATACCACAAGCATTACACATAACAGGAAGACACCGTTGTAGATTTTGCCAAAAACCTGAAGGATCTGATGGCCTGGAGAACAGGTGGAACCTCTCTCACTTAAATTAGAATAACTAAAAGATCGGTCATGAAGCACATTTCCCAGATACTGGTATAACACATTTATTATCTCATCAAATATTCTCTATTTCTATATAAAAAAAAAACAATGAATAGAATGGGGGGGGGGCTGAGGACTGAAAGCAAAGAAGAACGAATACCCCCATTAGTATTCGAGTTATGAAAAATGCATAAATCAATAGTTTAACAAGATTGGTTCTACATTTTACATCCTACTCATAATAACGTTTATTTTTCGAATCCCCCCCCCCCCCTCCGGTCTAAACCCTCACGATTCCATGTCCGATTTCTGCTAATAACAAATAAAATCTTTAGTGTTGACTGAAAAGGTTAAAATCGAGTATGATACAGTCCAAACACACATTTTTGGAATAAATGATAAAAATCTTTATCGATAACAACACAACGAATTTGTGTGTACTATATATATATATATATATATATATATATATATATATATATATATATATATATATATAGATATATATATATATATATATATATATATATATATATATAAAATTGTAACCTCTGTCTGTACATTGATTTTTTTTGCGAAATTTCACGATAACTTTTCGTTTCACATGTCATAGACACCATAACTACATTTTGTTTCTTTCGTGTCTGTTTGTTTGTTTGTTACCTTTTCACGCATAAACGGCTGAACCGAATTTTATGAAACTAGGTATGTATATTACTACTAGCCCAACTTAGACTTTAGGCTATATTAATATTCTCTAAGACGAACAGGAGTGGGGGTTATAAGGGAGGCCTGAAACTAAAAATAGCGATATTTCGTTTCCTATTGCTTTTTCAGCTAATATGCACATGATAAAAGTTGTTTATTTTGTAATTTAGAGTAACTTTTTTTATATGCACTTTTGCCGTAAACGGAAGTATAAATGAGTTATACGCTAAAAACATTAGCGGGAGTCCACAATTTTATTTAGCACAAAAGACTCAACCGAACTAAACCAAACTCGCTATGTGAATTAATACTAACGATTTCCTTATAATAAGCCATACTAACATTTCTAGGGACGGGCAGGAGTGGGGGTTATAAGGGAGGCCTGAAATTAATAATAATGATTTCCTATTGCCTTTTCAGCAAATATGCACATAACAAAAGTTGTTTAATTCGTTATTTAGAGTAACTTTTGTTATATTCACTTTTGTCGTATAGAGAAGTATAAACGTGATATACACTAAAATCTATAACGGGAGCCAACAATTTTGTTGGGCACTAACGATTGAACCGAACTTAGCAAAACTCGGTATGTCAATTAGCATTAAATCTTCCATGATTATAAGCTATATTTAAAATTTTAGGTCCAAACGGGAGTGGGGATTATAAAAGAGGCTGAAAAGCGAGAAGTCTAATGCGGGAGCGGAAGATGACGGGAGCCTTACAAGTTAATTGAGTTTACTTATTTCCCGTCTGGCATTGCTGGAAGTGATTTCCAGTGAGATTCACTATTACAAATATAATCTCACGTATAAAACTTTGCCTGAACTATTTGAGCACGGGTAGGCTTTTGAAAGAAAATATGTTCATTATGGATGATATTTAATTGTAATAAATGCTACCCATGATTATGGTTTGAATTATTGAAAAACGGTGAGTCATAAAGTGTAGAAAGATAAATTAGGAACACATTTTCATTTATCCTTCAAAACTAAAATTTCTATTCTATTAATCCCCAAAAGTTACCCTTCAGGGTTGGCTATTTCGGAAAATCATTATGTCGTGGAGGGAAGTGTAATTGTACACATTGAAGTCTTACTATCGAAATACCATCATTAGTCAGTCAACAATAATTTCCCGGGCATCGCCGGGTATCTGATCTAGTTTATATATATATATATATATATATATATATATATATATATATATATATATATATATATATATATATATATATGAACGACTTCATTTTCGTTATCTCCGACATCATCTATTCATTTTCGGATCGATGGACATTTGAAAAAATGTTTCGAAAATCGCGTCATGAGTACAACCTCAATAGCAGATTTCCCTTAAGGGAAACCTGCTAAAACAATATCGGCCAAGTAACAATTTGTAATATAGGGGCCCCTAATTGTAAAAGATATTGAGCTTGTTTTATTGATATATTGAAGGAAGAAAAAAGTCCGTCAAGCAGGGGCTGCGTAAACTAAGCAGATTTCCCACATGCTGGCATAACACACTTGTGATATCATCTCACCACATATTCTCTATTTCTACGCAAAATTACGAATATATTAAATTCCACCCCCCCCCACCCCATTCCGGGTCGGATTTCAGTCATTAACGTAAAATCGTCAACATCTCATCTAGTAAATATCTGTTGAAAACAATATTTGGTATTTAAGCTTCAAATAAAGTGGTTAATTATATAAGAGTGTATAGTTTATGGGATATGAGTAGCAGTGGGGACTTAGTAAAGGCTGAAAACAAGTCTATATAACGATATTTATAGTAAATATATTTTGCAATAAGATTGATTCTATATAATGTTTTGATCTGAAGGATAAAACGGAACTATTACAAAATTCCGCTCCCTCCCCTCCACTGGTCCTGTTTCAGCCCATTACTTGTGTGTGTAATATTTAAATATAATGTTTCAACCTATAATAAATATTTTGTCATCCTGAATTTTTAAATCTCAAATAATTTAAAAATACTTCTTTCAAATATAAATATTAAATTTTGTACATTATAAAATGAAGCTTTTCAACCTATAATAAATATTTTGTCATCCTGAATTTTTAAATCTCAAATAATTTAAAAATACTTCTTTCAAATATAAATATTCAAATTTTGTACATTATAAAATGAAACTAAATTAATTCTATACAACCCCGCCCCCTGACCACACCAGTTATAAAGCTTAAATTCTACTGATGATCATATTCTTGTATTATCTATTTCAAGAATGTTAAACATACACATTGCTCACAAGATCTACCAGAATACTTCACTAACTGGGTGGTTAATAATAATTAAATTGCGTCCTTACAAACTTAATCACAGCAAAACTTTTATCTCAAAATCACAGAAGGAAATTATTTTTTATAAAATTCCCACATCCAATTGAGTCAATTTACTTCCCAAACAATGAAGAGGAGTTTCCTTCAGAAATTATTAGATGCTTCTTCAAATGTGTATTTTAAGAGGTACTTAGGAAAATGGAAAACAAAAATTAAAAAGGTTGTTTTGATGCCCTTTGACATTCTTCGTGTTTTGAGTTGTTCTTTCTTTGAAAAGAAAATTCTATATTGCGAATTAGCTGACGATTTATTTTGTACCAATAGGTAATAACATTATTTCTTAAATGTAGACCAAAAGTTTTGAATCCCCTTTATTTTGTTTTTGAATCGTGTTACGGCATTTTCATCAATTGTGTTATAATGTATAAGTAGAATTTGTTTCATTGTATTTCTTTCTTGTATATTGAAAATCTTCCCCGAACTTGTGCAATTTGTCGAAGTCAGACAAGGCCGCTCACTCAATCATATAATATTTATAACAACCTATCTTTCATTTTAATCTTGAAAAATAAGTAAATCAAAGAGTTCCAAATGTAGATTGACCAAAACTCCATTTAATAGTAAAATGAAACAAACTACCTAGGATATATTATGAATTCCTACCTTCCTGGGGTTTTATACAGGAGTCACAAGATAGGAATAGTAGTCAGGATTAATTCAATATTTCAGCTCATGGCCAACAACTTTTTTTCTAAATTATATTTTTCCTGTTTCCTGATGATATTCCTATATAAGGCAAGTTTTCAGAAACACTCATAACAAATAAATTAATAATCAACTTATTTCCGTGTTATTAAGTGATAGCTCCAATCTCAAAAAATGAGCTACAAACTGTTCTCTACTCGTTTATAATGCGCCCAATGAGCTTTGTTGTTTATCATAGTAAGTTCATTGTTCTCTTTGATGACTGCAGAACGTCACTCGATTTTCTCTTTCTTTGTTATTATTATTATGATTTATTAACGTCCACTTTTTTGCAACTAAGGCAATTGGGACGGGTTATCTACAGGTTATCACCCTTTTCTAGCCAAGGTGGGATTTTAGGATTACCTTTGTACAAGTCCATTTTCAATTAAATAATGATACTAAGAGGATAGAAGTTTAACAATAATAACCATAATTCACGCAATTAATGATATTTTGGATACTAATGCCTGGAGTCAAGCTCAAATCATCCGCTTACAACTCCTGTGTGACACTTTTCACTTTTTCCTGTCATTAGCTTATTTAATTTAATTTTAAAATATATAACGACCCTTCCAAATTCATTAAATATGTATGTAGCTCTACTAAGGAAAGACAACTTCCAAAATTTTCAACAATTACTTTTATTAAAATGAGCAAACCAATCAGCATAATGTAAAAATTTAAATTTTGATTAAAAACATTTGCAATTCAGAGTTTCCAAAATGTCCGTGTTTACACATTTTTTTTTTTCCATGTTTATTTAGTCTAAGACCTAAAACAACTTTTATGCCTTATGAAAGATGGTCCTTTTGACTACTAGGCATTTAACTAGGCTTTTAAATGGAATAAAGGAAAAGAAAGAATCACTCATAAAACTTAAAATTATTATATTTGAACATATATTTTTACAAGTCCCACTAGTAATTCAATCATAGGATGGTCATTAAATGAATGTAATGTAGTCTATGACAGACTACTCATAGCTGGAAATGAATATTTACTTTTAAAGTATACCAGTTGTATCTAGCAGTGTACAAAATAAGTCTTCTCAGTTAAAATAAAAACTCCAATAAACTTATAAATACTATGTGACTTTCTTGATCTGGACACTAATATTGTTTTATAAAAAATATGTAAAGTGAAGAATAATTCACAAACAATATATGTAGTATACAACTATAGCACAAATAAATCTAAAAATGATTTGTAAATGTTGAAATTTTAAATGACAGAAATATTTCCAAATGAATTTGAATTTCTTGTGACTATTGTAAATGAGAGCTGAGGTGAAAAGAAGACCCACAGGATCAGGTGACATTGAATGTTCGGAAAGATACTTCAATTTCTTCACTGTTGATTTCATTGATAAGTGTTTTGCACAGTGAGATTTGACTCACTGCAAAGTCGCTGGAGGCGTGAAAGATAGAAATTATACCAATTATAATTAACCATTAAAGCATAGTGTTGGCAAAGTCGTTCGTTTTGGGTGCACTTTATGGGAATATAAGTTTGACTCTTCACAAAATAGAACATCGGATGAGGAACACAGGAACCAGTTGAACTCAAATGAAATCAAGGGAAGTTCTAAATGAGATGAGTTGTTGTTATTTATTACCATCCACTCAGTATTACTATGAAAATTTGGGATAGGTTATCTACAGGTTACCACCCTTATCTAGCCAGGGTGGGACTAAGGTGAGTTTGTCACTAAATAAATTCCTTTTGCTCGCTCATGCGGGAATCGAACTCACCTCTCTAGGTTTACCATATGAGACTATAGTCAACGTCCTAACTCACGCGGCTAACCTGAGCCCCTAAACGAGGTAAGTGAAATTAATCAAAACCAAGTAGAAAAGGAGCAGTTTAATTTATGAGATTGCCACTAAAATGAGTTCCTACTGTCAATATGGGAATTGAACCCTTAACTCAGCATAAGGCCTAGACCGTAACCCATTTGGCGACCTCGAGCTTCAATGGAGCAATATAGGAATTATCAAGACACTGTTAAAAAAATCTCCCTCCAGCTGCTCTCTTTGTAGCTTTCTCCAATCATTTCATGAAAATGAGAACTATAAAATAACTTATGATAAAATAAAGAATTGATGGAATTCATATATGCAGTTAAGAGAATAATTTTATTTATTTTAGTCTATTCTTCGCTTAAAAAGCCAGACAGAGGAAAATAGCATTACATCTTACAAACTGGAATTTACTCAATTGCCTCCTGATATCGAGTGTGTGTCAGGGACTTCAAAAATTTAGTTTCCAATCCTTCAATTTGAAACTGACACGTCTTGTACATTTCTTGGAGAAGGTAATTTATTAAGCCTCCAAGGTGAAGGTCGTGTAGGAACAATGAACTACTTCAGGTCAACTGGCCAACAGCCTTTGGTAGGAGGTCAAATGATTGTTTAGTCAGACGTATTTTCTGCTGGTGGTATTACGGACCAAAGTTCATCACAACTTTAATAAATTAATTACTCAATGACATAACAATGCTGAGTGAGTACAAGAGGAATGGATAAAAGTTCAACCTCAAATCCCTATAACTGATCAGCTAAATAAAATTTAGAGTGTACGGGGTGTGGCTATTAAATAACGAGACTGACGCTGTAAAACATTTTTTTTTATTTCATACATTTTTACTTATTATCACCTTCAATATACACCCCTCCTTTATCCCTACAACGCTCCATGCGAACCTTCCATTGTTCGAAACAGTGCTGGAAGGGTTTCTCTGTCAGCTCCTTCAGGACCCGTGCCGCTTTCTCTTTCACAGCTTCAACAGACTCAAATCTTGTTCCTTTTAATGCAGATTTCACCTTAGGAAACAAATAGAAGTCGCACGGTGCAAGATCCGGCGAATAAGGCGGATGGTCTAACACTGGGATGCTGAATTTGGCTAGAAACCTCTTAACAGGCAATGCGGAATGAGCCGGCGCATTGTCTTGGTGGAGAACCCATGACTTGTCCTTCCACAATTCAGGTCGTTTTTTCCTTATTCTTTTGGGGAGTTAGTAAGAACGTGAAGGTAGTAATGTTGATTAATCGTTTGACCCTTCAGGAACCCAGTGAAGGTTCACAATCCCATGAATATCGAAAAAAACAATCAACATTGCTTTGAATTTTGATTTGCTCATTCGAGCTTTTTTGGCTCTCGGTGAAGATGGCTCTTCCAGTGCATGGATTGGCGCTTTGTTTCAGGATCATAGATAAAAAACCATGATTCGTCACATGTTATTATCCTTTCCAGTAAGTTTGGGTCATTTTCAATGGCATTCAAAGTGTCAGTACAAACATTTTTGGGAGCTTCCAGTTGTTCAAATGTGAGAATTTCAGGCACCATTTTGGCACACACTTTTTGCATGTTAAAATTGTTATGTAATATTTGCCGTACGGATTCTTTATCAATTCATACAGTTTCAGCAATTGCACGAATACTTAACCGACGGTCAGATCGAATCAGATTACCGATTTTTTCGATATTGCCATCCGTTTTCGACGTGGAAGGGCAACCCGTGCGTGAATCATCTTGAACGTCTTCTCGGCCATCTTGAAAACGCTTAAACCACTCAAAAACACGTGCTCGCGATAAACATTCATTGCCATACACTTCTTTCAATAAATTATAAGTTTCAGAAGCGGTTTTTCCAAGTTTCACATGAAATTTCACAACAATTCGTTGCTCTACTGTTACACGTAACATTTTTCCGGCGAAACAAAAAAACAGCTCTAATGCGAACGAAGGCTACGGCTGTACTAATTTGTTTACAGAAGCAAGAGGCACTATATTCGAAAGAGGAAGCATCACGATAACAGCTGTTAGTTGCTGGCGTTTGACGCATGTGCACTTCTTCTTTAGCAGCGTCAGTCTCGTTATTTAATAGCCACACCCCGTATTCCTCAGACCTGGTGTCTCTAGTACAGTGACACCTATTATACTACCTTCTCACTTATTATTCTGAATACTGGAAGATAGTTTTATTATCTATTTTGTTTTGTATATGAACCACTTAATAAATGTTGTGAACAAAATCAATAACAATTTTTTTTTTAAATTACCATTCGGTTTAAGCTACCAAATCTAGCCGTCATGTGATTTACTGATTACCGCTCTATTCTAACCAGAGCATGACTAATGAGTGGTTGTGTCATTTAATAAAATTCCTTCCACCTGACAGAGGAATTGAACCCAGGATTAGGTTTACCAAGTGCATCAAGACTAACACCTAATCACATGGTGGAAGTAATAAAGCAACAGTAACAATCTTGGCATAATGATCAGCCATGGAACAAGGAAAGGAGGAAAGAATTGTTGAACTAAGAGAACTGGAGAACTTGATTGCAAGGAACAATCTCAAAGCCCTTTGTTGATAGACGATATGATGCTGAGTATACAGCAGATCGCAGAGAGAAAGCTATTATCTTATCAACTAAGAAGTTGATTTCAATCATTTAGCTTACTTTATTTAAATAGAATATATAAATTACCAGTTCCTGTGGTTTGAGAGATATTATACTTACAGTGAAACCTCTATACAATGGACATCAAAGGGTCACAGAATTCTCTATAGGAGAGGGTTTTTTTTGTTTTAAAAATATATATATATATATAAAAAATATCCTTACGTTTTCTTTTACAGTAAGACATTTTACAATAAGACAGTGCAATGAATATAAAATTCTAAATTAAAATAACAAACGAGACTGTGGCACACTAGGCTGAAAGAAGAATATGAGGAGCAGAGGAGTCGGGATTTCAGCAAAATGCACCTAGAGACAAGATGAAAAATGTGTAAAGGCTAGGTTCAAAAAATACATAATCCTATTGCAAACTACCGTCTCTTTTCATTTTCTAGAAAGAAAAAAAGATCACTTATTTAACCAGAAATCCTACATTATAGAATGAAAAATAACTTGACAAAGGACAATATTTGTTTGAAAGCGAGAAACATACAGAAATATATACTTAATGAAATTTAATACTGACTTCACTCATAATTATGAATTGAGAAAAACAAAATGCATTAATGACAACTATTAAATTTAATTATCAAATGATAAACAAAATATATTTACAACCTGAAGAAAACAACAATGTCAAAAAAGATGCTTATCACCAAAGGTGCGAACCATCAGCAAACAGCAAATAAATCAAAGCAATTATAAAACAAATATATCATAAAATAATGTTTTGCAATACGTTTTTCTTAATTCTTAGTATTTTACGTGTCCATTCAAGGAGTAAATTTATCTCTCGGTGACAAGACATTTTGCTGTCCGAGTGTCTGTTGGAGAGGAGTAAAATACATATTACATTCAGCACAGACTTGAAAATTGTCTGCTGAGAGGAGTGTCCACTAACAGAGGTTTCACTGTATTAGATTTCTAATCCAAAATAATATCAAACTAATTTTAAATCTCAAGTCCTCCAAAGCTGAAGTAATGTCAAATTTAAATGTAAGACACAGCTTCATACATGAATAAGAAATAAATGTTTTATCCTTCGACCAGAACAATTAAGATAACTATAAGATCCGATGAAAGTAACATTTGCATTTAGGCAGTGAATCAATAACCTAAAAATTAAAAATATAGCATTAAAATAAATACAAGTGTAATTTCAATAAAACATATAGTTAATTAATGGCTTACACTTACACTTAATGGTTTGTTCTGCTCCCTTGTAGCCCCAGTATAGTTAGCTAAAAATAAACCAACATTTAAAAAGATATAAAAGAACGATTTCAAAAATATTACTTTTAAACATTTACTTTGTGGTGACGCAACTAATGGGAATAGGATAATTTATAGGTTACCACCCGTTCTAGCCAAGATGGGATTATGGACTTTAATAAATTTGTATTGTTCAAAGCTCTGGTTCACAAAGTGTATCAAGACCAACGTCATAACTCACTTGGCTAACCCGCTCCCCTAAAAATAAGTACTAAAATTAAATTGTTTTACTACCTAACAAATGCTTTATGATTTTCATTTATTGCCAGGATTTTTTTTATGGCTTAATTCAGATGCAAGATGGATAAAATAGGGCAGGGAACTAATAAAGCAAACCAAATATTCTTAACCATATCAGTTGTAATACAGAGGATGACACAAAAGTTTTGTTGGTTCTTGAATGGCTTTAATCCTTAACTAGTCATGTTTATCAGGAAAAAACCTTTCAAACAAAAACTGTTCACTTATTACAAATTGCACATAAAGTCATGTGTGTGAAGGAATTCTGAGAGTGGTATACTCTGAGCTGGTTCCTCATGATCAGCATTATTCTATGCAACAAAGTAATGAGTTCTTCTACAAGACAATGATCATCTTCATACAACAGAATAAAATTGAAAAACCTGCTAGTCTACAATTTCTATCACATCCTGCATACAGCCCTCACCGCCTCTGACTATTCCTTCACTAATGACTAATTTTCTTAGGGGAGATAGTTCAATAATCAGGAGGAAGTTGAAAATGGTTGTCTAGACTTATTTAGACCAGAAGATAAAGATCTACAAAGTCTTTGAGATTTGGTTGATAGATGACTCAAGACAGTCTAACACGAGGGGCTTAACTTTGAGGATTGAGCTGTAAGTTATTTTTCAAATAGAATTTTGTTGTGCTTTACAAATACCAACAAAACTTTTGTGGCATCTGCTGCATCATTCACCAGGGTTTGAAAAATATATTTGATGACTTTTGTTTAATACAATTTTGCTCAGTCCTTCAGATGGCTGAATAAATAGTAAGTAGAATAAATTAATTAAAGTAATATTTTAAGCTTATCTATCAGGACAACTAATCATGAGAATGCTGGAAAAATGCATAGATAGCATTAAAGGGAGCCAAACTAGCATTGCTCTCAGTCATCATATATAGACAATATTACTTGGCACACAATCTAATCCTGCTTCAGCTATCCTCTATACAGGGCAGCTATTTACTCTTATTCTACTTTCTTTTGGAAGGCTGTCTGTTCAACAAATCCTTCTGCCTAAGGGGTTATAGTGGTTTAAAGCTCTAATTGTCTGCACTAGAACTGTTAAGATCATAAGCTAAATTTCAATTATCTGTGGAGTTTCTGGGCTTCAAGGTGAACTTTCATCGATTCCCACCTGACAATAAGTAGCTAGTCGAATATGAAGTCACAATCTTTGGCCTGTAATGGCACCACAATATGGCAGGGCACAAGTCAAGATGACTAATTAACCTCCTAACAACGATTACTTAAATGATTTCAACAAAATAAAAGAAACTGACACTTCGTCCATTCCAATCCAGTAGAATGAATCCTGTTATACAAAAGCTTTTAATTTAAATTAAGTATATTAAGATATAATAATAAATAAATATAAAATATGGATTTACCTGAACTGCTAGTAGAGCAATGTCTCAATAAGTACTTATATCTTACGTATGATGAGGGGTTCATTTACAATGTATAATAAACCTACGACCTAAAACAGACAAGAGAGGAAAAGCTCTAATTGGCAAGCAAATAAATAATTCCAATAAAGAGCGAATACAACCTGATATCTTGATCAATACTCCCTTCAAATCCACTCCCATATTAGTGGCAATATATGCGAAGGCCCACCTAAGGGGGAGCAAGGAAGCAAAATAAGCCTTAGTAAACACTTCTATACACACAATATAATTTCATATTTCATTTCTTTTTTTTTTCTTTTCAATTTAAAAATTAATTGATTGACTTACGGTTGACTGAATGTTGTCACAAGACAATACCTACAGCAATGAGACACAAACCCAGGGCGGTGGCACTCTCTTGACCAACCGCCTTCCCTGTGAAACCCAACGGAACAACTTGTTTAGAACAATTATAATTATGAAAAGAAAAATATATTACTTAATTTATGGGGTTTAGTCATTGAACTAGAATGATAAGAAAAATGTAATAAAAAAATTGTATCTTTGTTAAATGAATTTATATCTATAGCTGTATCTAAGAAAACTTAGCATGCAAGATAATTAAAACTAAAGGTATTTCTTCTAAACTCTCAAAACTCAAAAAGGCAGTAGATTGATTAAATAAATTGGTATGAGAGAAAGTATTCTCAGCCTTTTGGAGTTCTGAAAGAATTATAAAATTAATTAGTAAGAGGAATTGGTAAAAATTTAATCTGGGTCTGGGTTATAACCTTCAAAGGCCCGTTTCTGTAAAACATAGAGCGGGTTACAGTCGGATAATGGCTCTCTGGCACCTCTCATCCTTTCTGTAACAGAAACGCCAGTCATAATACGTGCACAAGAAAAACAATATATAAACAAATTAATGAAGAAATATATATTTCACTTATAAAGTAAGAATTTATAATTAGCCATTGAAAAAAGCACTGTTTAATCCGTCCAAAAAAAATTGATACTCATTCACAATAGTCAGATTAGAAGCAATGGTAGCAAAAAATATTTTTCAAGAGGCTTCCATCAGTTTTCAGAATTATTGTTGCTAAATAAATATACAGAAATGGTCATTGAATCAGTGATTTAAATTAATGAATTTAGCCTGTTTCCATCAAGCTAAAAACCATTGAGAAAAACCCATGCTGAGAATACGCATGACAAGTTATCTCATCAAAGGGAATTTATTTAGTGATGAAACCTAAATAAAAACCTGAGCATCGCCCTTTGTCCATGAAATAATTGAACCCATGATCTGAAAATTTTCAAGTGTTTTGAGAACCCTCTTAACCCTCAAGACTAACCGATTTTCCTACTCTTCTAAATTGAGATAATCCGTATAAATTAAGGAATTTTCTTCTAGTGGTAGCTATAAGACAAATTCTAATGTTTTAGTCATTATTTCTTAAGAATATAAGTCACAAGTTGGTATTTTATCTTTATAATTGTTAATACATTAAATTAACTTTGTGTTACAAGTTAAAGAGTAGAAGAGTTTCCATCTTATACTCTTAGTGAGGACACATTATAATTCGCCAGCTAGCTATTTGGAATGAGCCTGATGATAGTGAATTAGAGATCAACGAAAGTGTTAAGTGAAATAAATGGCTGAAGAGGCAAGCAATATCTCCTCCTGATATCTTACTAACAATAGCAAATAACTCCCCCCTTTCATTTTTGACAATGCTAACAGTAGACTTCATTACATTAAAAATTCATACAAAAAGAGCAATCGAATAAATAGAACTGAACAAATAATTTATAATGAATCTAACCTGTTTTAAAAATAAAAATAAAAGGAAAGAAGTAAACAGCACAATTTTCAATGAGCTAATAACTACTCTGTGTTCTTTAGTCCTGCCTAGTCAGCTACAAAAATGGAAAAAATATCTTAATTATGTATATGAAAGATAATGAATGCTTCATTTGTAAAATAAAATTAATGTATAAAGGCTTTTGGAACATTCAACATAGTACAACAATTCAAGATTCAATATTTCATTAGCCAAAAGGTCAATAATAATTTATTAGTAGAGGAATGAAAGAGAACTGCAGCAATCGTTCACAAGGTTTTATTATGAAGCTTAGCTGCTTTCAGTGGTTCATACCACCATCTTCAGAGCTTAGCTGAAAAACAATATTCTGAGAGGCTTAGGTCATTGATTAGTTCTGCTGCAGAAGCAAGGGAAAAAAATGGATAGCGATGATGTAGCTACACAGACAGATATATGTATTTCATCAGCTAGTAACAAGGCTGTCAAATCTCCTATACTAGATAGACTATATAGAGTATGTCTAGTAGACATGACCACAGTTGACAACTCATGTCCTACTTTATTTTTTGTTGACGGGGTGTAGCGTTTTAAAATATTTTTAGCAAGTCACTGAAGATGGTAGTAAGAAACAATGAAACCAGTTAAACTTATATAATGTGATTGACGAAGTTCGCTTAATATTCTCTAATACATAAAAGAAAAATCATTAGTTATTTACTGAAGGTTCTTATATTGCGTCCTTACTGAATAAATCATTAACACATAGTTATATACACCATGTTCTCCTACCAATGAGTTAAACTATTAAAATCACACCAATATAGGAGCATTAGAAACAAACAAAAATAGAAAGAAATGAAACATGTTAAGGAATGATATAATAATGAAATAAATAAGAGCTGAAATTATGCGAGTTTTAATGCAAAATAGAAAAATGAAGAATGTTCACATATAAGTACTAGAATTATTTGCTCAAGATGAAAACTCCAAAAATATGCAAGCTCTATACAAAAACAATTTAAATTAGTGTTCATAATAAAATTATTTGGGGAAAAAATACATGAAAATTGGCAAGAAAAATTGTTAAAACTGTTAGAACAAATGAAAATAGTCCGAGGTACATTAGAGTCTGAAATGTAAAACAAATATTATTTATTAACAGAGAGTAGTAGTCTTTAGTCAATTATAAACAAAAAATGATTTTAGAAGTTTTGAGTAAAATTTATCTAACATTTAAAACAAAATTCTATTTTCAATTCTGGATAAGTTTTTCCACTCAGTTAACATATCGGTAATATAAAACTATAATCTCAAGAAGCTTTCTTTATTGGTTTGAACACTTTAGGGAGCGCTCTGTTGCCATCGATGGCTAATGTCAACATTCAACTTAGTGACATGGCAGAAAACCAGAAATGTTATAGAACCAAACTGAATACTTCAAAATTTGAAGGACAGTGAGAGGCTGCTGGGTAAGATTACTGCATGTTTCATACTGACACTAACAGCTTTTACGTTAGGGCCGAGGGTTGCCACAAGCATTAAGGTGAAGGCCATGAGGCTGTTTGTAAATCAGTAATTAATTATAAAACCGATAATATACTTTAAAATGTCATAAGAATTAATATTACTTAGTTTAAAATTCCACGAGTTACAACAGGTACAAAAGATAAAGAAGAAACCAATACTAATTAAAACTACAGAGGTAATAAATGAATTATTCACTTGAAGACGTCTGAATCAAACTATTTTACTTATATTTTTACCTATGATTGAAATGTGTTATGTATTATATTCTCTTATAAATCCCCTTTTGAGTAAGAAGAAGTGGGAATTTCAAAAGTAAATTTCAATAATGTAAAAAATTGTATTTCTGTGAGTAATTAATATCATGTCTCTGATATAAAATTGGGTTAATTTTGGGTTTGCTGAACCAGTGGTTTGTTAAACGTTTAAAACAAACTGTCATCTTATTTTAAGGCAGGACATAAAAAGAACACATTAAGTAAATAAAGAAAAAATATTTCTTTATCAGAAAGATTTTGATGGGTAAACAGGGCTCAAAAATGAATTTGTATTACCTGTCTGGAAAAATTACACAGAACACACTCGTAAGAATTCATATTTATTTTATTACACATTGAGAACAATTATTTATTTGTATTAAATAATGTTGATAGGTACATTACTCTTTTAACAAATCACTACAATGAAAACTTTAATATAAATATATACATTATATACAGTTTTAATTAAGAAAATACGTCACTGATTATATATAAGAAAAATAAATAATAAAAAATAAAAAGAAGAAACTGAAATATTCACACTAAATTTAATTATACGCTTATTTAATCACTAAACCACTTTCTAAATAATAAATGTCCTTAATTTGGGTTAGGGTGGCATATCAGATTATGGACATTAAAAAGTAAAAGGGCCATGTATAAATGGTTGTTAAGTGTTTTCAAATTCAAAAGACAAATAAATTTTCCTTGATAGGATATTTTTTTTAATCCACGACGAGCGATGATTACCTCCGTTAAGTGGAAAAGACCATGATTATATCTTTTCTTGAATGAACGGGTGAGTAAGGGCTTGGTTGAGAGGGATCCTCTTGGAAGAGTCGAGCATCAGCACTCGGTCCAGCAAGTCCTTGAGCTGGTTCACCTTCCGAGCCTGATCTTCCGGCAGCTGCTGGTTACCTACCAGCTCTCCGTGCAGCTCCCGCGTTATAGAGATCGTAGACATCACAACTGTTTTCTCCTGAACAACAACATTCCAATATTCAACAAACCTTAACCGATAACAGATTTTATCCGATCCTGCTTCAAGGGCCGGAAAGGTCCAAAATCTTATTTCACAATGTCTTTTATTGATGTTCTAGGAATCAGAATTCGTCAACCGGGAAATCGTAGCAGACCGTCTCCAAAATTCATTAATATTAATGTACTCTGTGTCTCACCTAATCCTTTTAGATATCATTTTATTGAATAAGAATAGAGCATTAGTTGCCCAATTCGCTTTGTTTATATTAATTTTTCAAAATGCCAAATACAAAATGTACTCATGAAGAGAAACGACAAAACATTTGTACGCCTTGTGGTTAGAATTTACGTTGTTACAAACATAAATTAACAACCACTATGAACGTTTTGTTAATGACAAAGTTTAACAGATCAAATGACAATTTTTCCAGGAGCTATTGAAGTTGAAAGCTGTTATTGAATCGACACGAGACATATAACATGCTAAAAATTCATCTCCTTCTCAATCACCTTGAACGAGGTCTACAGGATTTAGCTGGCTGGAGAATCTGTACACCTAGAGTGCAAACATCTTTGGGAATGCCACAAAATCAACAATATCAAAGATCCGACATATATTGAAAGATTGATTCGAATTTTCATCGCAACAATTGTGAATATAACAAATAGTGTGTTTTAATATAAAAATATTACTGCATAATATGTGTGTGTGTGATTATATGCAATGGCTGGACATTATAATTGATTATTGTTGATTGTGACCAAAATTCAGGAAATTTTGGGCAGACGATCTGCTTCAACTTCCTGGTTACAAATTATAACTCCTAGAAAGTCAAGAAAATACGTCGTACAATCAGATTGTGGAGGCATTTTTTTTGGACCTTCACGATCTTTGAAGCAGGATGTGTACAAGAACAAAAGGACATATGCAAATAATAATTCCATTTAATTCAGCTTGTATTCAAAAAATGAACACTTCATTTCTTGAAAAACTTGACTTACTAGATACAGACGTATTTCTGTTCTATACTGTGTATATTGATTACACAAAAATGATGAACTTTCAAATATAATTTATTTTGAAAAAAAAAAAAATTGCTGAATATCTTCTACCTTACATAAATTTTTAGTTTTGAAATATTTTAATTCAAACTAGAAAGGGTCAAAATTTCTTTCTTACCAGTAATATAATAATCAAGAATGAGTGCATATATATATCTTGAAAAATAACCTCCCATAAAGCATACATACAATAAACAGTAGGTAATAATATATGGCTGAATAAAATTGGAAGCGAGGAAATGATCCATTGGCATACCTGCCAGAAACATATTTATAATACAGTGCCACAGATTTCCCAGAAAGACCCTACAAAGATTTGCAACTTATGTTTAATGGTGGGGGATGAATGCCCTAACTACATGACTAGGATTAACTGAAAGATATTAACATCCATGACACAAGAGCGGAGAAGGGTTGCCAAAACTTGAAAAACAAATATTCCTGGATACCTGGGAGACACTTAACATGTTTAACCTGTGGCAGTATTGGTTAAATTTGAATCTCAGGTTCTTAAATTGGATAAAGCAACCAAATTGTTAAAAATATCAATAAGTTTTTCCCAGAAAATATTACATAAGGGCCTGGAACTTTTATTAATGGAGTAGGGAAAACTCAAAATTCAGGGAGTCGTAATAGGAAACTCCTGTTATTAAATTTGTCTTCCAGAATTATAATATATCTAGCAGATCTATCTTCACAAAATAAATAGAAATGAATTGGCAGTAGCTAAAGGAGTAAATTTAGAGATCCTGTCACTGACTTAAACATTAACAGTGAAGATGGTTCAGTATTTGAGAATGATTGGTTCATTGTATAAATGCATATGAGAATATTAAAAAAAAATTAAATAAATCAAATTTTGTCTCATTTTGAACACTCTAGTTTCATTGGGAGAAAGCCATATTGATATTATTTTAAAAGTTTATTAAAATTCAATGATTTTTAGTTATTGGACAAATTTTCGTTTCAAAGGTAGATAAGATAATTTGAAATAGGGACAAAGCAAAAATGTTGCAATATTTTTAAATTAATTTAAAAATATAATCCATTTAGGTATAAAAGAAAAACTAGAAAAAATAGAGAAAAGATAACTTAAAAAGGTAGATATATATATATATATATATATATATATATATATATATATATATATTTCACAAAATAAAAACATTAAATTCTACAAAATTTCAGTAATAATTAATAATAAAAGTAATAATATTTGACCTTTTACAACCATTTTATAATAATCATAATAATAAAAAAGGCTATTGCTAGTAATTTCTTATTTCAAATAATATAGTTATAATATTGAAAGTAACTCTGCATAATAGAAATTTAAGAATGTACTTACCCTTTCTGTGACTTTATCAACTTCATGTGAAAGGAAATTACAATTGCTATCAAAATGCTGATCTTTGAAGGCACCTTTTCTAACCAATTTATTAGGCATCTTACCTTTTAAATCCATAAAAAGTTTTAACATCTGTAAGCAAGGAAAGGTAGCTTATATATTACATTTAAAGATAACTTGCAAGATTTTGAATATATTTGAGTAAATATACAAGAGATAATCATTAAGTTCTGGAAGACTGTGTTGACCTAAATGGATCGAGCAGAGGTCTGGTTCTTGACCATAAAGAACTCTTTTGGACTGAAGATGTCCATGTCTTAGAAGAAAGTACTTCCTGAATAAATATTTTTAGGAAATGTGAGCATTACATTTAGCGAAATAAAGTAAATAAATGTTTGAAAATTCTAAAACATGTATAAAGTTTCTAATTCAACAAATTTTAGTTGATTAGTTAGCGCCTTCCAAGAATCTTCTGGATTATAAAGCAGGATATCCAAATTTTTCCCCTTCTATTTGGGGTCCAAGTAACTTTAGTGAGCATATCAGTCACTAACTGAGCCTCCTTGCAAGAACCTTCAAAGGGCCAAGTTATTGATGTGGTCTCTAAACTTGCCACAAAGTGTTAAGGGGTTAAGCTGTGTTTTTCTCATATTTTGGCCACTCTTAATGTTATTTCTCTAATCCAGACCATCCTTTTTAGGTTATTTTCCTAAGAATTTCATCACTTCGCTTAAATTTTATACCTGCTTGTATCATCCAGGGTCTTGCCTATCGGTCAGGTGCATTTATTTCCTAGTAGTGTTGTCTAGTAGTGGAAATTGGGCAACATTGTATCACCCTAAATTTAGACCTTGGATCAGGGGACCTGGTTTGTACGGACACCCTTGGGGTAACTCGGGTAGTGGCTAGATTTTGCAACACTTAGGACAGAAGGCAAAGGGAAACTACTGTCCAACATTTTCCCTCATTAGGACCGTGAAAGTAAGACAAGGGTGCTCTTTGTAATATTTTCTTTTATACTGTTACGTTTTATTACAAAACCAGTAATAAACATTGTTAATAAGAGTTCTTTTGGATTGCAAAATTAAACACACACACAAGTTTCACAGTTTAACACTGCACAATTTATTTCACAATGCACAATACTCTTGGTTAATTATTACTACTCACAGAATTACACTGATAGTGTCACTGTTCTTCAGGTTACACAGTCCAATAATTCACTCACGGTCACTGTCCTTTACTTCGCGGCACTGCACTGTCTTAAACACGGCACTAAACTGTTGCTTACAGACACGGCACAACACTTTACCGCACTGCACTAAGTCGCACTGTAGAGCTGAACATCCCTTGAAGACCGTCGAGCATCAACCGAACTGAGGTACTGGCAGGGTCTCTTATAATGCCTATAGAAGGGACTAGGCAGGAAGGTCTAGACTAGAAGTTCCAGAAAGATACGGGCCCTAATTAGATTTGCTAGTCTTTGTTCCTCCTTTCACGCGGCTCTCTCTTTGTGTATTCGCCCACTCATCCAATTCTCGCAACAATATGTTCATTGAAGAGGCAGTAATGAAAATGAAAGAAGGAACCAAAGCAACACTGATTAACGGCAAATCTTTAATTGCATTAGTTTCACAGATGATATTTCATTGGTGGCAAAGTCTGAATTAGGGATTACAGAATTCTGCATGATCTAAAAGGCACTATAGGTCAGTTTACAATTAAGATAAATACTCGTAAAACATTTGGTAGAAGAGAAGAAACAAAACCAAAGAAATATAAATATTAGAATTGGATCATCACAGAAGACAATAATAGTAGAGCTGAAGTTGATAGAAGAATAGTACTTTCTAAACAAGCCTTCCAAAGCAAAAAATTATTTTAACTAATAGTGAAAGTTGGCCTCTTCAAGAAAGGGCCATATAATAGATTGGAAGTAATGGAAATGTGCGTTTGAGACAAAACCACCAGAACAAGCAGCAATAAAAAAAAAATTAAAAGATGTTCTAAATGAAGTGAAAGTAAATGTCTTATAAAGAGCAATGGTGTATCCCCCCAACGTATCAGGCTATTTCTTACACCATCGAATTGCTTTTCCTTCTTCTCATTCGAGAATAATTCCTGCATTTCAGATATTACAATCGGTTTCTCACCAGTTTGTATTCAGGCCATTTGGAGTTGAGACCCGCCACATTTCAAACTTGACAACGCTTGTAAAAATCAACAATATGTTGTTTAAATGTGAATACAGTCAAAATGCCAAACAAATGCTTGTATTTTGGAAAAAAAAATCATTTTTCATTAAATTTATGAAGAATCCCACAAACAAATAAATTTCAGATTAATAAAGAAAAATATTCAATAATACTAATGTTCTTGTATTTTTATCTATAATTAATTTTATATTTTAATAACAGAAATAACTACTTAACTAGTTTTAATGAACTTTCAATGTGCTAAATAGGTAAGAGCTACAAAATTAATGAAAAAATTACTTTATTGGTTTAGCTCTTTGAAGCTAATATAATGAATTTATCGAATGCTATTATATTTTAATAGAAATAACTACTTTTGAATATTCACAGTAATATTAATAGAGAGTAATATTTACCTGATTATTTGATTTTCCAGGGAACATAATTTTACCAGTATAAAGCTCATAAATAGTACATCCAACTGACCATATGTCTACTCCGAAATCATAACTCATTCCAAGAACTAAAAAACAAAGGGAAATTAAACAAACAAATTAAATCGACACCAAAAGAGGAAAAAGTATGTGAAATGGTAGAACTCACTGATTTCTGGTGCTCGGTAAAACCTGCTTACTAAGTATGGTGTAATCTCACTTTCGGCCACATGAGAAGCAGACCCAAAATCACAAAGTTTTAAAACTAATTTACTTTCATTTACCTGAAATAAAAAATATATTTACATATTAAGATTAGAAGTAATTTAGTGGTAGAGAGATAATCATAAAGAAAGAAACATCTTTCAATATTTAACACTGAAGCAGTTTATGTTGTAAATAATATAGTTTACGTTATTAGTAATGCTGTCCTTTATTAAAAGGTCTAGAAAGTTAAGACTAATAGCCATCTTCTGTACTGTTTTACGAGTGTCAGGTTTGAAACCTGGGATAGTACACTAAATTCTATTTAGTGATGAGGTAACTTGCTTCGAGAGGCTCTATCCATTCATTCTGAGCCCATTCACTACTATATATATTCAAATAGCTACTTTAATAAATAAAAAAAATGCTTTGCTCTGTTGAGCAGCCTTCGACCAACTGTAATATCTATACACAGAGAATGTGAGAGCCGAGGAAAAACTTTAGAGTAGGAAAGTCTATGTTTGTCTCAACAATGAAGAAAGGAAAGAAGAGGCTAAGCTCATGATTTTCTTGAGTGGCAGGGAAAACACATAAGCTCCAAATACACCTCTGCTTTGACAAACCAAATTCTAATACAAAATTAAACTTTTAAAAGTATGTAAAATTCAATAACATTATTGTTAAACAGTTGTTTTCAGATTTCAGGATAATACAAATTAATAGTAATTACATGTGAAAGAAAGTTAGAAAAAAAACTACTTACGAGAATATTGTCAGGTTTTATATCAGCATGCAAAATATTTACTTTCTTTAAAAGCTTCAATGCAAGGAACAACTGTTGACTATAAGACCTCACTGCTTTCACGTGGAGTCCGACATCTTTACCATACTTCTTCAGCACCTAAGCATAAAAAAAGTCATTAATGTTAATAAATAAATTAATCTTGAAGCCAAATTTATTTTTATTTTTAAAAAAATTATAAGTTAGCAGGCCGTATGCCATAAGACACAGTCAATGATTAATTGAAATAAAATGAACAATTATAAGTTAATATTCTTATTATTGTTCAATTAGCACTTATTACTTGCTTCAATTATAAGACTTTGAGGTGAGAATTGCATCTGTACCCAACCCACTAGTGTCCAATCACCTTAGTGAGTAGCTAAATGAAGAAAGAAGATATCCTTGGTCTGTAGTCCTATCATAATAAGGTACTACAGGGGCTCCTACCAAGATTGTGTGGCAGATATTTTATAGGGGTATTGATTTTTTTGGGGTTTTCCCTTTTGGGAAATCTGCTATTGAACTTCATGTATTTATGATGAGATTTTAAGAACTTTCTTCAAATGTTCACAAATTGAATATATTAGACAACAAAGATTACTCAATTTATTTGTCACGAGTTTTAATTTCCTCTCCCTTATATCTCCACCCACTCCTTTTCAACAGTTCAGAGCTTTTGTGAATTTCATGGAAGAGACCACACACTGCTAATGCGCTAAAGTATTAATGGCATTCTTGTCTTTTAAGAATGAGAGGTGAAAACCAAACAATAACCTGCCTTAATAGTGTTTAGCACAAAAATATGCATGCTTGCAAACTAGACCAAGCTAAAATTGGATGTACAAACTCCATCTCGTTTAGCATAGTCAACATTCTTAACACATTTGGCACAAATCTGTTAATTTGAATGAAATCATCAAAGTAAGCATAGATACCTCACGGAGATTCATACTGAGAGGTTCAAATACTAAGCATAAATGTTGCTTGTGGAAGAAATGTCTGAACAGCCTCAAACAGTGGAATTTGTCATCGGGGTCTGCTTCATTTAACCTCTTAAGCACATCCAACTCTTTGAGACCAGTTTTGTGCCTGAAATATGAAAGGTATGTAATTAGTTTTACGAGGAAGACTGAAAAAATGTTTGATTTATAACTATGGTATACTTACATGATTTCATTATTTCTAATAATTTTGACAGCAACATCCTTGTTATCCTTATCCCTGGCTCGGACAACATTTGAAAATACGCCTTGGCCGGTATAGCCATAGACAACATACCGAGAGTCGAGTATCTCTCCAATTCGAACCCTGTAATATCCTTCAGCGTCATCCCAGTTATCTGTGAGTGAAGGGTTCTCTGCCCCTATACCTCCCTCCTCCACTACTCCTGGGCTCTAGAAAATTAAACATTCTTCATTAGAGAATATTATATTCATACTAAAATTAAGAAAATCACTAACTTTATTAATAAAAACCATCTATACTATAATATTAAAATGAACACACTTTTAAATTGGCAGAGGTTCTAATTTAAAATGAAATTTGTTTCAATTAATTTATCGGGCAATGTTGCTCTCCAAGTTTACCTCAATATAAGCCTAATATGTATAACTAAATATATTTGTGGGTTTCTCAGCCTTTGCTCCTACAGATCTAATATCTCACTAGGAGGGCTTTATTGATAACCCAGTTGTAAATAACTATCATTTTCGAATATACGAAAATTTACAAAACATTCATATAATGTGACTATTAATAAGACAACCGAAATGAGGCATCTATACAAAATTATATTAATCTTCAGGCTTCAAATAAATTGTAATTTGATAGCTTAAACCCTTAAAAGATGCTGTTGTTTTTTCCCTGAACGTATTAAGAAATGAATTTGTACAAGAAAAAATTAAACGTACATTATACTTATCAACAGGTGTATCAGCTTCAGCAAACATATCCCATTTGTTCGGCTGTTGAGATGGCTGTTGATGCTTGGCAGGTGTTGGCTCACCCGATTCAGGGTTAGATTCAAACCTGCTTTTACGTTTCTTTATATCACTATTGACGATTTGTTCAGGAGGACTTGCGGCTAGAGAAATTGTCTGATTTGAGTCTTCACTTACAGCACCTAGTCTCTGAAAAAAAAAAAAAACATCTTTATTTGCAAAATGGAATAATTCATAAAATATTATTTATTGAGTTTAGAATTCTCCAGTAACACTAATTTTCCAGAGATTGTTCAAGTATAAATTTCCCCCTTTTTTATTTCTTTTCTTTTCTCTCTTTCTTGTCTTTAAACAATTTGTAACAAAAGAATATTTTAAATTTATAGAAATTATAGTCATGGCATTCTAGAAGAAAATGTAGCATAAATTAAGAATTTTTACATGAAATGACGAAATCAGTTTTACTCGAAAGATAATGGTTACATTGATGACAATTAACAATTCTTACAAGCCAATGCTTGAAAATATTGGCAAAATAAAAAACGAGGCATAAGAAGGACTAATTCAGGTTTAATGCTTTCAAAGTTGCATACACATTTGAGACTTTTCAAAATATTAACCCTTAGGCTGCATAGTTCTGTGGCGGGCGAGTTATTTGGCGGTATGGGATAGTCTGGCCCTTGCAGAGCCCTGTGTGCTAAATTATTTTTACATTCCAGCGCTATCCGAATAATTCCATCTCTTCTACTTGAAACTCCACTAGTTCCAGGCATTTCACCAAT
Source organism: Riptortus pedestris (assembly GCA_019009955.1). NCBI lineage: Eukaryota > Metazoa > Arthropoda > Insecta > Hemiptera > Alydidae > Riptortus > Riptortus pedestris. The sequence continues at coordinate 5,899,513 of CM032229.1, forward strand.
AGACACATTTCGGTGTCTATCATCTCAGGATCCTCATCACAATTCAAAGAAGAATCACCTTAACGTAAATCTGCTAAGAGAGAAATTTACTAGTAAACAAGACAAAAACATAAACTTACTTTCAAAAGTTCCTCTCTTTGTTTTCTTCTTTTTTCAATGATCTGCTCTTCATCTTCTTCGTCCTCAACAATGTTAATGTTTGACAACCTGAGCAAACGTCAATTATTAATATAATAATCGAACATCACAAACAATACTAAGACAAATGGGAATAACACTAGCCAAGATTAGCCAAATCATTCATTAAAAAAAAATAGTAATTTAACTTTTACACAAGAGAACATACATTCACACTTGCATTGTATTCCAATGTTTTGTCAAATAACATTTTTTATTTATTTGTAATTAATTGTAACTGATCTTCTAAAACATTTCATATGTGTGAGATTTTTTTTTGTTTTTGTGATAACACTGAATAATAATATTCTTTATTAATCCACTAGGTTATATTTATATATTTTTACAATCAGCTGAACTATTGCATAGCCAAACCAGTTAAAGAGTTCTTTGAGTTCTATCTCCTGAGCTTCCACCTAAATATTTGAACTAGAGTGGGCGAATGATGGCTATACAATTATTAAATTTAAATATATGTATATTTAAAAACATAAAATCAAAACTCACTCTTCGTCATCAGAAGAAGAAGATTTACATTCCCCGAGACCTTCAGAGAGACTATCTTTGTATTTATCCTTCACAGTTTTCTTATGAGTTCTAGAACAATATAAATATTTTCATATTAGTCAAAATATAACATACATTATAAAGTCATTGAAAAATGAAATAATCAATTGGTTCATAGGCTACCTCAGTATATAAAACTGGTTACGAGTTAGATTTACATACTGAGTTAATGGCATAGACTATAGCCCTCTGAGGACCAGGGACTCTGCCATACCTTAACCATTGAGTCAGCTGGTATGATCGTCCCCTAGCCTCACTGAATAAGTAAGAAAACTTACTAAAGGGGATAGACAATCTGGCCCCTGCAACCATTCTGGACATTGGAATGGAGTACTGTTTTTGGAATCTTTATAATAATAATCAAACATTGAAAAATGTTGTGTACCCATATACTTTAATTTGACCTCTCTTTAAATACTATACAAAAATACAGAAGATTTAGAGGGTTGGAGAGATAAATGCAATTATATATGTACTATAGTTATAATAGCCTGATGATGATTGTTCAACGGCAAGTGCTGAGGACTAAATTTCAATGCAAGATTAGAATACATGTTGAAAACAGGCAAAAATAGTCATAGGTTTTCCATTCATAATTTATCAAAAGAGAAAATTATTTTAACTAATGAATGAAAAACAATAAATCGGCCAGATTATCTGTTGAATAATAAATAAATCAGTTGACAAGAAACAGCCAAATAAGGTATAATGAATAAAAATGTATTTCTTATTCTTCAGCTAAATATAAAGTAATTTGAATAACACCAAACATGAGAATGAACTGGCAATAAATTTGAAAGAATTTAATGAGGTTTATTGTATAAAAACTATATTATATAAATATTCAGAGGATACAAAAATATTCTCAGAAAGGAAGCCTGGTGTTTTTTTTTAGAAAATTACATTTTAATTCCTGATACCAAAAAAATCCATGGCAAGTTCAATTCTTGATAGATATCAAGAAACTAACAAGGGCTCTGGGTAGACGTGTGCCTTGAGATATGAGGCCAAATCGGGCAATTTTCTCTTAAATAGAAACAAGGTGGAACTTTGTAAATAAACCAATACATATGAGTATAATCAATACATTCTTAGCTGAGCTATTATAATTCTTAAGTCGTTTACTTACCGATGGTTTCGTTCTCTACTTCTAGACCTCCTCGAATCCCTCCTATCTCTGTCATTTTCCCTCCGTCTATCCCTCTCTCTATCTCGCCCTAGAAAAGAAAAATACTCAATAGTAGAGACAATATAAGATTAAGAAAAATAGTTTATGAACACTGAGACCTCCTCTTTACTACTACTAAATACTAAACTTTTCTTTCTTTTATGAATTCTTCACAATCATTCTATATAATATATCAATATTTACTCTTTAAGCATATTGTCGTTGATATCACATCATTAAACCTTGATTATATGGTTCTGAAGTAATTAGAAACAATATTCCATCTTTTATGTTTTTGTGAAATTCGTATATTATGTTCACTAATACGTTTTAAATTTATCAATAAGAATCTTCTATTGCATTAGCATTGATTTCACATCCTACACATGTGCTTGTCTCCTTATTAATAACCATAATTCCCTTTTGTTAAAGGTTACAATTATTCATATAATTGTAATGAAATTGACATTGCATTACATAAGCCCATTATAAATGGCCATATATTCTATATTCAGAGTATTCCCAGAGCACATTAAGATTAATATGTATGAATGCTTAAATGTATTGTTTTTACCTTTAAATAAGAATTATATCCAATTTGGAGTGAAGTCACCATGTGCTCTAGCATTTTCATAGATAACGCCGATGGATTTTGATAATAACATTCACAGCTCTTAATGTCGGTACACTAAGTAATAATACGGATGAATTTCAATAATTAATTCACGTTAAATGCACTTTTTGAGCGTATTTCGATCGGCAGTTTAAAGTTCACTCCCGGATTAGCCCTATATAAGGAGCCCCTCACCGCTAATCCTTCAGCTTGTTCCGGCCTGCCTAGCCTGTTCTAACTCTCACGGCTAAGTCAGCACTTCTATTAAACAGCTAAGTGTTTCAATTGTAATATAGACTAAGTATAATTAAGTGTCTCCCATTATATTTTCAAAGGTGCCTCCTCATTTTAATTATTAATATTTATATTATAATTGGAGAATATTTTTATGATAAATAAATTTATATATATATTTGAATTTGGACTTGAGTCAATTGTTGGTGGCCCTTCCTAAATTCTTGTTAGTGGCTTGGTTGTGGGATTTTTCATATATTACAGCTTCCACTGCTTATCGCTGCAGCCAGATCGCAACATAATAATATGATGTTTTAAATAGATAAATATATATATATATATATATATATATATATATATATATATATATATATATTTCTACAAAACCCCTATGTTAAAAAATAAAAAACACTTTTTAACTTCCTATAACATTTTCCAGAAAATGAGAATTGTAGCAGTGAGATATCCTGGTTAGGACCTGATTGAAGATGATAAGAAGATAAATATACTAACATATATTGTAATGTGAAAAATTCCAATGATACATGATTTAATATAGAAACCATAATAAATGGCTAAGTCATGTAGACTTAGAAAAAAATTGACTGAGCAGGAGTCTAGAGATTGGCGAAGTTGCTTGAGTCGTCACTAAGAGCACTAATATGATACTATTTGACCATTGATTGTATACGAAGTTTGAAAGGGAAAATCTCTCAGAAGCAAAGGTTTATTTTAATCATGAGATTGTTATTGTTCATTTTGCCTGAACATAGTTTTCTAAAAAATAGTAGTAAAAGATAACAGTTACAGGCAATTTTCTTCTTGGAAGGCCATGGGTGCTAAGTCTAGAAGGACTTACTTCCTCTCAATGGTTAAGAACTTGGAGTTGATCACATTGGGGATTCTCGGCTATTGCCTTTTTTTTAATATGAAGAATTCTTTTGCCTGAAGTTTGCATCACAATTAGAAGAACCCTGATATGCCATTTATTACTTTAAGTCCAGGCCTGGTGAAAATTTAGAAGTTTTTCACTTAATCCAGATGAGAAAATATTATGTTCCTATAAATAGTTTAAAATCTTATATTATCTCTTTACCATCTGCCCACATTTTTAACGTGAGATTTGTGAGTCAATGTTAGATACTCTAGTTATTTGATTTACATTTTGAGTTGCTCAAATACCTTTAAATAAATCTACTATTGAAGTAAATAGCTGCCTTAATTTAAGAGATAATCCCAAGTATTTTAAAAGATATAAATTGTTGGGGGCACAGGTTATTCTTCTGTGTGTAAAACTGAAAATCTATGACTATGCTCTCTATGTCATATAAAGGAGTTTCAGAACACATTTCATTCTATAGCTTTCTATCGAGTGCTTAAAGAACTCAGAAAACAATTTCTTAGTTATGTGAGTTTAAGTGTTCGCCTTAATCTCATATGGCAAACCTAGAGTGGCGAGTTTGATTTCCGCCTGGGCCAACAGAAATTTATTTAGTGACAAGCTCATGAAATAAAATTCTTAGTCCCACCACCCAGAATAGAAAAGGGTGGTAACCTGTAGATAACCTGTCCCAATTATCCACAGTAGCATAAAGTGTATGTTGATAAATAAATAAACAAAAAATAAAAATTGTTGGCTCAACTTTAATTAATTCTTTTTCAGTAGTCTGTGAAATCCACTTCTTGGTGTTACTAGAGTTGGAAAATTTAATAATCTATTAATTATTAATTTGTTACTACTTAATGAATAAAGCAAGTACTTTTTAGGTCTCATGAAGAGAACCTATTGTGTCTAATGACGCTCTAGTTAGCTCAGGACACAATATAATAAATATAACCTATTAAGGGAATAAAAGAACCATTTATTTATTTTTTCATACTATTACAGCATATGCATATATATATATGAAAGGGGGTATTATGGATGAGATAATTAATATAGGGTGATATAGAGTAAATGTACCTTGCGGAGAGCGACTTCTTCGCCTGCTCCTATCATCATCCCTCCTGTCGTGCCTAGCTCTGCCTTCATCGTGCCTCCCTCTCCCTTCATCATGTCTCCCTCTCACATCATCGTGCCTGCCTCTATTATGCTCAAGTCTCCTCCCCCTAGACTCACTTCTTCTATTCCTAGATTCTTCACGTCTCTGTTCCTCTCTCCTCCTCTCTTCGAGCCTTCTTATTTCTGCTTTCCTCCTGCATTTGAAAAATAACAAAATGGATAATATTAAAATATTCACCACAAAAAATTAATACAGATAAACTTAATTTAATTATACTAAGAATTAATATAAATTAACTCGCTGTTTTGGTTTATTGTTCACCTCAAACATTGGTTTTTATGTTTCAAGAGTCCAGTTCTTAAATTAAAAAAATAAAAAGTTGTCTATGTTGTATAGAAGTTTCTTAAACGCACTAAAACCTTAATAATACTAGTCAATTGTACAACCTTTGTTAAACCAGTCAAGAACTACTCAAATAGGAAAAAATAATCATTATTTCGCTTTTTCAGATAGGTAGATTTTATTTCATACTAACTAAGGTATCCGTCTTTGCTTGGGAAATCATTAAAGGCAAAATAATGATGGTATTTTTTTTGGTAAGATTTTACTCTGCACAATATTTTTACATTCCCTGTCTCAGTGTTTAGGGTTTATACCTGAATATCTAGTTACTAAAGAGAGCTAATATAATCTTTTTTTATTTTAAGTCTTCAAGAGTAATAACAAAAAAATGATTTCCTGATCAATCGTCTGGCCTGTTCAAAGCATCGTGGAGAATATTAATATAAACATGGATAGCATTCCTGCATCATTATTAAGTACCAATACTGAAGTAGCTTTGTTCGGCAAATATTTAGACTAAATAATGAATGTGAATGTTATTCATTGCAAGGATATTATAAGAACTATAATAAATCTCACCATGGTTATAAAAGGGTGGTAACCCGTCCCGATTAGCCTCAATAATACAAAATGGATGTTAATAAATAACACATTCATTTATTAGCCTTGGATAGCCATAAGAGCCATTTTAGTTTTCGGGCATCAATAAGCACTCACTCTTACTCATGTCATATTAATAATAAGCTGTTATATCATGAAGCACTTCATTCCAAAGTTAAATACCAAGTATGGTTTTCATTGAATTACTTTGTTGTTCACAAACAAATATGTCATGTGATGGAGTCTTCAATTAAGATTTTTCATTCTTTATTTGAAAATGTTTATTTGATCTAATGCCTCAATCAATATTAAGCCATTTCAGTCAACACTAAAGATCATATTTGTTATTGGCTGAAATCAGACCCCAAATAGTGGTGGTTCAGAGAGGGGGGCATTTAGACAATTCAAAATATCTTCATTATTATGAGTTGGATCATAAAATGTTGTAGAACCAATCTTGTTAAACTTTTGATTTTAAACAATTGTTTTACTCATGTGCTTTTTTTGGTTACTCAAGTATTAAACGAGTTATTCGTACTTTCTTGTACTCTTGCCTTCAGTAACCCCCTCCCCTTCTACTCATCAGTTTTTTACATATAAATAGAGAAAGCATGGTGATATGAAATCACAAGTGCTAAACCAGCCTAACTTTTTTCCCTCTCTCAGCATTGATCTGGTTGCACACAGATGACACTTATATGGTGAGCTAAAATTTATAATTGCAACTTTAATTTAAAATCCCAATCTGTTCCAGAACAAAGAATATTTATAGATTAGGGCATAGTATGCCCTAATCTATAAATATCAAAATGAATGTATGTCTGAATGTCCTTCATAGAATCGTAAACGGCTGAACCGAATTTTATGAAACTTGGTACATATATTACTACTAACCCAACTTAGGTTTTAGGCTATATTAATATTCTCTAAGACGAACAGGAGTGGGAGTTATAAGAGAGACCTAAAATTAAAAATAGTGATATTTCGTTTCCTATTGGTTTTTCGGCAAATATGCACATAACAAAAGTTGTTTATTTTGTTATTTAGAGAAACTTTTATTATATACACTTTGGATGTATACTGAAGTATAAATGAATTATACGCTAAAAACTATAGTGGGAGTCAACAATTTTATATGGCACAAAAGACTCAGCTGAACTTAACGAAACTCCTTATCCTCCTGATTTGGTATTAACACCTCCCTGAATATAAGTCATATTAAAATTTTGAGATACAAACAGGAGTGGGGGTTATAAGGGAGGTCTGAAATATAAAATCACGATATTTCGTAACCCATTCATTTTTCGGCAAACATGCAAAAAACAACAGTCTTTTTCAGTTGTTATTTAAAGTAACTTTTGTTATATGCACTTTTGCCGTATAAAAAAGTATAAATGAGGTATACATGAAAAACTATAGGAGGAGTCAACAATGTTATAGGACACGAAAGACTAAATCGAAATCAACGAAACTCCGTATTTTTGACTATAAGCTATATTACAATTTTTAAGAACCAACAGGAGTAGGGGTTGTTAGGGAGGCATGAAATGAAAAATTGTCTTATTTAGATTCCTATTGTTTTTTGGACAACGTGCACATGACAAAATATGCTTAATTTGATATTTAGAGTAACTTTTATTATATACATCTTTATCGTAATTAAGTATTTTAGTGGGTGGCATAGCACCGTGCGCAGGGTACAGCTAGTTATATAAATAAAAGTCTCTTAAAGATATCAAATACTCTTAATTGTTTGTACACTGTTGGATGATTTTAAAATAATATATGAGTGTTATTCTGTATAAGAATACATATATCCCCCTCCTGTAATGGAATCCAAATATGAGATTGTGGTGCTGATAAACAAAGAAAAGGCTTAATATTGGAACTTAATTATAACACAACAATTGGCTCCCAACCAGTGTAAAAATAAACAAATCATTACATTATGTATATTGAATAAACGCCATTTTCGTCATGTCCTAGGTAGGATCGATTAGGCATTAGACATTTTTTTTCAAAAATTATGTTTTGAGTAGAAGCTCAATAGAACATTATTTGTATTAAGAGAAATCTGTTAATACTGCTAATGAAATAAATACTTGTATAATGAATGTGAGATAAATACTGACCTCTCCTCTTTGCGGCGCTCTTCTTCCCTCCGGCGGAAATCTTCGTCTCTCCTCCTATACTCCTCCTCCCTACGCCGCATCTCCTCACGCCTTCTCTCTTCATCTTTCCTCTTCCTCTCTTCTTCTTCTCTTCTCTTAACTTCTCTCCTTTTATCATCTTCTTTTCTCCGCTTACTAGATACAGAATGTTTCAACTCTTTGTTCTTATCTTCACCACTCTCTCTCCGACTTTTACCATCTTTGCTTAAACTTCTAGAGTAAACAAAAAAATATATAAATGAGTATAAAGTATAAGCATAAGATTAAAATTTTTAAAAAACTTAACTTTTAAATGAAATTACATTTTACTAGTAATCCAATCGGCCTAAAATGACATAGAGCATTCTCACATCAACCATTTGATAGTTTGTGACACAAAGCAGCTTAATAAAACCACTACAATACCTAGCACTGGTACCTGAACAAAATCGATGCTAAAGCCAATTGTTATTGGGACACCCTAAATGATTCGACAAGTTTATGAGCACTCTAAGTTGTTATGTTCTAAAGGTTTAAAGTGGCTGATATTTATTCAAGAATTTTAGAAAAGTAAAATACTGGGTATTCATCAGCTTGTAATAGTGCTGAAGAGCCCGAAGAGCAGAGGGTAAATGCTATCTACCACAAGTATGGAAACTGCCTCAGAAATTATCAAGAAATCATTTGTAATGCATGGGCTCTATTATAATAGTTAATGTGCTTAACTAAGCACATTTCCTGTGTGTTTACATGCCACAGATTACATTATCTGAATATCCTATTCTCTAATTCTCCCTTAGTAAGCACACAGTTTAAACTAATAAAACACAATGTTGAATAAAGGCTAAATCTCGAAGGATAACAAGGGATGTCAATTTACTACCCTGAAAAGGAGAGACCTGAATGAAATTGTGTTCATAAATTTAGAAAAGCTTTTTGATTCAAATAGCTGTAAATTGATATTTGAATGCTAGATCGCATACAAAAAATAATTATTAATTTAGAATTCAAGAGAAATAAATTTAAAAAAAATTATTCAACATATATACAAATAATTCTCATTCAGGCAGGCTGGAAAGTCCTCCTGATTTGCAAGAGTGAAGCAGACTGAGAAAGATATTTAGAGCTGTATACTGAGCACAATGTCATCTGCACTATTAAGAATACGGGACTAAGTAGACCCATGTAGAGAGGATGGAGCCCAAGGAGTATAGAAAATGGTTCAAGGTGCACCAGGAGAAGGGACAGGCCCAGCTGGAAGACTTGCAGCGGCTGGGGGGCACAATCAAAGAATCCTCTCTTCAGACTGTACAGAACAGTTTAGCATTGTGGTAGAGGACCTACAACGAGTGCAGCGCCTAATAGTTAGATAAAATGAAGTTGAATCAACTTATTTATTTTCATTTCAAATTATATTATTTCAAATAAATGGGATTAGTTTGAAACTAAAAATTTTCAAACTATATACTTACCTACTATGAGGTCTTTTTTTCCTAGGTCGAACTTTTTCATCACCGCTATCGATTTGAATGACACCATCTTCTTGAACGCTTGAATCTGAGTCCGACATGTATGCTCCTAGTCGAGCTTGCAACAGTGCCTTAACAAAAATACAATACAAATTTGAATTTTAAGCCTGGCAACATCTAGGTAACTCATAGGAATTAAATTATATACTATAAAGAGGATGGTCATTTATTTTCACTTTTTATTTCTTATTTGCAATCAAAATATTCTATTTCATGTTTTATCCTAAATATAATATTTAGAATGCTCATTTTACCAAGGTCAAATCCAGAATGTACACAAAAATAATCTTATATAATCATTTAATTCGAAATATTTGTAACTTGATCTACCAATTCAATAAAATATAACTAATAAGAAAGAAATGAATACTTTAAAAAGTTGTTTTGTGAGTTGATTAACTGTTTTACATACAAATTTAGACCCTGAAGGGATGCCTGTTGAGGTTTTAGGCCTCACCCCTAAAGTGGCAATCCAAGAAGTAAAAAAAAAAAACTAATCCTGATGCTGTCATATACAGTAGGCTCTCACCGAAGAAAACAGGGATATACTAATGAAATATGGCTAGAACCACAGCAACATTAGCCAAGCCAGTTGAAGAATATGCATGAAGGGCACAAGACTAATGGCTCATATACGAGTATATAATAAATAAGGGCAAGGCAAACTACAGAGATTATCAAGACAGACCATTCAAGCAAAGGGTTCTGTCATTTTGAGGGTTACAAATTTCCTATTTGGCCATCAATTAAATAACCGGGAGGAATGGTAAAATAAAGCAGTAATATATTAGTGGGCTTCAGTGTTAAAATTGTTCAAATGCTTCTATGCACTGTAAGAAGCACTCAGATTCAAAACCTCTCTTGGAAAGCGAGAATAATAATATACAAAATGGTTATTAGACCTGTGGTCACATGTGGAAGTGAAATATGAGCTCTCACAAACCAGGAGAGTCAGGCTAGACTGGGAAAGCTGAGTCATCCAGAAAATATTTGGAGGCACCAAGGAGCAGCAGAAATAGCTGCTGGTTGCCCATGGCAACCAACACCTGTGCTATAAAAAAGAGCAGACGGAAGTGGCCAGACCAAGCTGATAGAACGGGACAATAAGACAGGCCAAGACACATTTGGCACACTAAGATGAAGTAGAGAAAGAGGAAGGACCATCACATGACGCACTTACAGAGATTGGCCTTCCGTAATTGGAAAAAACTGGATATTTGTTTGTGATTTCAGTGTCCCACTATAGTGGTTTGCTTCTACACTATTTCAGTATCCAGTAGTGATTGGTGTGTCATATCTATCAGATAGTAAAAAATATACGTTTTGGTTATTTATCAACCCAACTGATATGGGCATGCTGTTCCCTCAAAAACACCCTCCTCAGAACTCATTCCCACTTTGGGTTTAGTCTTTTATTTTAATTAAGCTCCAAACAAACAAGTTTAACCACTGACTTTCCTATTATCCTATTCAAGAGAATTGTATGTGCATTGTTTTATAGTCCACTATGGCACATTATTCCACTACTATTTACAATCCCCTATTCAGGTAGCAATGTTATGAGTTACAAACAATCTTTGTTAGTTCATTCTATATGTTATTAGTCAATTAATATAGTATATATAAAAGAACTGTTTGTGAATGACGCATAATACAAGGGGTGCTTTGAGAAAGTTCACAACAATTAATAAGAAAAATTACCTTCTGTCGCATCAAGTCTTCCAAATTCATTTCTTCTTCAATTATACCAACGTCAACACTGTCAGAATCAATGTCTTTGATTGGCTTGCCATCAGACTCTGAATCCGACGAAACCTTGTCCACTGTTATCTTGTTACCATTTAATATAGAATCACCATTTGACTTCTGTGTCTCTTTAGATTCATTTTTGTGCTTACTAGCTTTATATTTTACTTTTGCTTCACCATTTTCAATAGTTTCCTTCTTCTTATGCTTGTGTTTATGTTTCCTTCAAGAAAGAAAAAAATACACTTAAATTTCTAACACAAGGGATTTTTAATAATTATGTAATATTAATAGAAACTATGAATAGAAATATTAACCTTTGAGAGTGACCATAAAAGACATCTTAGAGAAATTAAATATTAAAAGTAAAAGCTATCCACTTTTTTCTCGCTAAGCAATGTTCTACATTAAAAGTTCAAGCATTGATGCAAACAAAGCGCCTCAAATAAGTACAGAGTTATAAAATTTGAACTAGCTTAGCGTGAAAAGGTAACAGACCAAAGCCAAAAATAGTTTCAATAAAATGTGAAATGAAAAAGTATCATGAAAGTTTGGGGGGGAAAAATTTACAAAGGTTATAATTTTTTAATATGTGCGTGTGTGTGTTATATTGGTGTGTGTGTGTGTGTGTGTGTATATATATATATATATATATATACTAGCTCAGATACCCGGCTTCGCCCGGGAATTCATTTGAGGCTGAATGGTGATAGTATTTTTTAGAAGGCTTTACATTGCACAATATTTTGACATTTACCCGTCCCAGTGTTTAGGATTGATACCCGTCGTTACCGCGGATTTGCTAATAATAGAATTATTTGTTCGATAAGGCTTCACTGTCTTCGATACTTTTATATTTCCCGTCTCTTATACATGTAAATATGGTGAATTTTTATTTCATGCCTCCCTTATAACCCCCCTCCCGTTCAAACCCAAAAATTTTAATATAACTTAAAATTGCGGAAGAATTAATGGTAATTGACATACCGAGTTTTGTTAAGTTCGGTTCAGCTGTTAGTGCCCAATAAAATTGTTGGCTCCCGCTAAAGTTTTAACGTATAACTCATTTATAGTTAGGTATACGACAAAAGTGTATATAACAAACGTTACTCTAAATAACAAAATAAACAACTTTTGTTATGTTCATATTTGCCGATAAACGAATAGAAAACGAAATACCGCTATTTTTAAATTCAGGCCTCCCTTACAACCCCCACTCCTGCCCGTCCCTAGAAATGTTGGTATGGCTCGTTATAATGAAAGCGTTAGTACTAATACACATACCGAGTTTTATTTATTTCGGTTGGGTCTTTTGTCCCAAATAAAATTGTTCACTTCTGCTTTAGGTTTTAGCGTATATCTCGTTTATAATTCGTTATAAGAAAAAAGTATATATAACAAATGTTACTCTAAATTACAAAATAAACAACTTTTGTTCTGTTCATATTTGCCGAAAACCTTATAGGAAACGATATATCGCTATTTTTAATTTCTGGCTTCCCTCATAACCCCCACTCCTGTTCGTCCCAGAGGATATTAATATAGCTTAAAGTCTAAGTTGGGTTAGTAGTAATATACATACCAAGTTTCATAAAATTCGGTTCAGCCGTTTATGCGTGAAAAGGTAACAAACAAACAAATAAACAAACAAACAGACACCAAAGAAACAAAATGCAGTTATGGTGTCTATGACATGTGAAACGAAAAGTTATCGTGAAATTTCGCGAAAAAAATCAATGTACAGACAGAGGTTACAATTTTATATATATATATATATATATATATATATATATATATATATATATATATATATATAGATATATATACATCTTTAACGGACCTCATTTTCATCATCTCCAAGAAATTTGTCAAAAATTGTGTCATGAGTACAATCTCAATGGTGATTTCCCTAAAGGGAAGGGTTGTACCTAGTGGTGAGGTTCAATTCCATGTGAAACGAAAAAGAATCGTGAAATTTTGTGAAAAAATAATGTAGAGACAAAGGTGACGATTTCATATATATATGCTACCAAAGGTACCCAGCATTGCTTGGGATATGTTATAATAAAAGTATTTGTTATGTAAGGCTTCACTATCCACAATATTTTCACGTTTCCTGTTTCCTGTGTATGTTTTTTTTTTTTTTTTTTCAGAAAATCATGGACCATATAATTTGTAAGAATAAAAGCTTCTTTTCCCAAATAAGGTCCAAAACACAATGACAGCTATTTTATGTACATAATAACCATTATTCAAAATACTCTTTAGTATATCTGGAAAGGAAACTTTATATTCATAATGATACATAGTAGTAATTTTCAGTAAAGTATAACATAATTACAGAAAAGTGTTAATAAATGCCAAAAATAACTGGGTACACTTCTCCAGCACACGTGCCCTTAAAGTATTTACTATTGAGAATTAAACAAAGGCCCATTTCTGAGAATAACACTATATTACTAAACGTATAATTTCTCCTTACTTCAAATTCTTCTAAAAATAAAACGTAAGAAGCTAATAGCTTAAATAGCTCACTGTGATGTAACATTAATAGTTATAAGGTGATGGAGGGGTTCCAGACAGGATCTCCCCTCCCTACACTCAGTTTTGCCAACCAACCGACCACTCATTAGGATCTCAGTTCTGTTTACTTTAAATTATGTTAACAATTCTGATTATATTATCTTCAGAATACTAAAAGTGCATATTCAATATTTAAATAAAATAGAGTATTAAATAGGCAAAGAGGAAACTGGCATTTTTTGATCAATTAATGTTTGCATAAGGGGAAGGAGGAGGGGCAGAAATTACATAGCTCTTTGTGCATTCTACTAAAGGTTTGAACAAATTTACATGGATTTGAAAGTTCAATGAAAGAATGACACTCTATTGAGGTGAGTTACCAGATACAAAGATTATACACGTAAAAGAATTCTTGACTAATAGCAATTATTTCTATGTTCTGTGTTGTATGTATATGCAACAAAAGTACTGTAAATAACAAAGTAAGCAACTTGGCTAAAGTGTAGTTTAGTCCCCCCCCCTATGCCGCCATCTTGTTACGTTATAATCCCCGCCCTCGCTTAAAACCACCGATGGAGTATTTTGGAAATTTTAAAGTGTTAAAAAATATAAAGTTAGAAAAACAAAATCCCCGCCCTCGCTTAAAACCAACGATGGCGTATTTTGGAAATTTTAAAGTGTTAAAAAGACAAAGTTAGAAAAACAAAATGGCCGCCGTCATCATCGTGCGATACCAAGGGGGGACTAAAATACACTTTCACCAGCAACATTTGTTATATGCATTTTTGGCAAAAGAAAATGGAAATTAAATATTATGACTATTCATTTCTGGACTCCATTAAAACCCCCACTGCTATTCGCACCAAAAAATGTTAATAAAGCTTATAATCTAGAAAGTCAATTGTGACCTTCAAACGGTTGACCCTTCTATAGTATTTAGTTTATATCTAATTACTCTAAATAAGAAAAGTCCGTCACGCAGGGGCTGCGTAAACTAAGCAGATTTTCCATGTGAAGTTTTATAATAGTGAAATCCGCCTAATAACAACAGTAGTAGTAAGGAATCACTAAACCTATTCACGAGGAATGAACAGTTACTGAAACGGCCTGCACTAGCTCTCGGCGGAAAATCCCGAACGTAGCCGAATTGCATACAAATACAAATATCTCGGTTAATATTCAAGATACAGAATAAATGCATAGAACAATATTTATAGTACATTTAATTTGCAATAAGATTGATTCTATACAATTTTTCAATCCGACGCATAATAAGAGATATTTCGAGTTTTCAAAAATCCCCCTCTAAACCCCCCCCCCCTCCCAATGGTCCGATTTCAGCCATTAACCAACTTGATCTTTCTTTTTACGTAAAACGCTTAAATATGAAGTTTGGTAACGATCAAACAAAAATTGCGACCGCTAGAGCGTTAACAGACAAATATATATATATATATATATATATATATATATATATATATATATATATATATATATATATATATAATTTTGAACGGATCTCATTTTCATCATCTCGTGGGTAGATCGATGGACATTTGAGGAAATTTTTCAAAACTCACGTCATGAGTATGACCTCAGTAGCTGATTTCCCTTAAGGGAAATCTGCTAAAAATAAACAATCTAAGTTACTCTAAATAAGAAAATAAACAACTTTTGCAAGATATATATTTGGAGAAAATCAGATAGGATAAATGTGGTGATTTTTCATTTGATGCCTACGTTAAAAACCACAATTCGTTCAAAAAAAGAATTATAAGTAAACAATAAGTCCCTTGGGAGGCTGTTTTCGGCAGTCGATTGTTAGTTCTATATTTATAGATAATAATTTATATAATTTGCAATAAGATTGGTTCTATACAATTTTTCGATCCAATGTAGTTTCGAAAATCCACCCTCAAAACAGGGGGGGGATATATATGTGTGAGTGTGTAATTTTGAACGAGCCACATTTTTGTCATCTCCTGGGTAGGATCGATGGACATTTGAAGAAATTTTTCAATAGATAAAGCCCTGATAGGAAATCTGCTAATATATAAATAAATAACTTTTTCTTTTGTAAAATAAAAAGGAATGCTAAAATTTGACAAGAAATGTCTGTAATGGGACAAGGCATTTATAAATATTTACACAAACATAACTACATTTTATATAATGAAACACTTATTATATATTATTATTTATTAACGTCCACTTTTTGCAACTCAGGCTAATTGGGACTTATTATATATACAAGCAAGACTAAAGATGGCAGGAAACTAATGTTTTAAACAAGAAAATATGCTCACATAATATATTTAATATTGAAAATTAATCGTTTGAAATATGTATTCTTCAACTAATTTGCTCTAGCTATTTTCTAATATTTTGGAATAGGCCTATAAAAAGAAGCGAACAAATTGTTTAATACCAGGCAAAATTACACCTAATTGAAGGTCAAAAGGCAATTAGTTAGATTAGATGAGATCACCAAGCTCTTCATAATTAGTCGATTAAATGCATAGTTCCACTAATCTTATAACACTCTGGCTTATTTCACTCTTCTCAAATACCGTTTTTAAATATGATTCTATACCAAAAATGAGTACTTTTCTAATTATAGCAAATAAAAAAGATTTTTGCTTCAACCTTAGGCACATTATTTAATAAATATTTCAGAATGCCTGTAATATGGAACAGAGAAAACTCAAAGTTGCCAAGAAGCATAAACAATTTACTCTTAAGTCTTAGTGAAGCCTACCAATGAGAAAATAAGTACATTTACACAATTGAGAAGTAATAAGTATAAAGGAAAAAGAGCATTAATTGAGGTCAAAACAACAAAGGCTAACTTATCTTATGAATATACAAATATGAGACTTACTTCTCTTTCTTGTCAGAAGAATGTTTCTTGTGCTTACTATGATGTTTGTGCTTCTTTTTCTTAAGTTTCTTACTTTCTTTTCCAACTTCATCTATGTCCATGGTGCTATCAGGAATAACTTGTGAACTGTCAGCAACTGCTTCTAAATCATCAGCACTGAAAGGTAACCAGATCAATAATTACATGAAATTTGTCAATAAAACGTGTGAATAGCTCTAAACCATTTCAGCATGTTATTTTGATTCAAAACAACTGATATGATTAGGATAAGTACTAAATAGAACGAACGTGTATACACACACACACACACACTTACAGTGAATAAATTCTAATAAGTTATAATAAAAATATACAGAGTACAAAGAAATAAAGAACCTTACCCCATACTGAAATATAACTTCACAAAAGCCTAAAAACTTAAAATATAATTTCTGATAAATAGCCTAGGCTAGAAATTGGTCTACGCCATTTTATGAGATACAACTATGTTTAAAGATCACTTTTTTTAACTTCCACGCTCACTAATGTTACAAAGAATAATAATATAAAAATCTTCTAATTATTAAAAATGTACAAAGATAGTTAATATTCTGCTTGCACAAATAATTTGCACCATACACGAACAAATATACTACAGAATGTTTAATCGATAGTGAAATATCGATACAACGATTTTCGGTCTGACTTTTTTGTAATTTTGTTTATTTTCAATATATGATAAATATAAATTGCTGATGCATTTATTTTCTAGACTAAAACGATCTTAACTATAAAGAGAAGGGCAAGTCTCATTTAAGATTTACGAGTAAATGTAGAATCGATTTAGTATTTAAGCCTATAACTGCATGCCCAGGTGATGGGCATGTAAACCTCTCTGAGAATGGCATGGGAAAAGATTATTTTTTGTTTTCAATAGTAAAAAAGCATGATTAACTCCTGTCATTTTCACTTTTCTTTCCAAAGAAATTTTTTCATCCTTCCTGGGGTGGGTTTGAACATTTACATCGAGTCCACCTCGAATAATTAATAATTATTCATTTTAGAACATAAATTTAATTTGTTTAAATGACGTTACCTCCGGTTTTTTTTATTAGAGATTTGAAAATTCTCTATGTAAATGCATCACTATAGTTGTTAATCAAATTTTATTGTTTAAGATTCGAGGGTACTTTCACAGTTTTTGACCAAAGTCCAATTCCTTAGCTTGTATTTTATCTTAATCCTCAAATCAAAATGTACATGTAAGTTGTCTTATATCTTGTTATTTATTATTGCTGTGCTAGTTAAATGGTGTACTATTAATTTTCTTTTTTATTACTATTATTAGTTTAATTAAAGTGTTTTCATACAGAGACCTGTTCCTTCGAGATGCTGATCGATGAAGAACTTCCGAATTTTAGTTTTAAATTAGTTTTTTACTTTCAAATGAACTTCCAATGACAATAATAAATTCTGATATTAAACTGATTAAATATGGAAGTCATTCAAGAACTTTTCACCTCTCTTGAGTCAAACAATCCACAAGCTGCAGAAGATGCGAAAAATAAATTCCATGAACTATTTACTTCTAGTAAGTTTAAACAATTTTTGTTTCTTTTAGAAATGTTTCATTTCGAATTATAACCTTTTTTCTCTCTTTCAGCCAAAGAATCGTGGCTCTTGAATGGAATGTTTGATTATTACTTAAATTCAGGCTCAGTGAGGGCGATTGATGTTCTTATTTGCGTTAGGGAACCTCATGATCGCTATTTATTTGATAGGTATGCTTATACATTTATACCATTTGATGTATTTTTATTATTGTTTTAACAGTAATATAGTTATTTGACAGCTTTGGTCATCTTAAATTTTTTTCATATTTTATTTAATTTCTCTTGTTCTTAATATCCATTTGAAATATAAATGATTATTTAACTTGCATTCACCCACATATTTTTATTCCTGTATGTATCTTGTGTTGGCTTTTTTTTATTTTATTATTTTTACAGGTTGTCAGAAACATTGCGAGGTGGTAATAAATTTTCAGGTCTTACATTACTTGGCCATGTAGTTAGAAGACATCCGTCTTGGATTTATAAAATTGCTAGCCATACTGTTTTTAAAGATTTAATGAAAGTTCTCAAGGTAAGCAATTATTACATGTGTTGTTGTTACATGTTTTCTAGCATTTATCTTGAGTTGAGTGGTTCTACAGAAGTAAATTTCATTTTAAAATCTTTGCTGGTTTATGTATTATACAGCAGGCCCAGTTAATCAACATGATAGAGCCAAGGGGAAATACATTTTTTTTTTAATTCAAACCTGCTTTTATTTACTAATAATGCCAATTTTTTTTTAAAAAAAATACACAGAAATTTGTAACCCATTTTCTCATTGTTTAATTTGGAGTTGAATATTTAAATCAATAAATTTATTTTTTAAGTATATATATAGAATAAGTAACCATTTACACCAGTTTATTTTGATATGAATTTCACTTACATAACCAGTAATTATCATTATTGTTTATTTTTGGTACACTAACCTTTCTTTATTAAGCTGGTTAAATATGCCTGACACTTAAAATTTAGTGTAATATATTTATTTCCAATTAATGTTAAAATAAATAGATACATAATAGGGTATGTCAAAATGTGTTTGTCTTGCTTTAACATACGTATTAGGCAATAATGTGTTATACATTATTATAATAGTCAAAATAAATAATACATTAGATATAATATATTTCATATTTGAAAGAATACATTGTTGTCTTAACATCTTAATACTAGTATAGTAATTATATTACATTAATTAATTTAGTTAATATTTGCAATTCAGGAAATATGTAACATGTATTTTCAATTTATTTCATGTGCTTCTTTATTAATCTTAAATTACTAAATAGTGACATGTTTTATAAATGCTGAGAATCTTGAAGATACCATGCTCCTGATCATAAGTTATTTTTTGGCCAATTATTGGAACAAACATGTAGTTTTATTTTATGTTACAAAATTGTTTATTGCAGTCATCTTATGCATAACTGCATCTTTCAGACATGAAATCCTTTAATTTATTCTCACAAATGGAACCCATGTATTTAAGAATTTTATACTTATTTTCGTGTAGTCTATAGTGCTTTCGTATAGAATTTCACTCATGAAAATGATGCACTTGCAGTTATGCCACAATGATCTTAAATAGTGTTAACCAAATATTTAGTAATGCTAATAATGAAGCTTCCTATTCCAGCGGCTCTGTTTGCCTCCCAGGGTAAACCTTACCGACATTTACATCATTAACATATAAATGAAATTGGACTCGAGCAAGATGTCATGAAGGGTCAAGGCCAGTCACACATGGCTTTTGTCATTAGTTTTTCCCTGAACTAAACCCTCACCCCCCCCACCCCAAATAACTGTAGTGCAATTTCATTAGTTTCTAAAAAGTCATACCCCTTAAACCTCTGAGCTTTAATCAATACTCCTCAAATACTTTTTGCCACATCTTGTAAATTCCTTCATATCACATTAAAAAATGGTCAATTCCACATGGATCCTCTAACAATAAATTTTAAAATATCAAACGAACATCATTCACTTGTCATCAGTCTATTACTGATTTGTTGGTTTTCAGTTTGAAGTTACAGTACATTTTTAAAATTAAAATCATCAAACATTTTTGCGTATTTCATCTGTTTAATTAAGGTTTATAAATAGAGTAAACTATACTTAAGGTGGGTATATGTTTTGTTGCAATTGGTCACAGAGTTGAAGAAGAACAGCTTTACTGATATTTTGGAAGATATATTCCTTTTATAAAGGCTTATCAATGAATCAACTAATTAGTTTCACCATGAATGTATATTAATGAAAAAGGAGGGAAAAAATAAATCCAGAATGTAATTATAGACTAAAACTCACTCCCACAGTAAAAGTTCAACAATAACAATACTTCGTATTTAATCTTCCAATAAAGTTGTTCATGATATAACAGTATTTTTATATGGCCTGAGTAGCGGGGGGGGGGGGTGTATTGAAGATCGAAAACTAAAAAATCCAAATATCTCGATTAATATTCAAGATACAGGAATATGTATAGAACAACATTTATAAAACATTAAATTTGCAATAAAATTAGTTCTATACAATTTTCCAATGTGACGTATAATAACGGAGATTTTCTAAATTCCCCCCTCTCACTGGTCCAACTTCAGCCATTAACAAAATTGATCTTTCTTTTTAAATAAAATGATTAAATATTAAGTTTAGTAACTACAAAACAAAATTGTGACCGCTAGCGCTTTAACAGACATTATATATATATATATATATATATATATATATATATTTAAACAGACCTCATTATCGTCATCTCCTGAGTAGGATCAATGGATATTTGAGGACTTTTTTTGAAAATTGCGTCATGAGTACAACCTCAATAGCTGATTTTGCCTAAGCAGCAAACCCCCACTTCTACTCATGTTAGATAAATCTGTTTTATAATAAACAACTTTATTATTATACAAAATACATGCAAATATGTTCCGGTGCTCCCCCTCCCCCATCTTAAGTTCTTGGACCACTAAAATTTGATTGATTGACATACAAATGGTTGCAACATCAACTGCATCATTAAATCAGGATGGTGATTTTCAGTTTTGTAAATGATTTCTTCACAGTTCACTCAGTAGTATAAGTTTAATGTTTACAATTGCCTAATTTTTCTCTTAATTAATTGATGGTAGTTATAACTATTTAACTGATTGGTTTTCCGCTTGCAACATTGTAGGCCTTTATGAAGGCGATAAATCTCCTGAGTTATCCACGAAGCTGTTTTAGTTGTTCATAGTCCTGGTGACAAATTACTACAAAAACTATCCACTTTAAATTTAGTAGTTTATAGTTATTTGAAACTGTCTGCTAATTTGCTATGGAGCCTGGTCAGCCCAATGTAGGAAAGGACATTGTGTTATCAGTCACTTCAATTCTGTTAAAGACTTGGCTTACTCAACTTACAACCAATATTTTCCAAGAATTGAGCAAAATATTCAATGTAAAGCAACAGAACACTGGGTTATTATACTAGAGGTTCCAAGATCAAATCCAGGGATCATCCTCTAAATTTCATTAAGCTGTGCAGTCACCAAGCACTGAGGTCTGATTTCTTACCCCCAGTGGCCACTCAGTATCGTGTAGCAATTGAGTAACTACTTGATTAAAGAAGTAGCAATCTTTGGTATGTAATGCCACCACTATTTCTGCAAAGAAGACATGAAGCTGATCACTTGACCTCTGTCCAAAGCTTTTTGGCAGGCATCTGCATGAACTGTTGATCAAAGATTTCTTTTTAATTATGGTGGGGGGGGGCACATTGACTAGTCATTTATAAACAGTGCACAAATTGGCCTCAGTTGAAAGTTGATGATAACTCAACTTAACCTAACATAATTTAACCTCGTTTTGTATAAACCTACTATACTCTGGTCAGGCTTTCCAACTTATTGATCAAACATTCTAATATTCTCCTACAGTATTAATTATTGGTGTTTATATATTTTCATGTTTTTGTTATAGATTTTGTATTCTATTCATTTCTATAACTTTCTTTCAGTCTGAAAAAGATGTGGTTGTTTTGTTGAGTGCCCTCCTTATCGTAGTAATGCTTCTACCTATTATAGCCAGCTTAATTTCTCCACACCTGCAAGAATTGTTTGAAATCTTCAGGTAATTCACTTTATGCTAAGACAACCTTTCACTATTACAACTTTTTATATTAAAGTCCTAAAACTAACATTATTAATCCCAATGCTCATTTCATATCTTTGCGATCATTTGTATTAGTTCATTAAAAGTAATTGACAACAAGATCAATCTAACACGCCATTAATTTTGTTTAAATCATTGATGAAGATTATTGGCTTGGTGGGCAGTTATCTCTCTAGCCACAGTAGCAATTTTTCATATGGTATTGTCAATGCTAGTTACAATGGGCTGTACAGAACATTTAGAAAAGCAATCTGAAAAAATGCTAGATAAACATTTCCCCGCTATCATTAAATCTGTAACACACTGCTGCAAACTATAATAATAATATAATAAGTTCAGCATCTGATCATGCTATTAAAGCTTATCGAGCATTTTATATGCCAATGTAGCGATCTAGCTGCAGCAATAAGCAGTGAAAGCAGTAAAAATATAAAAATTCCCACAACCAAATCACTTTCAAAGAATTAAGGAAGGGATTCACCAACAATCGACTCTTGACCAAATTTAAATAAATATAAATTATTTACAATTAAAAAATTCACCAATATTGAATATAAAATTGAAAATGAGGAAAAGGCACCTTAAAGCAATATAATGGGTGCACTTATGTCTAATTAAACTAAATTACAAAGAAATAAAACTTAGCTGGTTTCTAGTACTCTCTCTAAGAGCAGGCTCTGCCATGAGGATCTACCAGCTGATAGTCGAGGGATTAGCAAAAAATCACCGGACAAGATCTCTCCTCCAGCATGTCTGAGGTCTGACTGTTCTAATCCCTTCACGAGATCGCCCTTTTATAGCCTGAGCTAATGAACTTTGTACCTGCCAATCCATCTCCAATATTGTTCAGTGTATCGACTTCAAGAGTAGTGAATATTGTTATAAAAATCTAATGACATTAACAACCTAAATGGCAGACCACATGGGGACTTAACTTACAATTGGATAAAACTCTAAACTACAAGTACAAAACTCTACATTTAAATACTCATAAATAATGATCTTACTGAGCTTAGTGCTGGTATTATTCAAAATATAAAATAAAAGGTCATTTATGACTTGTACATGTAATGCAATCTCAGATTCATTACATCAATTACCTCTATGCTTGTTCCTTCAACAAATTTATAAAATCATATATACCTCCTCCCAGAAAATGAACAATTTACATTATAGATTTTTTTTGGTTTAAATACTAATTTTCGATGAGTTGATTAGATCTTATAATGAATATTAATATTTATTTATTTACATCCATCTTATGCGACTCGCGCAAATTTAGAAGAGTTATCTACAGTTACCACCCTTTTCTAGCCCGTGTGAGACTAAGAATTTTATTTTAGTGAGTTCATCTCTAATTAAATCCCTATCGCCCATGATCTGACATTTACTGACCATTATTATTCATTTTTTCATAATTAAGTGGCTTCACTAGTTGAAGGTAAGTAGATAAATTATTTAATGACTAAATAAAGTTTATGGAAATGCTCCTGAGCCCATTAGAATCATGTAATTCCGATAGAACAATACAGAATTGAAATAATGTGGTCCTATTTGACCTTCTCAAAACTCTGAATAAATATTTTAAAAACATGCATTTAATGATAATAATAATGCTTTTGCCATATGGAAAGACTTTGATCTCCAAAATGTTCTTAGCTGAAGTATGTAAAACTTTTGTGCCAATTGTTTGTGTTTTTAATAATGAGAGTACAAGAATTAATGTTGGCATTTACAATAAAAGTAGAAAATTTGCTACTACTAAACAGTTACAAGAACTCTAAAATACAGATACACACCATATTTTTCAGGAAATCATCCTTATCACCTTCTTTTACTGGTGTAGGTGATTATCACAAATAAATTCCTAGTAATTTAATTGAAATGAAATAAAATTAAACGTATTTATTCTAATTAAATAATATAAATATTATTGGGCAAATGATCACGTTGGTAACTTTCCTTCAGGAAAAAGATGTATATGAAGTTCTTTCTAATTAATTTCCACATGTATTCCTACTCAGCACATTTGTGTATTTCTTTCAAATTATATGCCTCTATATGTTCTTTCTAAGTGCTTTAAATATTACATACGCTCTTTGAAGTTTCCTAATATTTCTCTTTCTTAAAGTTGTCATTTCATTTCCTCTTTTAGTCATTTGGCAACTTGGAACACCAACAATCCTCACAAAGTACCTGAAAGTTATTTACTACATCTTGAACTTGGAATGTATGCACTTTTTAATCGCTTGTATGGAATGTTTCCTTGTAATTTTCTATCGTACCTGAGACAGCAGTATAGTTCGAAAGAAAGTCTACCAGTATTTAGTCGTACAATCAAGGTAAGTCATATGAGCAATCTCAAAAATAATCATTGATTTGTATCTTATGAGAACCTCATTTCCCCAGTAGGCATTAAAATACTTAATTTGGAACTTCCGTTCATAAAATCATGGTTTCCTGTATTATTCTAAAATACAAGAACTTGGTTTGGTGTCAAATTATTCTAATGTTGCTTGCTTCTAGAGTTCTTAGTTGTTTATGATGCTCTTTATACCCTCAGATATCTCAGTTATTTATGATTTTCCTTAATTCCACTGAAATTTCAGTTATTTATGATTCTCCTTGCTTCCATAGAGATTTAATTTGTTTCTATTTGGCTATGGGATAGACATAAACAATAGTAAAAAACAAATTGAAGAGTGGAAAGTAATTTTTTCTGTAATCGTTGAATAATGGTAACATTACTAAACTGAAATGAGTGAAGAAAGTGAAACATTTTGCAATAGAGTGAAGAAAGTAATCACTTTCTTCAAAAGTGAAGAAAGTGAATTGCCTTCTTAATTAGTAATAAGTATAAATTAAAAAATAATTTGAAGTTGGAAATTAAATGCTTTTAAATGTTTCTTAACATTGTAAGAATTTATTTTAACAAAATAAATTGAAATGTGAATGAATTATTGGTGGAAATAATCAATATATTTTAAAATTTAAATATAATAATAATTACCTTCCTTGTTTATAACCTGCACTTGTTTATAATTGCACTACTTCACAATCATCACTAGTTGTTTTATAACTATGCTTATAACCTTTCACAACCATGCTTATAACCTACCAACAACATACCATAATCTTCACAACATCCTAATTTTGTTCATATTCTGGTTAGATCTGATCATGTATTACACGATTACAGAAAAAATTTAATATTACACTCGTGACAAAAGTAGAATTTACAACTCTCGTGAAATTACCACACTCGCTTCGCTCATGTGTGTAAACGTTTCACTCGAGTTGTAAAATGATCTACTTTCGTCACTTGTATAATAAATAACTATTTCAATTTGAGAACAGTGGTAGTGTAGTGGGTGAAAGCTCTAGGCAACTACTGTATTTGCCGAGTTCAAGACCAAGGATCACACTCTAAATAAAATTTAGCTGTACAGTTATCAGACTTTGAGGCTCACCTTCTGTTCATTCCCCTAGTATTCCACTTGGCATCATGAGGCAGTTGAGTAGCTCCTTGAATTAGGAAGGAGCTGTACATACGAGTACATACATACATTAATGAAGTTAAGGAAATATCTTTAGATCTCTGATTGGAGATTTTTCTTTACATTGATGGTCTTTTATATCGGAAAACACATTTTTTATTTATTCATAAGATCATTGGAAGTTATTTGTATAAAAAATATTTTACTTCTATAAGAAAATTTAATAATAGATTAAACTTTAGGAAGTTATTTCTAAGTATATTTCCATAATGCATTATGATGTCTAATTTCCCTTTCATTGTCCTCAGCCTATGCTTGATACCGTCAAAATGCACCCTCTTCTAGTTACCGCAACAAAAGAACTGGAAATTTCACCAAATAGGTAATATTTTTATTAATATTCACTTTAATTGTTCTTTTCACTTGAAGATTGTCTAGTCAGTATAAAAACATAACTTGTACATTCTATTAAATAGGTGTGTAAAAGAAAGGTGGTGCCACAAAACAGTTAACAACAAAAATGTGTCATTATTTTTTGAAATGTGAAAATGATGATCATTTGGATTATGCCATAACTAATCTCTACAGATATAATTAAATTATTAACTTTAAGCATTATTATTAAGTTGTATACAAAAATGCTTAACATCTAAATTACAAACCTGATGGCACAAGTATTACTGAATAGAGCATATCCTAATAAATGAAAGGCCTGTAAAAATGATGTTTTTTTATAGATATTGTGGGATCCTAATCCTTGAGTTATTAAAATCACTATGCATTGTAAGTCGTTAATAGCTGGAAACCTAATTTATGTCAATAATGAGTACTTTAGTACTCTGTCCATCAATGTATCACCAGAAAGTATATTTCTAAACCCATAATAGTTATTCTGAAGAGAAAGGAGATTCAAATATAGAATAAATAAGATAGGCGTATATATATTCCGTTCAGTGGAAACAATTTGTCCAAGGGACCCTTATAATATAATTACTTAAACCATAACGAATTGTCAGGCTATGTAATATAGCAATATTGGTGGCAGATACTCTGAGTAAAATTGGCACATGGTTTAAAGATATAAAATTCATCTTGTTCAGGAATTCAAAAATCATTTATTCACTGAATAAGTCAACTACCCTAGTTAAGTTTTGTTATAACAACTATTAAGTACCTCAAGCAATTGCTGGTTGAGGTGATTATATTATAATTATCCTTTATCAAATATCACTTTAGATAAAGTGGCTGAGTTCGTTAGTGTGTAACCTCCTGAAGAAGGAAGACGATGTGAAATAAGTAGAGCTACATTGAATTAACCCATTGGGGCTCAAGCTTATGTTGCCTTTCTTTTAGGTAGACACCTGTACCTCTATTTTCAGAGATATATGTACACTTACAAACTTAAATTGTTTCATGCTAATAAATATGTGGGCCTCTTAGTTGATACAATGTTTAAAGAGGTTTATACATTACTCAGGTTTTTTATGGAAAATGTTGAAACTCACACTTTTTCTATATTCTTATCTAAAATACATGTAAACCGTACAGGCATCTCCTAGTGTACTTAACACTATTCTTGTACATTACCAAAATAAATTTGTATTACTAAAAATTAATAACAATTATGTAAATTTATATTATATTTCAGGTGGAAGAAAATTGAAGCTAACGATGTGATAATTGAATGCGCCAAGTTTAGTATAGAAAGTAATTATGATAGAATTAGAGAAGATTGCTCATTCAGTAGAAGGTTGTCTTCTATTCAGTCCAAAAGCCGTTTTGATGGTTCTCACCCTGTTCTAGGTATTTTTCTTTTTTTAGTGTTTTCTTCCTCCTTTTTGTAGATTTTCTTTTATTTGACATGCCTAATATTTTAGAAGCAAAGCACTCTGATGGTTTTGTGGAGCTGGGAAATCGAGGAGTACCTGTTGTAGGAAGTTATAGTTCTAATCTACCGATAGCATCTGAGGTTTGGACACCAGTCGTTTCTTCCGGCGCAGCGACTCCAGCTGGAGCTACTTCTATACCGCATACACCAATAATTCAAGTAATTTCTCATCATATTTTCGTATTTCAATTAGAAAAAAGAGCAGTGGCATTTATATTTCAGTAATAATTCAATAGAAAGAGAAGAAAAATCGTTCTAAGGAATCAAAAATCTTGGCTTTTCCTTAACTATGTGTACTGAACTGTAAACTCTTTTCATGAAGCAAAACTTTAATATATTTTGGTAAGATAATTCAACTCATTACCATAAAACAAGGTTCAAATATATGCTTCAAACCCCCTAAATACAAACATAACTATATTCAGAAAAGCTTATCATTTTGAGGAGTGCAACTCTTTTAACACACTGTTTAAATCTATAAAGAACTATTAAGAGCTTAAAAATTAATTTAAAACTTAATGTTTGAGATTGGTTGTATATGCTAGATAATTACTTTTGAACATTTTTTGAATATGATCGAAAACTCAAATTTCTTTGTCATCTTAATTGTTCATTATTATGACTTCCTTTATGATGGGTTTATTGTCTCTTTAAGTTGGACGCAAGTTCCTCATATTTTATGAAGTATGTCTCTCATACGTTGTTATATGAAAATAGACAACGTAAATTAAAAATGCATATTGTAAATTTAGTGTTCTGAAGGTTTACAAAATTAATATAATTAATCAACTGCTTGCGCTGGGTTAGAAATTTGAAGGATTTTCAATGCAATACTCTCAGGTCATTCAGCCAGCTCTGCCTGGATCTGCCCCTTCTTCTTGCCTTGCCCTAGCAATCCTGCACTAACATAATACATTTTCTGGGTTGTGTGTTCGGTTCCATCCTCTCAACAAGCCCTAATCAGCAAAATCTCCCCTTTTATTAGCATAGATCATTTTCAGGCTATCTACGCAAATCAGTGAGTTCAGTGTTAGTTCTGATCCACCTACTGGTTGCAAATCTCCTACTCCTACAAATATTTTTCTCCTAGCCCAGGAGTGCTCTTTCATTTCCCTTTGTGAGAGTACACTCCCATTTATATCTGTTGCTCTGATAACCATTTTATATATGATTTATCAGCATACTTTGCGCATATAGGACTAATTGGGACAGGGTATCTACAGGTTACCACCTTTTCTACCCAGGGTGGGACAAAGAAATTTATTTAATGAGTTTGTCACTAAATAAATTCCTACTGCCCATGTGAGTATCAAACTCATTACTCTAGGTTTACCAAGAGAGATTAAGACCAACATGGCTAACCTGAGCCCTTCCCTTCCTGGAGACACTATAGTACAGTCAACAAGTAAGGTCCCCTGGGCGAGAAGGGTGGGGAGGCCGTACTGAGGCCTCTCAGACAATCAGAAGACTGCGACGTTGCTAGCTTATACCTGCCTTCCCTCTGTCACTCTAGCTTCCAGCGTTAAGTGGCCACTATCCGAGTGTTGTTTTGTTTTCTATTGTTCATAGTTTGGTTTTGTGCATTGTTCAGATTTTGAACATAGTTCGGTTTTGTGCATTGTTTTCTACATTTGTGAAAATGTCACTAAACGAAGGCGAGGGGAGTGGTATCTCTAAAAAGAAAAGAGGAGTAGTTTTCAAGTCACAAACTCGTGAAATGATAATTAAAGTGCGTGAATTTTTTGAAAAAGAAAAACAGAACGGTGGCCCGCTTGTTTCTTTTGACCAGGTTGTAGAGAGGACAGCTGCTGCTTTTTGAATTTCCAGAAAAACTGTCTAGGATATCAATGGAGAAAAGAAAATTGGGAAATGATGAAAAAATCCTTACCCCAGGTAAAAAGCGGCCTCGCAAAAGTCTAACTTTTGATGCCTTTCAAGAAGAAGCAATAAGGAGGCATATATATGGCTATTATGAGAGAAAGGAGTATCCTAATAGAAAACGCCTCCTGATCACTTTGAAAGATGCCGGTTTATTTTTTGGAGGTGTTACTAGCCTTTATTACACATTAAAGAAATTAGGATTTTCATGGAAGAAGTTTGAAGGAAATAGAAAATTACTAATGGAGAGGGGTGACATTGTAGCTTGGAGAGCAAGATTTTTAAGAGATATCCTGAGCATACCCATGGATAATATTATTTGGCTCGACGAAACAAACATGGGTAAACACGGGTCATTCCAAGTCACATATTTGGACTGATAATACAGCAAAAGGAACAATGAGTGCCCCAGTTGGGAAAGGGACCAGGCTTATTCTTCTACATGCTGGTGGGGTCGAAGGGTTTGATCCTAATGCAAAATTATTGTTTGTTTGCAAGAAAAATTCAGGGGACTTCCATAACGAAATGAGCCACCTATTTACAGAGTGGTTTAAGGATAGGCTAATTCCGAATTTAAAACCTGGGAGGGTTATTGTCATGGACAATACACCTTATCATAGTGTAAAAAAAGAAAAAAATCCTACGATGTCTCAAAGTAAAGATGACATAATCAAGTGGTTACAATCAAGAGGAATTAAATATAACAGCAATATGTACAAAGCAGAACTGCTCGAATTAGTAAAAATTCATAAACCACGTTTTCCTATTTACGAAATAGATGAAATTGCAAAAGTACATGGTCATAGGGTTATTCGGCTTCCTCCTTACCATTGTCACTTTAACCCTATTGAAATGATTTGGGTTCAAATAAAAGGGTACGTAGCTTTAAACAACAAGAATTTTAAAATGCCGGAAGTGATAAAATTAACAGAAGAAAAAATGAATACTATTTCTTCAGTGGATTGGGAAAAAGTTGTAAAGCATACAGAGAAAGTGATGAAGTCTCAAGCTCAACTGGATGGCGTAATTGAAGAAAGAGTTGAACAAATGATCATTTCAATTACCAGTAGTAGCAGTAGAGAGTGGGAAGAATCTGATTCTTCAGAAGACGGACATTCTGCCAATGAGGAAATGGAAGGCGTCTTTCCTCTTCCATAGCTTTTTGTTTTTAAAACATTTAATGTCCTTTTTTGCAATAAAAATCATATTTTTCTTCAAAGCTTTGTAAATTCGAAAATACTTGTTACCTTTCTATAAAATAGATGCCATTGCTTCAGATATTTAATCACGAAAAATAAAACATTGGTTTTATGCTTATAGTCATTGGAACTACGAAAAAATATGTGAGAAATATGAAAACGTCATAGGATGCTCAGCGGGAGGGTAGATTTGGCAACATGGGGGAGGGCCTACTACCCTAGCCGGGGACCTTACTTATTGACTCAACTATATGAATGTTAAGATCTTTATGTAGAGCATTGAAGCATCTGGTTCATGTGACTATTCTGGTTTTTATATCAAGCCACACTACTTGTCTTATTTGAAGCACTAAACAATCCCTCCCAAGTACACGAACGTGCTACATAGACATGTGACTAGCTATCACATCCAAATTGTAATACATAGAAAACAATGAGTAATATTTGAAAATACTTCAACTAACAACTTTTAAAGTATTCTGCAGGAAGTTGCAAAAAAAAAAAAGCAGACTTCCGCTCTGAGTTCTCGTTTCACTTGTTTAGTGTGACAGGGCCACCAATCAATCCCCCGGTGTGTCTCAAGATTCTCTTGTATTCATTTCTTAACAAATATGCCAATATTTCCCGAGAAGTGCTATGCTGTGCTTAAAACCCATCTATTGGTACCAATGGTTGTATAGTTACTATTGAGACTTAACAAAGGAAACAGCATGGAAGTGAAAGCAATTCATTATAGTCATGTGGACCATCTTTCCTGAGATCGATTGACATTTTGACATGGGTTTGGCGAAACGTAAACGATTCAATACATATCAGTTATATTTACATTCCTCAAGGAGAGTGTGTGTGCTTTGTTTCTTGGAATTTCCTGCATGATAATTTTTAAGTTTATAACTAGTATTTTCCAATATTACTCATTGTGTGTTTTCACTTAATGTTAATTACAATTAGGATGTGAAAGCTGAAATGATTCAAGTCTACCTTTTCCAATCCATAAAAACAGGTAAAACAAACTTTTAGGATTATTTTTATTTCCTAATTCTTTATATTTCAGGGGGGTGTTGTCTCCACATATTCTCCAAATAGTGGTAACTCCCCTCCAGAAGCTGCGATTGAAGCCACTCCGGAATCGACACCCGTAAAGGTAATAACTGTGTATAGCAAATGAAATGAGGTAATGTTTTGATTCCGTTGGCATTTAGGTTTATTAAAAGGGGTCCTAAAGTGCTGGAGCTAGTGTCAGAGGTTTTCAATACAAATACCCTTTGCTCAAGTCCATCAAAAGCATTTTTTTTGTTTTTTTGAGGTGTTTATTTTTGTTAAATTCTTCAAAATGTAAAGAGAATATGTGGGCCATTATAACGGAGATTAATAAATTGTATTCAATGTTAACAGATTAAGGATATTTACTTGAACCTTTATCTCTATTATGATAAAGGGTGCTGGACATGAAATAAATTGTCTTTAGGTAAATAAGTCTATTTTAGATATTTGTATCAGTTGGAAGCGATTCATATCAAACAAGAGTGCATTACTGATGAGTTGTTGTAAATGTGTGAATCTTTGCTTAGTCAGGGACCATTACAACTTGTATATTTAACAGCTTCTAATTTTTAAAGTTACTTTAACAAAATTTACAGAAGAATATTTTCGTATAATGTTGCATATACCCAAGGAAGTTTATTGTTATTCAAAATAGTTAAATGCTGGGTATTGACTAAATAAAACAGCAAAGGTTGCTGGTTGTGCAATATTTTTATTAGAACATTTTTACTACTATTTAGTAGTCTTCATTGACTTCTAATGATGAGCTTGTGTTTGTGCTGCGATGTACGTGCTTCTCCAACAACAGGCCTTTTTCTATCATTTGAAAATGATCTCTGTGCCAGGACTTGCTCCTCTAAACATTGAGTAGAATAGTTCATAAGGATGTTTAAGTGTATTGCTCATTTCTTCCTTTCTTTTTTATCTTTAGTAATTAGAGATACTGTTTAATCTTCTTCTTAATATGACAACCTGAGGAATAAAGACCAGTTCTAGTTGTACCATTTACAGTAGGCTCATATCACACATTGCTTATTTCTAGAAGCATCATAGCATTGTCTTATGATTCTGTCATTTTAGAAGAACTCAAATCTGATTTGTACATAATGAAATATCCAGGAGAAATGGCAACAGAAAGAAATATCATAGAAGTTTATATAAAAACTGGAATGGTTGCAAGGATGCTCCTACATTTTCGGGAAGGCTTTTCAATTCAAGAAACTCGCAAAAATGAATCAAACTCAAAACTGTTATTTGCCCAGTGGTCATGTATGAAAGAAGCATACCAAATAAAAAAAAAAAAAAGAAGTGTAATAGCCATCAAATGCCCAGATGACTCATCAGAAGTAACACCGAACTAATAGTGACCTAATATAATCGTGCTATTATGGGTAGAGCCCTGTAAAGAAGTGTTTATATGGTAACCCAGGAGGTAGTGGGAAGTGTGGCAAAGGTTCATAGGCGATTTGTCATCTGTTGAAAAATGATCCTGAGAACTACGAGTAGTGAGGAGGAGGTGGTGGCAAGAGGTCCACATTTTACATAGGCTGTAACACTTAGAAAGTAAGTAGTACGTATATTGCTTGGCTCGGCCACAGTAGCATATGCTGTGAGCTTAAGATTTCCATTTAAGTTCAATGTTTTTCATTACTTATATTTAGCTTGAGGTTAATATGTATTGGGGCGTTTCATTTGCACCATTGTATTCTAATATAAAATATGTTGGCCTAAAGGGCTTATTTACTAGGGTCTCCTAATAACCTTCAGGCATGATTACCATATTTTACCTTAAAAACATAAGAGGTGCTGGTTTGAATCAGCCCCTGGTATAGTAGGGCTTTAGCTGATTTCCTTTAATCCTTACAGAGCTCGGAGCAGATGAGGCCTTGGGCTCATGGTCCATGTGATCCACCCTCTTTAGCGACTCACTCTTCAACTACAGTATTTTGTCTTCAACTATAATGCTCTCATATGGTTATTCCATCGATTATTCTTTATGATCTGAACCACTGGATTGCTAAGAATATATTTTTAATTTAGTTACTTCAACTGGTCCAGTACCCCAGATGTGGGTCACCCTATAGTTTCATTTGCTTTATACTTATAACTGTCTGTTTTTGCCTCAATGGTTAGTGTCTGATTGCTTCTCTGGGATAATAGGCCTGATCTTTTTATGCCATTTATTGTTAATATAATCTCACATACTGTACAAAGAAAATGTCTTTTTGCAAAAAGACTATTTGCAAAATCTTTTTAGAGTTAATTCTTGAAATTATAAACAAATTTAACATTGCTGACAATAATAATTGAAGATAATAATAACACCAGGGCTTGTTGGGCACCATTTTCTGAAGAAAATAGAAAGAAACCTTGTTAAGAAATTCCTTTGTTTGAAAAAAAAAAAAGAAGATAAAAAAAAAAGGCCGAGTAATTTTTGTTAGGTGTGTAACGTGTTTAACATTCAATATGGAAATATGTTTAGAAACATTTTAAACACAACAAAAATAAATGTATAAATCGACAAAAATTAAAATCAAAGTTTTTAAACTTTTTGCTGCTAGTCTACGTCTGACAAGGGGAGTTTAAAATATTATCAAAATACCATCATTACTATTCATAATTATATATACTTATGTATTCAATTAATAGTAATATATTTCTTGTATAATATAAAATATTTCCTTATACCTATTATATTTTTGACAGAAAGCATTCCAATTTTCTTTAAATATATTGAACAAGTTAAAAATTAAATGCCAATAATTAAAAGAAAATTTGTTATTTATTTATTAGTATTAAATAAACGCCCTAAAAACAAAAAGTAAAAAAATGTAGCTCCTGGTGATATTCGATCTCCAGGTCTTATGGTTACAAAAAAGTCCGTCACGCAGGGGCTGCGTAAACTAAGCAGATTTCCCACGTGAAGTTTTACAATAGAGAAATCTGCCTAATAACAGCTGTAGTAGTAAGTAACCTCTAAACCTATTCACGAGGGACTAATAGTTACAGAAACAGCCGCCAGAGCTCTCGGCGGAAAGGCCGAACATAGCCGACCACACGCAGAATACAAATGCAAATATCTCGGTTAATATTCAAAATACAGAATAAATGTATAGAACAATATTTATAGTAAATTTAATTTGCAATAAGATTGATTCTATACAATTTTTCGATCCGACGTATGATAACGGAGATATTTCGATTTTTCCGAAAATCCCCCCTCTAAACCTCGCCTCCCACTGGTCCGATTTCAGCCATTAACGAACTTGATCTTCCTTTTTACATAAAACGATTAAATTCCGAGTTTGGTAACGATCAAACAAAAATTGCGACCGCTAGAGCATTAACAGACAAATACACACACACACACATATATATATATATATATATATATATATATATATATATATACAGTTTTGAACGGACTTAATTTTCGTCATCTACTAGGTAAGATCGATGGACATTTGAAGAAAACCGTCGAAAATTCTGTCATGAGTACAACCTCAATAGCTGATTTCCTTTAAGGGAAATCTGCTAAAATGGCCCTACTCACTGAGCCACTGGAAACCCTTTGAAGTATGTTCTGAGCAACACCTCAAGACTTTCAGGTCAATCTTCAAGTTTTTTTTTTTTAGTGAACGCCTTAGAAGTGAATTTATTTCCCATTAGGTACAACACACTAAAAAAAATTCATCTCACAAGGGGGGAAGGTCGTGCATTCCCCTTGTGAGATGAATTAGAGTAATGGAAAACTGGATTTGAGGCAAAGTATAGTAATAGAAGCTGATGAGAAAAGCAGGTGTGAGTTAATTCTCGAGCCAGGCCTCTCAGTACTATGTATTCATTTTTACTGATGTGAGCAGTCTTATCAGTTAACAAAACTATACCTGTAACAAATCTCTTCGAATCCCATTAATGAAGTTCAAGTATTTGTTTGAATATTACTAGACTTTGAATCTTTAAATGTTTCGTATAAAATAATGATCAATATTAAAATTGGAAACGTGGGGGTGTTTAGAAAATCCTGGATAACCATTTTTCTATCAAGTTTTTAATTCAAAATTATCGCACCAATTAATATTAAATTTAGTTCAACAGCTCGTTCAGAATTTTCTCAAACCCAATCGCAAATTAGTTTCTATAGGTTATGTAGAGGTTGATAGAAACTTTTGACAGAGGAATGTATCCTGGCTCCTTAATGTTCATGTGTCTAAATATAAAAAGCAACAAAGTCATTTGTCACAATATTTAAGCTGTTAGTTTATAAGCTTGTTTTAATAGGTATACATTTAAATTATAAAGGAAGCATTTTCTATTCTTAAATTATACAATTTAGAAAACTTCTTACATATTCTTTGAAATGCATCTCCATAAAAAATACAGTGTACTTCCATTGCCAAATAAATCAAAAACAATGCAGGAAAAGTAATTTGAAATACAAATACAAAATATCTCTGTTATTCAACTTTACAACTTATTCATCAACATATTGACTTATTTTTTATCAGATTTTCCTTAAGAGAAATCATCTATTGACCTCAATTTCTCTGTTATTATGAGTCCTAGCATTCTTGTAAAATCCTTTTTTTGTAGTGATGCAATTCATCTCTTTGTTAGTCTTATTTCAGTCACATCGAGGTCAGTTGTGTTGTTGCCATTTTGGCTTGTGTGTCAACCATTTCACCCTTGGTAACACCCAATAACTCTTTGTTTGGGTCCGGTGTTGGGTTGGTTGAATTTGGTAGCGATCAAACAAAACTTGTATCCAATAGAGCGTTAAAGGCATGCATAAAATCCACATTTTCCAAAATCATTTTGTAAGTGCAACTACAATTTCTTGTCTGATTATTTTATATTTGAGAGATAAAATGTTAAAATAATTAAATTATTGACGGTGTATCCCATCCAAAATGTCAACGTTTTGAATTTGTGATTGTCCTTAAGGGGAATCTACAAACAGATACACATTGTTTAAAATATGCTGATACTCTTCCCCTTATGACAAGCACTTCCTGAGCTGAAAGTAATTTATTTTGAATATTTAAAATACAAAATTAAATGCATTTTTTGTATTTTACATCTGTACGCATGCATATTTTAAATTTTTTACTTTAAAATATTTGATTTGAATTACTGCTCAGGTCCACTTTACTTCTAGTTCATCATCGCTATATCACCTAGATTTGGGTTTGTTTTTATCTCTATTTAAGCTAAAATATGCAATAAAATATAAAAAATGAAACAATAATAAAATAAAGCCTTGGTTATATTGTATTATAATATAATATATTCTATTGTAATTATATAAATTTTATTTGAATTCCTTATCCAAATTTATTCCAGATCCTGGTCCAGGTTCAAACTCCTAGTCCTTACTGCTGCTGTCTCCATTAGCCCTACACAGACACCCTCAGTACTGTTCCTCCCCCTCCCCCACCAATCCTCTTAGCTCTCAACAACTCTTTATTATTTTGTATTATGTTTTGCTTAACTCCTTTTGCTTTTGTTTGTATATATCTGCTTTTGTTTATATGTCTAAATTGTTAATTTCAGTACTAATATTTGTACATAATACTAATGAATTGTGTAGGACATGCATGAAGCTAGTGAGAGGGCTCATTCAGCTGTTGGATCTTCTGTAGTCCGTTCACTTAATACATTTCA
This sequence comes from Riptortus pedestris, assembly GCA_019009955.1. Classification (NCBI taxonomy): domain Eukaryota; kingdom Metazoa; phylum Arthropoda; class Insecta; order Hemiptera; family Alydidae; genus Riptortus; species Riptortus pedestris. The sequence continues at coordinate 5,936,966 of CM032229.1, forward strand.
TTCTCAGCCTTCGTCACCTCTCAGGAAAGAGCATCCAACTTTTAAGCTTTCCTCAACTCCGACAGGTCTTCAGAGGGTTCATCGTGTTATATCAGAGCGAAGTCAAGTTAGTAATGAGTCTTATGTATATGTGAAGAAATCTCATGACAGTTTTGTAATTTTATCAACGTTCTCTTTGAAGGAGGGATGGCCAAATGATGGACATTAGCTCTGTAGATTTTGGTTTCTGTGTTTTTCTTTTTGGAATCACTGGTTTGGATTAACTTTTGTTTCTTTTTCATTAAAATGTAGTCATTTTCCCTGGTTTGTGCCATTGTATTAGTTTATCGTCTTTGCATATACCGTTCTGACTGTTGTATGCTGACTTCATGTTCATGAGCTAACACAGTGTCTTTGGATATTTAAGCTCTAACATGTTCTTAATTGTAGTACTAAACCATACTGATATTATTACAAAATATATTGTCACAGGCATTGCATGAGTTAGTTTTACGAAATTGTAGATTGTTACAATAAGTATGTTCACATTTTTAATTTGAATGTTGTAATTTTTGAACCCTTCTGTTGATTACATATAATTTGTTGTTGCATGTTAGATACATGTTTTAATTTGAGGACTGTTTTATTAGTCTCAGGTTATCAATGAGTGTAAAAGTTTTACCAGTCTGCTTTGATGGAATTTTAAGAGCCCTAGGAAACACTAATTAGGCCTACAAGTACTGGTTGTTTGCTTTACTAGTTTCTTCCTATGGAAAAGGGAATATTTCTTTTTTAGTGCATTTCCGTTGAGAACTGACAACTGCCATAATTTTTATTCATACTATAGGCATACTTATGAAAAACGAACAAGGTATGATATTTATTGATGTGCTAGAAAAGTTTTATAGGTACGTTAAAATGCTATATGCAGTTAAAGACTTAACCTATAGCAGAACGAGTAAGATTGGCCAGGTTAAATAGAAGAGGCCTTTCCTTCAGAGTAAAGTGATTTCTCAGCACCACCTTCTACATCAGTGTGCTCTTGATAAACAAACCCTATTTCCAAAACACTTTTATATATGGAAAATTGGCCAAATATGGACTCAAGGTTCTCTTATGCTAACTAGATTCCAAAAATGGGAGGTCTAAAAATAATATGCCACAGCCACTTGTCTTGTTCAAGATTTTTATACTGTCATAATACATCAATAAAAATGGAAGTGCATTTTGAGTGAGTAGTGAGCAGAGGCTAAATGTATATAGGGGAACAGGGAAATTTGTCCTAATTAATCTCTCATGTCTCTTTATTAAAGAATCGGCAATATTTTTGATGAAATATACTTACTACTATTAGCTGTGAAAGTTTATAAAATTATAACCAATAGTGATGGAAGTGCTTTTAAAACGAGAAGGAAATCGATATGTTTATATAGTGGTCATATGGTAATTACAAGTGCCCCTTTCTGAAAATATACAAACTTGATACAGTGAAGGAAAGGCCTATTCTTGAGTTTAATATCCAAATGGAAATGGTAGTATTTTTATTTTATTTTTGAATTGGGGAAACTCTTAGGAGTTAACATATCTCTATGATAAAAAAATATGTCATCTTATTCTGAGTTACTTCTGTTTTGTTGTTCTTGACCTGCAATTTATCTCCAGCCATTGTGAATGCATTGAAACTGAGACATTGGGCAAGAAAATACAGTACTACTGTTGGTTGCAGGTTTGAAATCATCTACTACTAAATGTTTCTTTAATTTTTATTATTCCAGTGTATTTGTTTGTAACTGAGGTGATGGATAGTAAATGTTAATTAACCATTAATTTAGTGAATTGGCAAATGGCTTAAACGTTTTGTATTTCTCCCCGCCCGGCTTAAAGCCATCATTTCATGCTTTTTTTGTATGTACCCATTAAAAAAATTCTCTTACACAGGGGTTGCATAAACTAAGCTTTCCCACATGTGGATATGACACACTATTGATTTTGTCTCACCATATATTCGTTAGATATCACAGAAAATATAATTCAAAATACTGTATATTTAAGAAAGTTGTTAAAAGATGAGGGCTCAGGTTAGCCATGTGAGTTGCATCGTTGGTCTTAATGAACTTGGTAAGCCTAGGATCATGTGTTTGATTCTCACATGTACAGTAGGAATTAACTCAGTGACAAACTAAATAAATAAAATCTTTATCTTGATTTATTTTATTTTTGTGTTGTGAGCCTTTAGTAAAGCCCCACTTCTTCTTTTCACTTTAGGCTACAATGTCACAATGTAGCTCTATATATTTTAAAATCCAAGTTTGTCTGCATAAAGAGAGAAGAGGAGTATAGCATGTATAATGTTGTCTGTGTGTCATTCCGGACCGTGGGGAATCTGTTTAGTTTATAGTGCCCCTGCGAGACAGTATTCATTGTATATTAATGAGACAAAATAAGTTCCTTGGCCTAGTTACTGTCACTGTATGAGTTGGCAATTCAATTCACCTCCTTCCCTGTATGTTTGTTGCCACTCATATTTCACACTTTTTTTCTACTTTTGACAATAAAAGGAAATTAATACTTAGTGCTTGACATTAAATTGCCTAGCTCTGATGTGTTCTATACAGAAGCTGATCTGTTATGTGAAGGGTTTATACACCATATATAAGAGTAGCAAATAATTTGATGACATGAGTTGAGGAGTTCAACTCTGACTATGAGTGAATACTATGCCAGCTTTGCTCAAAGTGAAAACATACTTTAACACTCCTTGCAGTATTTTGTTCTTGTGATTTATTAATTCTTACTTTTTCTCATCAGTTATTTTCAGGGGTAACTATTTTTTTTCAGGTAGAAACTATTACAAATAGAAGCAAGGTTTCCTATCCACCCGGAAGTCCATTACGAGTGATACCCCATTTGGAAAAGCAGAGACCTCATACACCAGGAGATAGAAGTGATGAAGATAGGGAAGTAGAAACTACCATGACAATTTCTCCTCCTGTAACTACTAGTCAGCAGGTTACCGAAAATTTTAAACTTCCAAAATTCATTAAAATATTTGTTCTCCTTTAACCAAATGAATAAACATAACTTTGTGTTTACGTGTTCTAAAAGGTTTATATTGTTTTACTTAATAAGTATGTTGCGATCTGGCTGCAGCAATGGGCAGTGGAAGCTGTAAGAGATAATAATTCCCACAACTAAATCACTTATTATCAATTTAGGAAGGGTTCAACAACAATTGACTCTAGTCAAAATTTAAAATATATATATATATATATATATATATATAATTAAATATTCACCAATAATAAGTATTAATCAAAATGAAGAGGCACCTTGTAATAATATAAGGGGGACACTTCTCTGTACTTAAACTAGATTACAATTAAAGCACTTAGCTGTTTTTATAGAAGTTCTTTATCAGACTCTGCCGTGAGAGATAGTGCAGGCGAGAAGTAGTCTGGCTTAGACCGGCTGAAGCTGAAGGATTAGTGAGATGTCACTGGACAAGCGTTCTCCCTCAAGAGCATCTGAGATAATCCTTCATGACGTCACCCTTTTATAGGCTGAGCCAATGTTGTTCTTTGCTCCCACCAATCAAAATATGCTCAAAAAGTCTATTTAACAGGAAATTTTTATCGAAATTCATCTGGAATATTATTTAGTGTATCGACGTTAAGAGCTGTGAATGTTATTATAAAAATCCATTGGCGTTATCTATTAAAATACGAGAGTGCATGGTGACTTAACTCCAAATTGGATCTCATTTAAAGGTAAAAACTTTACATTTAAGTATTCTTAAGTAATAATCTTAATGTGCTCTGTGCTCGCATTATTCAGAATATAAAATATATGGTCATTTGTGATGGGTTTATGTAATGCAATGTCAGATTCATTACAAGTATTTAAAACTTCAGATATTAATGAAACTGAGAGGAATGTAACATAACAGCTGTATTAGACATTGTTGATGAGTAGAAATAAAAATGATTCCCCATGAAAATATGATCAATGGATTCATATAAGAACTAAATAATTTCTTCATTTTCAGTATACAGCTCAAGTGTCCTGTATCACGGACAGAAACTGTACACGCATTTATGTCTGTGAAGGTAAAAGCGATGATTAAGCAAATATGTTTAAAATAGGTGTTACCCACCAATGGTTCCCATCTAAATATAAGGGTTAATTAACTTAAGCCCTAAATAATTGTTTTATTTTCAACACTTTTTTTCAATTGGCATTGTAGACCATTAAGGTTCTTAGCCGCCCCCAGTTTTTATGTATTGAATGATGAACTCAATGTACAACCCTTGATATCTAAGTTGTCTCCAGTAGACTGATTGACTGTAGGGTCTCTTTGGCCAGTTGATGTGTCAGCCTGCCTGTGGACGGGAGCTAAGTCATAATCGATAGTCATCCCAAGGTGCTGGCAGACGTATATACTCTTTAGACTTCCACTGATCCATAAAGTCTGTGACACTAGCGAGTTCTGTTAGCTGTGAACCTCGTGAACTAATATTCTCCCTTGGCCTATACTCATTTTTTCCTTCAGCCTTCTGATGGCAGTGGTAGGTGTATCCATGCCTTAACCTGCACGGCCACTGGATCCCCCACCTCCCATTTACATCACATTTACACTCATAATACTGTTTTATTCACAAAGCATTGAATAGGTCTTAGATGAATAAATAATGTTCATTGTTTCAAATTAAAATTGTTTCTCATCAAAGCTTAGCAATTAATAGGAAAAATATACATTATAAATATTTGTAGAAAATTGGACAATTCTGTTTAGACATTTTCTTGGAATATAAGAGAAGTATGAGGTTGTGACCTATCTCTGAAGTAATTACCTATATGTGTTGTCCTTGTGGGTTAAAATAAAAATGATTTTCATCTTATGTGGAAAGCAAAATGAAGTAGGCCAGTGGGAATGCCACACCATCTGACTGGACACTATGAAATGAGTATTATATGATAGTTCCATAAGTCATCATTATGTGCCCCATATGTTGTTGTATATTGCAGAGGATGAACAAAGGTGCTGTAAATTGAATATTTATCATTAAATTTTTATATTCTTTTATTCTCCCATCTCTTGTTTGTATTAGCATTCATTTATATTCCATTTCTGTAAATATTACATTTTATACTTTGGGATAAAACATTGTAATTATTTGTTAGGTAACTAGAGAGGATAGTGTTCTTGGAGAATCGACGGAGAGCAGTGATGGAGATGAATGGAGAGAATGGCGTGAAGGAGGTGGGCTTCGGATGCCCGAGAGCAAACCACTCAACCACGTGAAGAAGCTGCGCTGCTTCAGCCAGTGCCAACCAGATACTATACAGTTACACCGGATAGGTATGCACCAAAATAAGTCATATTTTTTATTAACTTTTCATTCCACAGATTTTCATGGGGAGGGGTTTTTTTTTAAAAAAATGTCTATTCCTAGTACAGTTTTACACGGGAAACGCAAAAGTTATGCCGGTATACAATAACTACTTGCTGCTCAATCCTCGAAGTCTAGCCCCTCTTGTTGGACTGTCGTGAGTCATCTATCATCTTTCATGCAGAGGCTGCATAAACTAAACAGATTTCCCACATTGCCATATGATCACCAGTCGGTGATCTCTTCTCACCCTATATTCTCTATTTCTAAGCCAAAATCCGAGGAATATAAGTGGACTTTTTCTGAAGACAGAATACATGAAAATACAAAGTGCTTGCTTAACCCTTTAACAGCTCAGGAGGCGGGCGGAGAGTTGCAGCCAGTACCTAGGGAGGCCAGCTGGCTATCACTCTCCCAAGCTAAGGGGTCCAGGCCACTCTCCTCAGCTGCCTCCTTCAATACCTCACTCCTTTTTCCGACTATTTCTTAATGTTTTATTTTCTTTGTATGATTCTGTAATACCTATATCATTATTTCAATAAATTAAAATGCTATTGTAATGAAAGATTACGTGATTTATGAAGGAAATAATAAACATGATTGTAATGATTTTATAATCTTATAATTTTTTTATATGAAGTAATATTTTAATAATTTACCTTTTTTTTTTAATTTGAAGTTATATTTTAATTATTTACCTTTTTTTTTTTTAATTTGAAGTTATATTTTAATTATTTACCAATATACAATAGCAGGTAGAAAAGGGATGGGTTGGGTTTTCCAAGGAGGGAACAAAGAAATCCACAGTTACGGGATCAGAACAAATATTTCCCTATAGAGACACCCCTGCAGCCTAGCGGCCGCTAGAAATATTTATTAACTCTCCGAGGATCCGTTAGGATGTACCACAGTCGGGAAGATTTATATCGTCTGGAACTGGGAGCAGTAAAACAGTGGGAGAACGGGGACGAGATATCTCGTCCTGCGCGAGGAGGTAGAGGGCAGGCGGGGACGAGTTATCTCGCCTGGAGCTGGTGGGGTTCGTCTCCCTCCGACGAGATATCTCGTCTGGAGCTGTTAAAGGGTTAATGTTTGAGCATTGAATAAATTTAGAGAGCATCAATATTTTAACAAGGTTGGATCTATAAAAGTTTTTGAACAGACTCATAATGTTGGAGATATTTAAATTTTTTGATCCCCCATCCCTAAAGCCCACATATTCCTGTTTTAATTTTAGCCATTACCAAATATAAACATGAGAGTTGAATGAAACAGTTAAATATTGACTATGGTATAGATCAAATAAATATTTTCGAGTCAAAATTGGAAAATCTAAATTGATGACATCATCACATTATATATTTGCATGTATCTCACACAATAAAAATTCAATGAAGACAATATTTGGTATTTAAGCTTCAAATAAAGCGATTCATGATATAACGGCTTATTGTTATTATGACATGAGTAGGAGTGGTGGTTTACTGAAAGCTGAAAACTTAAAAAATCCAAATATCTCTGTTAGTAATCAAGATAGTGAAAAAACATATATAACAACATTTATTTGTACTCGTAAAGCATTACATTTACAATAAGATTGGTTCTATACAATTTTTTGATCCAATGTATAATAACGAAGATATTTTGAAATTTTGTAACTCCCCTCCTCTAACCCCCCCCCCCTCCCTCTGGTAGTCTGATTTCTGCCGTTAATGAACTTGGTCAAAAATTTTGTCATGAGTACAACATCAATAGCTGATTTCCCTTAAGAGAAATCTGCTAAAACAATATTCATTATACACATTTTGAGTAATTTTTTTCATCTACAGAATACAATATGATTTGTTACCTTTATATTATTCCAGCATGTGGTACATCTTTTTAGTTGCTCCTGTTTTATGAAATTTTCAATATATTTCAGGTGTCGGTACAGCTGGAAGCAGCCCAAAAGATACTGAAAAATCAAAACCAGATAAGTTAAGAAAAACTATTTCCTGCCCTAACCTCTCCATTCAGCTGAACGTGGATAACAAAGCATTGAAAAAGGAGAAGACTTCACTACAGGTTAATGCTGCCTGTTTTTTCTTACTTATTAATCTAAGGTGAAGTATTAAAAGAATAGCTTTGGATGCTAGGTTAATATTTTTCATTGCACTAAAACTTTAATATTTTTAGTAGTATAGTTGCTTTATTCTTAAAACTAATTACCATTGTGAAGAATAAACTACCACAAGTCCGATTTATGGCCTGGCCAACCTAAATAGAAAAAACGGATAAACAACATCTGAAAACTTTTGAAGTAAATTGAATATTTGATGGGATGAGTGCAAAAAGTAATAAGCTCCAGCCAATTGTTTCTCTCCTTGAAATTTCAGAATCGGAAATATAATCTCAGACCTATGGAATATGCATGAAGATGAGCTTACTTCTTGATCAGATGGGTTAAAAACTGTAACAGAAAGGCCTACATTTATTTTACTAATCCCAAATATCAGTCATCCCATAACAAATAAAAACCCTTGAAAAGTTAACACTTGAGGTATTGAAAATATACATACAAGAATCTAGATATCACAGAATGAATTATTAATTTCATTTTTGTTCAGTATGAAATTAATTATCGAGTTAAAAATATTAGTCAACAGTTGATTATATTTACTATAAATTTAAATAGAAAAATAATTTAAGAAAGATCCTATCCTGGAAATTGTAAATTAAATATTGCTTCTACTTAACGATTGATCTTATGGGGAAGTAGAATGTGTTCATTGACTTTTTAATTATTTGTTATCGAATAACCTTATCCTATTTTTATGAAGTAACTAAAGCTGTCAATTGCCCTTATGATGATTGTTTTCTAGAGAATATGGCGAATATCACAAGCTTACCCCAAGTTTTTATAACACTAAAAAATGTCTGGTTAAGTACATCATATGGCTTATCTCACTCAAAATGAACATGCGTTTCAAATAACTTATTTTTAATAGATTAGACACTTGCTACTTTTAAAACTAACCTTATATTAATATCATGTTTTCTCATACATCTCACAACATACAACCATCTGATCTCTCCAAACATCTGATCTACAACAGTTTATATAACAATAATGTCCTTCAAATGGAACATCGAATCAAATAACACTCCTCAAGAGGAGGTTTATTTGTGTTATCGAAGCCAATGGAATTTGACATATTTAACTGGCTCCACAATGCTCATTCCCTAAATCAGTGTGACTATGTAAGGGGTCTCTTGCATTAGAGGGATTAGCATTTCTATGCATGATGTTTATATAACAAGCCACTAATTCCATTCGACTATAGACAGATTAACACACTTCCCTGAGACACGTACTTGCTCCATTTCTATCTTCAATATTATTTTCTCATTTATTTCTTTTACATACTCAGATAAAAACTCTCTCTCCTCTTTGGCAAATATAGAGTGAGCCAGCCACACAGGAAAATTTTCGAATTAATATTTACCTTTAAAGTTGTTAGCAATTTTTCTTTGAAAAAACTAGGTACTGGGTTTGGTTGCATGACAAAATAAGACAAAACTTCTTTCATATCTACATGAATAGTAGTAGGTGACTGCCAAAAACAATGCTGGTTTGAATTAATAGTTTTATATATTAGAGTGAAATTAAAAATATAGTTGAACAAAAAAATAAAGGATATTATTTATTCAAATTATATTTGCTTTATTAATATTTACTTGAGTCAATGGTTTTACCTGACATGATATACCTAGAGTCATAACTTCGATTCTCTTTTAGAAATTCATGTAGTGACCAACTCATTAAATAAAATCCTTACTCCACCCTGGCTAGAAATGGCTGGTAACCTGTAAGTACCCCGTCCCAATTATCCTTAGTAGTACAAAGTGGAACTAAATAAATGCCTTTTTTCCCCCTTTTTCTTTTTGATTTACATTATAGGCCTTAAAGATCATTAGCCTCACCCTAGCGAGACTCGAGGGATGAGTGATCAGAGTTTTTACCTAGTAAGTGATCGACTCGATGTACAACCTCTATTATCCAAGGAGGGTCTGTGGCCAGTAGACGCTATCGGCCTGCCTATAGACAGGATCTTAGAGAGTCATAATTGATAGTCATCCCGAGGGCTGTCTCATGTTTATAGACTCCCCGACTGATTCATAAATACTCCATCACTAGCTTGCTCGTGACCTAATCTTCTCCCTTGGCGGGGATCAAACCTCCTCCTATGTTTACCTTCAGCTTCCTGGTGGTAGTGGTACATGTACCCATGTCTTAACCTGCACGGCCAATGGCACCTACATAAATAAATAACATTACTTATATAAACGTTTTAGCAGATTTCTCTTAAGGGAAATCAGTTATTGAGGTCGTACTCATGATGTGATTTTCGAAATTTATCTTCAAATGTCCATTGATCCTACCTAGGAGATGACGAAAATGAGGTCCGTTCAAAACTGTGTGTGTGTGTGTGTGTGTGTGTGTGTGTGTGTGTATATATATATATATATATATATATATATATATATATATATATATTATTTTTTATTTATTTTATTTTACATCCACTTTATGCTACTAGGCTAATCGGGACGGGAATATATATATATTTATGCTGCTCTAGCGGTCGCAATTATTGTTTAATCATTACCAAACTCAACATTTAGTCATTTTATGTAAAAGAAAGATCAAGTTTGTTAACGGTTGAAATCAGATCAGGGGGAGGGGGGATTTAGAGGTGGAGAATTTTAAAAATTCGAAATATCTCCCTTACTATACATCGAATCGAAAAAATGTATAGAATCAATCTTATAGCACATTAAATGTCCTATAAATATTGCTATATACATTTATTCCCTATCTTGAATATTAACCGAGTTATTTGCAGTTTTCAGCCTTCAGCAAACCCCCACTTCTACTCATGTTACATAAACAGTACTCGGTTATGTAATAAACCACATCATTTGAAGCTTAAATACCAAATATTGTTTTCAAGAGACATTTGTTATATGAGATTCATGTAAATATGTTCTGGTGTCCCGCCTTCTTAAGTTTTTGGATTAATTAAATTTGATTGATTGAGATAAGATAGTTGAGAGTAGATAAAGAAGTTGGCAAAACTGTTTGTTTACATTTCAGATGCTTTCCGTCAGGAGGTTACTTATTATCGTTTGTATTCACAGTGGTGTTGTGTTTAACTTTAACAAATTTTTAATTCTTGTACTTTTTTTATATATTCTCTAGTGTATATTTATTTTTGTATTACAACTCTAGAGGAGTACTTCTGCCAAGAGCTATATTTCATCTGGTATGCAAACTGATCCACTAGTCTACGAACTTCTCCTCTGCTCGGTTCTACCTCCAGTCGAGCAAATTCAACAACACAGTGCACCCCCAGGTAATTTTTCAAAAACAATAATCACCAAATAAATTAATAATCCCTTAAATTCCTTATTTATTTTTTTTACACAACCCTATGTGGTTCATCTCGTATACACAATATGCCAACATATATTGAAATGTCCTGCTCCAAGCCTAAAAACCAACTACTGTTTTTATCAATCCTTAAATATATGAGATATATGAATAAATTTAACCGATTCATGTTAAACTCAAGATAATGGTCTTCATCAGAACAGGAATGGGGGAGGAGGGAGTAGAAATTTGAATTATCTCCTTTATTTTGAGTCAGATGTTGGACTATAGGGTGTTCCAAAAGAGAGGTTAAGTTATTCTCATGTTGGGGAATGGTCATGATTAAATTTTATTTTATTAATTATTTACCTTCTAAAAAGAATAAGAATATTAGGAGTAAAAATTCTGCTGCTACCAGATATTTTTTTTTTGTTTCTCGGCAATCTGCTACTTAAGGTTTCAGTTGTGAGAGTCAAAGTTACTCTGTTATAATTGTTGTATATATTCTTTTCTCCAAATATTAAGTGAGAAATCTTATTATTAGTTACTTATTAGTTTGCGCATCTCTTGCGTAAAAGATTTTTTCCTTGGCAGAAACGTTTCCTCTAATGAGACATTTGCATTTTTTAATTTTCAACCTTTAGTAAATCCCTCTTTTAGCCATTGCACATTAACAATAAGCCAATACTTCATGAAAAGTGCTATTCCAAGCTTAAGTCCCAAGTATTATTGCCAACGGCCTTTTATTGATATACATGCAAATATGTTGTGTAATGGTGTAATCGATGAAGTTATTTTATTCACCACTGAAGACCATATTTGTTAATGGTTTAAATCAAACCAGGAAAGGGGGGGGGGTTAGAGGGAAGGGAATTTGAAGAGTCAAAAGATCTCTGTTATTATGAGTTGGGTTGAATAATGTCACAGAACCAATCTTGTTAAACCATTGATGCTCTGCAATTGTTGTTCAGTGCATTTTTTCATAACTCGAATGTTAAGTGAGTTATTCATACTTAATTTTTTTCACCCTTCAGTTAACCCCCACTTATGTTCATTGGGTTTTAATTTAAAGTGGAGAATATATGGTGAGATGAGATAAGTATTATTATGCAAGCACATGGGGAAGGCTTAGTTTACGCAGCCCCTGCATGAGGGATTTTTTTATTTAAAGTATTTATATGATTAATCATCTCATTCCCAGGATAAGATGCATTTAATGTTTTGTTTACAATTATGGTCCTAACCAAGTGACCACTAATCTGTCATTCCAGCTCAAGGCAAATCTACTTACTAAGTGAAGATAACTTTTCATATTCCTTTAATACACTAGTCTTATTCTAAATGTTTTGTTTTAATTTTTTTCATTTTAATATATTCTTATTTGTATGTTGTTTGTTTACTTTTTAATATATTGGAAAAATAGAATAAAAATATATATGAATAAATATTGACTCTTTATGCAGATAAACTGCTATTTATTTATTAAGAAAAATATTTCAGGTTAACATTTAGGGAACAGATGGTGATTCATTATATATTGGCACCAAATTATTAATAGCTATATAACATAAAACAATACAGATAAAACAAATATTCTCACCCTAAAGAAATTCAGAGCATTCAATTACAATGTATGCCAGATCTAGACTTATATCGACCACTTCAGTGGCAAAAAGGACAAGCAGGATCTTCAATGGTGATGTATTCTTCTTATTCAATCCCTCCTCCTGCAAATATGAAAAGAGACATAGAACATCTGGGAAAATATGAAAAAGAGCAAGCAGAGACCACGTGTTCCCGTTCATGTCCAGCAACAAAACCAATCTTCTTGGGAGATAGTTCTTCCTGTGGTAGCTTGTTGTTACCTTCCAACTACCGCTTCCTCAAAAATGACTTATTTTATAAATATTTGATTTATTTTGAAACATATCTGTTCATCACACAGACAATAAATTCCTTTAGTCGATACATTTTTTCTCTTTAAAACTTCCACTTTACATCCAATATACAAATATGACATGTGGTTGGTGAAACGCTCCTAATGGTGACTCTTGAAACTTCATTTGGCCCGACTTCCTACTAATTTATTATACCTATTTCACTGAATATTATTGCTCTGGAAATTGTAAATATTACAATATATATATGTATGTATACCTTGTATTCTGTTCTCAGATGTAACCTCTCCTCCGACGTTTCGTGAAGAGCAGATCATCATATCTTCTCCAAGAGCTGCCCTTGATTCCTATATTGAATCTACTGTGAAAAGTTTAAATGAAAGGCAGAAGCAAGGTATTTGAATCCCTCTGACTATTCTTTTGTGTGTGTGTGTTTGTTTCTAGCGTCTGTGTGTGTTATTTAATTGTTAGGAAACACTACAGAATAATTAAGTACACATTTAATTTTGTATTATATGGTGTTAAAAGCGTAATGTTTACCTGTAATACTCATTTTTTTTTCAAGTGCTCATTCTAAAAATAAAATGAAATTGATTAAAAAATGAAATCACATGTCTGTAAATTGGTGAAATCCGACAAGGAGGAGTGAGAGTTTAGAGGAGGGTTTAAATGTTTAATTGTAGATGTATCCATTATAAAACAACATTTTATTCTAGTTTTAGTAAAATCTATTTTACACAAAACAGATTAGATTTTAATACCAGGTCATTTAATTTTATGATAATTTGTAATAAAATTTCTTTGTTAGGTGTTGATAATGGAGAAATGCGCCAGCTGAAGGAGCAGTTAATTCTTCTCAGCCTCCAGCTGCAGTTTGAAAGGCACCGGAGGGAAGTGCATGCCGAGAGAAACAGGAGGCTCCTTGGGCGATATCGTGAAAATCGCGTTCTCGAAGAACACAACTCGGCTCTAGTGAGTTATTCATTTCTCATTAGCATTAATCTTCTTCCAGAATGATTCATCTGAATCTACTTCTGCTTTTTGTCTAAAGGTAAATATAAAAATATCTCTTAAGCAAGAGGTATATGAAAATTCCAAGGATGGCCCCACAATCGGTGAAGAAATGATGTTTTGAAAGTGTTCTAGGATTTTTATGTGAGTAAAAGAAAGTTCTGTTTAAAAGTTTCCTAATGAACATCCATCCTCTTGTTTGTCAGTATTTATCATGATATTTATTTATTTTTGTTAACTCCTAAGCACATTTACTAAACATTTGTTAACACTTTTTATTTTTATTTTAAGAACGTCTATTTGACTGTTAAACTGTATGTTTAACAATTTATAGAACTATCAATATAATTTATAGATGTCATTTAGTTATTCTGTGGATATATGGTTCCACTATATCACCCTAAAGGTACAACGGATGGTGTACATTAGAAGTACAGTGGTCACTAAGTGTTGTGGACAACACATGCCTAGGAAGTAAAGCATATTCGAGGTACTATAGATGGTGAGTGCTACAGAAGTGAAGTGCCGTAGGCAGCTTAATTCCAAGGGAGATAAAGCACATTCAAGATACAATCGACGGTATATATTGCTGAATGGAAATTCTCAAAATATTTGGAAGATGTTAATCTGTAATAATAACATGATTTTACTGCTCCTTCTTTGATAGTTTTTTTTTTCTTACAGCAATAGTACCATCAAATTGACTCAAACAAGGATTTTTGTCTTAGGTAGTTATTTCCAAAAACAGTTTTAAAAGCAAACAAACAACTCTTGTATGGGGAGAACAATTTTGGTGATCTGATTTTACTGTAGGTGATCTTGATGAAATGGTCAAAAGAAGCCACGAACAGTGACAGACAAGAAAGCCAAAGCATCATGCCTTTCTGAATTCAAAAACTATTTTGGCGTGGAGACAAAGCTGTCCAATATGTATGTGGCTTATTACTCATTACTTCATTGGAAGTGACAAAGATTGTCGGTAAAAAGATTGTATTTCTTCATTGATGCTGAAGTTCTTTATAGGGAGGCCTTGAAGGCACATTGCCCTCCTGTTAATGACGAGACCACAGAAATGTCGGGTGCAGCAGAAACATAATTCATCCAAATGTTCTGGTTACATGTTAACAATGTTGTCCCAAAGAAGAAAAACTTCATTCCAAACCAAATGAACATTCAGTCATGAAAAGCACAATGAAGTGTTCTTTATGGAGCATTATAAAACCCCACATATCAAATATCATAATAATATTGTGTGCACTGTACAAAATTCCTTGTTTTAGTACCTTTCATGAGGGAATATCAGTAAAACAGTCATCTTGTCAAAGCTATGTTATTTATCAATAAATTTGTTTTAAATTATAAAAATGTTTGATAATATTAAATAATTAGTATTTATTGTAATAATTTTGTGTATTATTAAAATATAATTCATGTTAGAATAATTTCTGTTAATATTTTAAATGAAAACATTTCATTAGAATTCAATTATATTTATTTTGACTTGATTCCTTACATTTCAAGATTGCTTCAAGTTCAAGTTAGCTCGAAATGTTTAATTGGTGAATTTGTGAGAAATAGGAGTAATGAGACGAATATTAAACTATTTAAGTCTTTTGAGTCTTATTATTTGGAAATAAATTGTGTATATTGTTCTTTTATTTGTCTTATTTTTATTTGTTAGAACAATGTGATAATAAATTCTGTTAATTATTTTTTTAATAAATGGTCAATTTATGCATAATATGTATGCATACATCGCTCTAAATGTATTTATACTCTTGATGGAAAGACATAAATATCTTTGTCTATAAAAATTATTAATTTATTTATAAATACCTAAAACATAGCATGTTTAAATAAACAATATAAAATGGTTTGTTGAAAAAATTATTATAATAATAAGATAATTAACAGAGTTCTTTAACCAAGAAATAGAGGAATTTCATATGGTGAACTAAGAAGAGCTCTTGTAGAGACTGGATACCCACAGCTACTTTCTACCTCTTAACATTATGTTATTCTTAGCGTCTCCGCAAAAGTTTGTGTTCAAATTTATTTGTTTTCAATGGTCCAGTAGCCACAATTTTTGTTCGGCTCTAACCAAGTTTGATAATTGAATTTTTCTCATAAAACTAAAGACTAAGTTCATTAAATAACCAAAATCTGATTACAAAAAATGTTGGTTTAGAAAAGGGATGAGATATAAGATAGTAAAAAATCTGTGTTATTTTTATGTAATTAAAAGTGTTATAACATTCGGTAATTCTACAATTAAACATTTTTTTCAACTGAATGCCGAGAGTTATTTGTATTTTTCCAGTTTCAGCCTTCATTAAACTTCCACCCCCAACATGTAAGATTCTTAACCATGAGCTATTATATCACTAAGCATCTAATTCCTAGCTTATATTTCAAGTATTTTTTACATGGTGTTCTTACTTTAGAAGAAATGCAGATTAGAATATGAGATGGTTTCATCACTGAGCCTTATTTAGTTTACGCAGCACCTACATGATAATGATTTTTTTATTTAATAAATGAAATTATACTTTGATAATTATTTTATTGGTGTGTTAAAGAGGGACCAAGTTCAGCTTCTTCAGTCTGAGATAGAAGTACTTCATAATGAGCTGAGTCGTTTTAAGAGAGAGGCAAAAACTAATGAAGAAAAACAACAAGAAAGCCTTAATTTCTGGAAAGAACAGGTGAAGGCATACATTTAGATATTCACATTTAGAAAATTAATTTCAGCGAATAGATAAATTGTAAATATTATTTAAAAATGAATCTAGTTGTTCTTTTTGGAAATGTTTTGGCTCCAAAATTGGCTGAATAACCCAAAATTGTGTAATATTTTTTTTAAAAAAATTTAGAATAGAAGATTTCACTGTGAACATATTTTTGTAATATTGATATGAACAAATTCTCTAATCTCACTAGGAATTTATTTATAACATTTTAAAATTACATGTATTATCCTCATCATAAAATCCATAAGGCTGTAGCTTGAATTTTACAATCATTGAGGTTTTTTTTTTAAAAACCTAATCTTGTCTTGTAATAATACTGGGTTCATTTGAAAGCTCTTTACATGCCAGGAGGTTCTTGATGTCTCTAAAACATTGCTGCATAGTCCTCCCTCTTCTCCATTCAGGCAAATCATTCTGCCTTAAAGTTATTATAAACTCTCCCCTACTTTTCTCCAATTCCTTCGAAATTGATTTTAATTTCACTTACTTCAGTTAGAGCTTTGTGTTTTTTTGTTAATTAGTAAAATATAATTAATTATTCAAATGTTGTTTTTGTGGTTTTCGATCACTGTTGTACCAGATGAAAAAAAAAATTGAAAATGTTTGAATACTTTCCCAAAAATATCAATCCTTGCCTTAAATTGTTGATTTAAAAATGAAAATGAATGACATTTTAATGTAAACACAGAGATAAGACCTGAAGGTTCTTTTATATATGAATAAAGGATTTTAAAAGCTAATGTATATTTTAGCCGATAAGGAAAATCAATGAAGAAGGTATTTTTAATTATTCTTGACATTTATCTGGGCTTCATCATTTATTTAGCTGTGTATAGTTCTTAGGAGTTCATGTTACAATAAGACTCAAATATCTGATCAAGTAATAAGCCACGCGTTTTAATAGAGATTTGAATAAATAAAAAATTTGTGAAAATATTCACAATGCTGAAAAATTCTTAAAGAGCTGTGAAATTTCTTCAGTTTTCTTTATGTGTGTTGTTGTTATTTATTAACTCTTTGTGCTACTAGCTAATCAGGATGCCTTACCTACAGGTTACCACCCATTTCTACCCAGAATGGGACTCAGGATTTTAAATAGTGAATTTGTACTAAATAAATTCCTATTCTGTTGCCATAACTGGCTGTTGTTGGAGACCATTGTCTCTGGTTGATGATCGAGCACAGCTGACATTGTGCTTTCGATGTGCTCACAATGTACTGATCTATCACAATCTACTTACACTCACACACAAGCCACCATATTGTCTTACCAGACTATAATGTAAATAATATACTTAGGCTAAAACATAAACTACCTAATACAGATAACAGGCACACCTGTAATAAACGACCTAGTACATGACAAACAATTTACCTGGGCATTCGCCAAACCACCCTTCATTTTTATCAGACCTAAGATTTACCCAGTCTAAAACATAATCAACCTGACATTGATTACAGCATATAAAACCTACTGACTCCGGGAGATACTAACTCGGTACAACTTTTGACAGGCTAGGTACTCTCTCATCAAAAGCACAGTGCCACCTGTACACTATCATCAGCCAATGACAATGGTCTCCACTGACAGGCATGCCAACAGTATCAGATATACTGGCAGTACTAACCCTTTTTTTACTAAACCCTTTTTGATATACTAAATTCCTATTGCTACGTGGGAATCGAACCTTAACATTAATATTACATAACTGAATGTAAATGAAAAATGATCTTACTGAGTAATATAAAAATCCATATTATAAATTTTCTCAGTCTTTACAATAATAAATAATTGTTTTAGAACGCTACTGTTCAGCATAAGTTAAAGGACTCCATTGAATCCATTAAAATGCTGAATGAAGACTTAAAAGAAGAAAAAAGGAAAAAGGAGACAATTGCTAAGGTGAATTATATATATATTAAGTAATCATCCTTTCTTTTTAAAGCTATAAGAGTTTGAAAAGTCACTACTTTTAACTTCTTGAAAAAAAAATGCTAAACTCTTACAATAGTACATAATTATTTTATTTTACATTTTTGAATTCTTATGTAGCAGTTATTTTAAAAACATTTGTTCAATTAATTATTATTATTATTTATTAACGTCCACTTTTTGCAACTAAGGCTAATTGGGATGGGTTATATCTACAGGTTACCACCCTTTTCTAGCCAGGGTGGGACTTAGGATTTTTATTTAATAAATTTCCTTTCCCAGACGGGAATCGAACTCGCCACTCTAGGATTACCATATGAGAGGCAACGCTTTAACTCACATGGCTAACCTGAGCCCCAATTAATTATTAGTCAGTGCTTGATTAGTCGAAGGTTAGGATGTACGTTAGCATATGTTTATGTTTTTTGTTTTTTCAAATATAAATGTTTTTTTGTCAATTTATTGGTTAAGTTCATTTCTAAACATAATAACTTAACACTTAATTAAGGAACTTGTAATAAAAGTTGTTAGGTTTGATATGGGTTGGCAATTTGTATGTTTAGATTAGTCACCTTCAATGTGGAAGTATTGAAATTTAGGCTTGTGGGTGGGTCTTCTGATAGTTGTTATAGCCCTGATAGATGTGTCTTTTTTATAGCCTTGTTGTCATTCTCTGGAACAAATGGAGTTTTCTTTAAAAATTCTATGTATATATTTGAATTAGATTAAGCTCGGAATACAATTTAGCGTGGAAATACGTATTTCTGATGGAATATGCATTGAATTAAGTTGCTTAGCATTATATTAAATTTTAATTTCTTAGAGCTTGTTGTTTTTGTTATTTTTAATGAAGAATTGACTACACTCTCATTTGTACTCACATGATTAATTCTACATGAACATTTGTCATGTCTTGGGGCCGTAAACAAAGTTATGAGCAGGTGAAGGGAGATACTGATAATGTTTGATAAGGGACAATCTCAATATGTGAACAACATTGGGACAGTCTTATCCACCTAGCATGTGGAAAAATGCTGTTCGGAAAAATACCATTTTCCAATTCTCAGATAAATGTTTCTTGGAAACAACTAAAATCCATCCCTCAGGTTCTGAGTAAATTAAGCAGATTCTCACTTGCTGGAATGACACTCTGGCAATATCTTCTCATATTTGATTCTTTATTTTTCCCATACGAAGCGAGCTTTCCATTTTCAAGTTGTCTCTCCTAACTTCTTTCTTATTTCATTTTTGTAGGGATATAGGGAATTAGAGTCAGAAGCATTTGGTCTTCGGAATATAATGGATGATGCTTTCCATGCTGTTCAGCGAGCTGAGGAACTTAAAGCTGAGGTCGCTTCACTTCAACTTCATTTGACGTCTTCTACAGAGCTTGAAGAACGATTACGATCATGTATTAATGACCTTAGGCTCACATCGACAAAAGGTCCTCAAGCTGTTTTGGCGATACGTTCTTATGAAAATATGCTTGCTGGTGAGTACTATCCCTTCAATTTATCCTTTTATTAAAATGGAATTTTAATTGATGTTTATATATATATCCATCAAAATATTTATCTCTTTTATTACTTTCTCTATAAATTAATGTCAACTTTATACAACTAAGGCTAATCGGGACGGGTTATCTACAGGTTACCACCCTTTTCTAGCCAGGGTGGGATTTTAGGACGTTATTTAATGAATTTCGTCACTAAATAATTTCCTTTGCCCAGGCAAGAATCGAACTCGCCACTCTAGGTTTACCGTGTGAGATAAAGGTCAACGCTTTAACTCGCATGGCTAACCTGAGCCCCAATGTCAATTTTATACAACTAAGGCTAATAGGACATGGTTATCTAAAGGTGTAAATCAGTAGGTAACCCTTCCTGGTTAGCCTATTAATAAATCTTTAGACTCATCCAGGTTAGGATTGGCAGATAACCCTCCTAGATTAGCCTATATAACCCTTGGAACCATGCAGGCTAGGATAGGCTGGTAGCTTGCGGATAACCTTCCTCGATTAGCCTATATAACCCTCCTCGATTAGCCTATATAACCCTTGGTACCATGCTGGCTAGGATAGGCTGGTAGCTTGCGGATAACCCTCCTCGATTAGCCTATATAATCCTTGGTACCATCCAGGCTAAGATAGGCTGGTAGCTTGCGGATAACCCTCCTCGATTAGCCTATATAATCCTTGGTACCATCCAGGCTAAGATAGGCTGGTAGCTTGCGGATAACCCTCCTCGATTAGCCTATATAATCCTTGGTATCATCCAGGCTAGGATAGGCTGGTAGCTTGCGGATAACCTTCCTCGATTAGCCTATATAACCCTCCTCGATTAGCCTATATAACCCTTGGTACCATGCTGGCTAGGATAGGCTGGTAGCTTGCGGATAACCCTCCTCGATTAGCCTATGAAACTTTTGGTCCCTTACCTTTTCTCGGAATTTAATCCATGGCTTGAAGTTTTCCAATTTTAAGAGATTGGTTGTAGTTGAGTGTGAGTAATAAATTACATGTGGAAAATTGAATATGTATGTGATAAAAAAAATGTGTCTTTTGAGTAGGTAATTACATTAAAAGTACATGAAATTGGCAATGTACGTGACGCTAAAAGAGGCACAGTGAGGGCCTCTGTTAATCCCTCATACCTCTACACAACTAAACAATGCCCGCTGCCCAAGTATAATTACTTTTAGATAAATAGTATTTTATTTACCCTCCCTCCTCCTCGTCTCCTGTCTGAGTTAAAGCAATTTTTCTAAAAGTCTTCAACCTAATCTAGCTATTGTAACCATCATATAATTTATCTTACAGGTATTTATTACCTTTTTACCAGGTGCGCCTGAGTTGTGATAAATAATAAGAGAAATTGTTTTCTGTTATAGGTATGCAAAAGAAAATTGATGCCGGAGATTCGTTTACAGAAGCAGCTAATGAAAAGTTAAAGAGGGCTGAGATTCTCTTTGCCAAGAAAGAAGCTTTAGCAATTAAACAGAATGAATTAATTCAGTCAATAAAAGAGGAATATCAGAATCAGCTAAAGGTACGCTTATAAATACTTTTTAATAGTCAGCGATCATAATCACAATACAAATTGTGATTACAACAGTAATAACATGAAAAAATGTTGATAACTCGTGTAATTTAGTGACACTTATGATCATAATCCCATCCCGCATCCACAATTTGCATTTAACTATTTCATTTAAACCTTGAATTGAAGTTCATTGGGAACAATTATTAGCATTATTTATGATTTGTGGTTATTGCTCTCTGGTTGTTGCATAAAATTGTTGCAAGGTTCATAACTAACTCCAATAAGTATTTGTTTACTTGACTTATTTCTATTTTGTTTGGTTTTTTTTTTTTTTCTATTTTAAATTGTATGAATAATTATTACATTGTTTAATTGATTTGCTTTCTGAGTTATTCTTACTAATCCTTAAGACAACTTTAAATATTTGTGGAGTTAACTGTTCTTTTTGGAAATTAAGCCAACTTATTGACATTATAATTGCAGTGACCGTGTCAGAATCATAAAGTTATTTTTTTTATATATATCTAAATCCTGGTATTTTGTACCAGTCTCTTTGAATGGCGCCAGTGAATTGGTCTGCTCTCTGTGATAGCTTTTGCAGCTAAGGCGACCCCTTTGTTATTTCCATTTACGAGTATATTCAGTGTCCTCGGATCTTTAAAAATCTATGAAATATTTTTGCTGTGTAGTTCTTGTAAAATCTGTTGTACAGCTGGGCTTTACAGATAAGATTCTTGAATACCTTTTCAATTGACTTAGGCTGCTGGAAGAGTCAGAATATATTAAGGCATTCTTATTATTTTATAGTACAATCTGTCATCATCGCTTCATTCTAAAGTATTTTTACATTATCTTTTTCGAGCTTCTTTTGTGGTTTTTAATGATTATGTTGGCCTGGTTTTCCAGCATGCCAAATCTAGTAACTATCACTTGGCAATATATTTTTTATCTATTGATGTGCTTCTGTAAACATTCTGACCAATATTTTGTAATCCGCAGTAATACGTTGAATCATCTAGTATGCTTTATTGAACATCCTACACTTATTGAGACCTATAAAATTCAGTAGAAATGAATTGATCCTTTCAACAAACAAAATGATCTATTTCATACAAATATTTTCTCTCTAGATCTACATATATATATATATATATATATATATATATATATACACACACACACACGCACACACACACTTTTTTTCAACAGGAATATAAATAAAATAATTATTATTATTATTATTTTCAGGAGAATGAAGAAGAGTGCATGAAATTAAGGGAACTGAATATCAAACAGGAAAATGAATTGCTGAGGCTTAAAGCGCAGGTAGATTGCCTTGAACATCAAGTAGTGAGGCAGTCTACAGTCAAACTCAGCGGACCATCCCCTATGCTTTTAAACTCACCACACCTCAGCTCCGGAAGCATTTCTATTGCTGGTTAGTTTTGCCTATGTACGCTCTTTCCAGAATTAGGAGCTTCTCCTATAATATTGGATATGCCCAAGTCTCTTGTTTGGTTGTCAGTGACTTGAGAAGAAAATGCTCAACCAATTTTAGTTTACTCTGAAATGGAGACTATGTGGAAAATACTGGCTAAAAGTAAATAGACCTTGTTTTATCTTTCTGATCCCTCCTCACATTAACCATAAAGGCAAAGCTGAACAGAAATGACTGTTTTCATTTCGGGCCTACCTTATAACCCCCACTCCTGTTCGTGCCTAGAAATGTTAAAATAGCTTATAATCATGGAGGAGTTAATGGTAATTCACATACCAAGTTTCGTTTAGTTCAGTTCAGTTGTTAGTGACCAATAGTATTATTGACTCCCGCTATAGTTTTGAGTGTACATCTCATTTGTACATCATTATATAGGCAAAAGTTACCCTAAATAACAAAATATTGCTATTTTTCATTTCAGGCCCTCTTTATAACCCCCACTCTTTTTGTTCTCCGAGAATATTAGTATAGCCTTAAGTCATAACTAATTTACTTTATAATTGCTAAAGAATATTAGTATAGTTGGTTTAGTAGTAATACACATACCAAGTTTCATAAAATTCAGTTCAGTAGTTTCAGTGTGAAAAAGTAGCAAAAAAACAAACCGACAGAAGGCGCTTCTGATTCTAAAGTACCCACCAAATTGGGCTTAAATACTCATCAATAGTTTTGACCTTTTGGGCTCAAAAGTGCTGAAAGTATTCAGAATGACTACAAAACAAAATTGTATTATTACAATTGACCTTTCAATGTGCTTAGTATATTGACTTCAAGTGATATGAATGTTTTTACTCTAATATAATACAGTCAAGTATAAAAATCCCAGACTGCTCGGAGGCTTAACATGAAATTTGAGAAAACTCTAGGTTTCTGGTAGAAACTACTTTTATCTATGCATTAGTAATCTTTTAATTGAGCTTTAAGCTGGAATAAGTCAAAATATAAAATAAATGTCCTACTCGGACTAGTGGAACTTACAATGTAATCTCAGATTCATTACAAATACTTTGGTAGCCAATGCGAAACAATCCTCAAAGTCAGAAATAATAACTAAAATAAATTGCCATTGTTGGCTCACAAAGCTCTTGTCACTGTTACGAGTAATGACTCTCTAATTTTAATACAATTTCATTGTATTTTAGTCAATGATATTATTTATGTTATTATATTTGTATTAAATGTATTGTATTTGTCGCAGAGGAAATGACACAGCTCCAGAACTTACAGCAGCTAATTGAAGGAGCCGGCACATCGAGGGATTCTCCATTTCCCCCTTGACTTACCCCATACTCGTGCTTATCAATTCCCTGTATCGACTGTATTTTAGAAGGGATTCCTCTCACGTTCTCTCCTCAGAGTTGACACTACTCCTAACCTCTATTATTATTATTATTATTAATGTAGTTATTATCTGAAGAGGTTTTATTTTGCATGTAAAAAGTTGATTAAATGATATCATCATATTTATCCAAATGTTTTTGGAATACTCTGTCAACTTTATTATGTGTCGTAGCTCTCTAAGAAATTGGGCTTAGCTCTAACGTAAGCTCTGGCCTGTTAGCCAAAATAAATTTCTCAAGAAATGTTGTCAGAGAATATTGTTTGTAAAGATATAGTACTCGAAATATTTTTGTCTATTATAACTATTTTTATTACTGAAGTATACTTTTAAAATATCTCTTTTGACTTTTGGTAGATATATTGAATCATATTTTGGCTCTATGAATCTGAATTTATATATTTGTCTGAGCTAAGTTTAAGAAGTATTTTTGCTTTTTACATATTAATTAATTACATCAGTACTGTTTAAGTATTTCAAAGCATTTATTTATATAGCTTTTTAATTGTGTAATTAACTGAGCGATAGAAGTGCAGATGAAGACTGATTTATATTGAAAGGTACAAAAACTCAGGAAATTTTCTTTCCAAAAATCATATAATATTTTAGATTCAGAAATACAATCACCACTGAATAAAGCGTCTTATAACATTCTAGTTTATTGGATGTACATTAATAAATTTTATAAACCAATGAAGATAGTATAACGTGTGAAGTAATGAAGTACAAGATAGTCCAGTGAAACCAACCATTTTTGAAGAGTTACAAAAAAATTAAATAATTTTAAAACATTCATTGGAAATAAAGCAGCACCTTATTATAATGGAAGTTTAATGATAGAAAATAAAAAAACATTATTTTTAACCTGTGAAAACTCTCTAGAACAACTTGAGATATTGCTTGGAATATTCCAAGGACAATCTTGTAAGGAAAATTTATCCTTTAACTAGTATTTCATGAACAAGCATACTTATAAATATATAATTTAACTGCTTCTATAAAATATTAATTTAATTGCTTCTATAACATATAAAACTTTATATGATCTTAAACATAGAATATATTGAATTATAACACTTATTAACATGCGTACTAATTAAGGTTAAAATACATAACTTAACATTAGTAACATAACGACTGTTATTTATATGAATTAATAGTATATATTTTTTAAATATATTCTTATTCTATTAACGTTAAATAAATGAGAGTCAAAATTTAGTGTTAAAAGATTTACATAAGAACAATGTTTAAACAGAAGTATTTTATATAATAATCACGTGTTAGGAGCATTGTGAACTTTATTCTCTCACAGAGAGTTCTCTAGGATTAACTAACTACCTTGTCATGTTTTCTTGATGCCGATGATCAAAATATACTATCTGGCCTTTCATAGCAAGAGCTGATGACAAAGGGTAGTTGATAGTAATGGAAATTAACAAGTTGAACTTAAACATAGCTGTTTCCATTCTAATAACCTCTGCTTGCAAATGCTGTTTAGTGATTAAACTTATCCACGAGGGATCGGGAAAGAACAAATGGTTGCCTCCATTGAACCACCTTGTACATTTAAAAGCCATCCAACAATAATACAAAATTAATAATAAGCTAATTGTTTCCTATTTTTTTTTTCACTTGCCTAATTAATATAGTCGATTTATGCCTTTCATTTCATCTTCATAGCATTATAATTAACAAACAAAAGTATTAGTATTTAATGATGATATCATAGTGAACCATGTTGTACAGTATTTGTTTTCTTAAGAACATTAATTCTTGCAAAAAACTGTAATCTATGGTGTGTTATGTAAAAAGCAAAAATTGAATTGTCAATATATAGCTGCTACCACATTTTATTTTAATATGGATCATAATTTTTCTTGTAGCTTATACTCCTATGTTGCCAAAGTATGTTTCGCTGACATCTATCAAATATTAGCACAACATGTTTTTCAAACTTACTTTCCATTTATTTAGGAAAATAAAATTAACAAATTGCTTAAAAATAATCAAATATTTGCTTGAAATTCGTTGTTCTCAGATGTTTGGCTATTTATTTGCATTGTTGTTCTTATGATAATTGAATATCCTAATAACAATACTTTGCCATTAAAAAGTACGGAATTGTCAATATAAAATATGTATTAATTTAATTGATTAAATTCCTCTGCTTGGAATAGCAGTTGCGTCTGTTGAAAAAAAAAACAAAAAAAAAAACATGAGATTACTAAGTTGTGAAGTTACCAAGTCTGAATCAATTGTTATGTAGTTTATCTGAAGAAAATGCACTTGACACTATATGGATTGTGCATATATGATGCACTCCATATAAGAAAATTGTAAGATGGGTGATATATTCATTGTTGTTATAGCTTTCAAGCTTATGGTTTATTGAATAAATATTTTTTCTTTTTTATACTCATTTGTAATATACAATTATATTTTGTTCTTCCTAAATATCCTTATTCCTTCATGTCTTTTGAATTACATCTTGCAAGAGCTCAAACTATCTTAGTGTGTTCAATTCCGAGATGCATATGATAATTCCGATGATATATCTGAACCTTGTGAGCAAAGGGGCTTATATATTACTTGGGAGTTAATTTTTATTTTACTTTTTTTATGTAGTAAGTGATCAACTCGACATAAAATCCCTTGTTATTCAAGGATGAACTAGAAATAGTTGTCTTCAATCGACTGACAGGTTCTAAGAGAGTCTTAAGTCCATACTCGATGGGCTTAACTACTTTGAACTCCAAATCAAACTTGAATAAAATTAAGTGTACCATGAATGGTGATGCATAAGTGAGCTAATACAAGGACCTTGTTAGACTGCCAAATAATGATTTCTAAAAGAATTTTCCACGAAGGACTCCAAGAAAAAACAAATCATCTAAAAAGATAGAATTAATGAATAGATTGAGACGATAGAAGACCCTGGCAACTAGCTTACCCCTCCCAAAAGCTGGACTGGGATTGGTTGGATTTATTTTAACACTAAATTAACATCTGCAAGGACAGAGAAAAGAAAATGTTAAGCGAATGGAACAGGAAATGTACATAGGGACATTGATGACCTTAGATCTGGAGGCAGTTTTTATATAGGCCAGCAAATATGAAGATATAGAAATCTTGAGGACGGAGTTCTAAGTTAATATTAGCATGGGTTATGATACAGACTATTGGAGATCAGAGCTTTTGTTGCTTCCTTGTAGGAAGTATTGTAATTGCCAAACATTTTGGTTTCCATGTTTCAACAGAACTATCCCTTTTGGCCCTCCCTGAACCCAATTTGGCAAGCTTCAGTGTGACATGTTTAGGTAAAGTCCGCAGGGGCTGCATAAACAAAGCTGATTTCCCAAGTGCTGGTATGACAAACTATTGACCTCTTCTCATCACTTACTCTCTACTTCTATGTGAAAAACTGATGAGTAGAAGAGGGGGGGGGGCACTAAAGGGTGAATACAAGAAAATCACTCCTTAGTACTTGAGTTATGAAAAACTACATAGAACAACAATTGTAGACCCTCAATAGTTTAACAACTACAGAGAGAATCACTTTATTGTACAAATTTATATACAGTTTGTGGGGCTGCTCAATTATTGTACATTGAGATGCTGAAGCACACAGCAACTTAAGTCAATCCCTAGGACAACAGTAAAACAATACATATTGTATTTAGTCAGCTCAATAACTAAAATAAACACAGTCAGCAACCTAAAAGGTGAATGTCACTAGATATAAATTAGAAACATCATTATTGTAATAACATGATCCGTCGATATATAATAATATCACTGGTCAAAGCTAAAATTAAAATATATGGTGGGAAATAATCCCTGAAGTATGAATAATGATACCCTCGACCAAGGTTTGCAGAACCTTCTTGTCTATTCCCACCTCGTCAAAAAATGTTTGGGTACGTTTAGGGACCCTTCCTCGGGCACCGAACCTTAAGTCTATCACAAGACCCGCTCCCCAAATGATTCCCTGAATTTTTCCAAGCAAAATTTAATACATTCCTCGTAAATATTTTTCTTTTCCTGGTGGATCTTCTCCGCTTGATCAGGGTCGTTAGGTCCAGGTTGTGGGCAAATTTACAATTCTCCTTGAATTGTGATGTCGCCTCGTGATCAGCAACATGTTATGTGGACAATTCCAGACCACATGGGCCGGTGTTTCGATCTCCCTGCCACACCTTCGACAGAGGAGTCCAACATCCGGTGACTTCAAGACAACTCCCGGAACACCACGCAATGGGGCGTAATTTATATTAAGTTTGACGAAGTTTGTCCATTCTGAAGCAGAGAGCAACTGTTTCTCGGTCATATGCTTGTTCAGTCCTGCGTTTTCTTTAAAATGGTGGACTCCAACACCCTGCCACTTGCATGATGTCCACACCTCAAAGGACTTTTCTCTGAGAGTCTGCCTAATTTTGTTGACCGAGACTGTGTCCCCTCTGGAAACAACTTCCAAGTCCAGCCTGCTCAGACACATGTCTGCCTCTGCTTCATAATGGAAGATCCTCTGAACAGTGGATCGCTCACCCGCGCCAATTTGCCAACTATTGCTAGATGCTGAAGTGGTGCCTCACATTCGCATCTCAGTAGACCAAGGCCACGATAACGACGCGGAGCGTAAAGCATGGCGGAATTTGTACCTGCTGGCAGTCCAAGCATAGACTTGACACAACGTTGTATCACGACATCGATAAACTTCCAGCTAGGCTTGACGAAGCTTACTGAGCGGCGCTGTCTGTAATGGGTATGTCAGAGTTGGGAACAAATACTGGTTGAGTACATTTAGTTTCTGGTCAGGTTTTAGTAGCTGGGAGGACACCTACTTGTTGCCTCAGTTCTGCGTCCAAGACCTCGATTATGCGTCTTAGAATAGGGAACACTGTTATGGGCCTCCAAGACGCAATCTTAGCAGCAGGTCCCTTTCCTTGTGTATGAGGATAGTCTTACCTCTGCGCAGAGGATCTGGAGCATAAGAAGTCCTCAACATAGTATCCGCCAACACTTTTATACCGGGACAACAATGTTAGTTCCCTAACATTTTGCGATCTGGCTTTGTAACAGAGTTTTTGAATTCACCCCCCCCCCCTTCACCACTATTCCAGGTCCAATTTCAGCCAATAACACAAGGTCTTTAGTGTTGTCAAAAACTATATAGATCAAATAAACATTTACAAGACAAGAACGTAAACTCTCAATTGGTGAAGTCATCACTCAACAAATTCGCGTGTACCTCACAAAAAAGGTGTCGAAAAAAAGATGTTGTATTTAAGCTTACAATAAATCGGTACACGATATTAAAGTTTATTGTTAATGTGATGCGAGTAGGAGTGGGGTTTACTGCAGGCTGAAAATTAATAAATACAAATATCTCTGTTAATATTCATGATAGAGGAAATGCATATATAACAATACTAGCTAAGGTACCCGGCGATGCCCGGGAAATCATTGTTGACTGACTAGTGATGGTATTCATATAGCAAGACTTCTATGTGTAAAAATACACTTCCCTCCACGACATCATGTTTTTCCGAAATAGCCAATCCTAAAGGGTAAATTTTGGGTATTAATAGAATAGAAATTTTAGTTATGAAGAATAAATAATATGATGAATACGGGATATACGCTATAGATTTAGAGTATATCCTGAATTCATTTCATTTTACGACAAAAGTGAATGAAACAACAGTTGCTCTAAATAACAAAGTAAACAACTTTTGTTATGTGAACGTTTGCCGAAAAACAAATAGAAAAAGAAATATCGCAAATTTTTACTTCAGGCCTCCCTTATAACTCCCGCTCCCGTTCGAACCTACAAATTTTAATATAGCTTATAATCATAAAAGAATTAATGATAGTTCACATACCAAGTTTTTTTAAGATCGGTTCAACCGTTAGTGCCCAACAAAATTGCTGGCTTCCGCTTTAGTTTTAGCAGATTTCCCTTAAGGAAAATCAGCTATTGAGGTTGTACTCATGACGGAATTTTCGACATTTTTCTTCAAATGTCCATCGATCCTACTTAGTAGATGACGAAAATGAGGTCCGTTCAAAACTGTATATATATATATCTATATCTATATCTATATCTATATATATATATATATATATATATATATATATATATATATATATATATATATATATATATTTGTCTGTTACCGCTCTAGCGGTCGAAATTTTTGTTTGATCGTTACGAAACTCGAAATTTAGTCGTTTTATGTAAAAAGAAAGATCAAGTTCGTTAACGGCTGAAATCGGACCAGTGGGAGGGGGGGGTTAGAGGGGAGGGTTTTCGAAATATCTCCGTTACTATACGTTGGATCGAAAAGTTGTATAAAATCAATCTTATTGCAAATTCCATTTACTATAAATATTGTTCTATACATATTTTTCGTATAATGAGTATTAACCGAGATATTTGTATTTTTTGTAATGAGTTCCGCTTTCAGTAAACCCCCACTCCTACTAGGGGCATATTAATAATAAGCTTATATCTCATGAACTACCTCATTATTAGGTTAAATACAAAATATTTTTTTCAACAAAGCTTTATTTTACGAAATACAAACAAATACGTTCTGTTGACCCCCCCCCCTTTTTTTTCTTGGACTACAAAAATCTGAGTGATTGAGATATAAATTATTTTGATTCATTTCAAGTTACTCCACTAACTATAGTAAATAGTTTCCAATAAAATTAATATTTTATATTCAGATATATTTCTTTTATTGTTTGTTTTTTCCGGTCTATCTATCGATACTGCGCTTCAAGGATGGCTAACCTGTTTGTTTACAATCCAGCCGTATTACGTTGTAGGGACTATTAACGTATATTGTAAATTCGCTGAAAGATTTCTCATTGCCGTTTGTAATTATTCACTAATATTCACGGAAGTGTTACCTGTATGTATATTTATCTATTGTAAATCTTCTCTGGCTAACCTGTTTGTTCCTTAATCATGTGAAAATCTCATAACCGTCTGAATCGTATTTTGTCCCCCCCCCATTTCTATTTTCTTTCCGGATTCCTAAATTTGGAATGGTTGTGATAAAAATTATTCTGGTTTATTATTAATTACAGTAGTAGATATAATAAATAGTTATGAATAAAATTTATAACTTATATTCAAATATATTTCCGTAATTGCTTTTATTTCCGGTAAAAGCTGGCTAACCTGATTGTTTACAACTCAGACTGTTTGCTATCAGGAAAATTTTTACCATTTGACTTGCCCTTTATTTGTTTACTTAATATTCACAGCAGTATTAAGTCTTACAAATAATAGATATTCTGTGGTACTATTTAGTGTTGGTGTAATAAGTGTTCAGAGCGCTGCTATCATTAAAGGTAAGTCCATGTTTTGTGTTCTTGTTGTTTTTTTGAGATTGAATTGTTTTTAATTTAATCTCGGAGCCTAACGGACGAGAGTTACTTTCCCGCCAAAAGCTAGTTCGGCCGTTTCCTTGACTTGTTTGGCTCTCGTGAAATTTCTTTATTGTAAAACTTCACGTGGGAAATCTGCTTAGTTTATGCAGCCCCTGCGTGACGGACTTTTTATAAGAAGAACAGTGTTGTGCCGTGACTGTAAGTAACAGTTTAGTGCCGTGTTTAAGACAGAGCAGTGCCGCGAAGTAAAGGAAGTGCAGTGTCGCGAAGTAAAGGACAGTGCAGTGCCGCGAAGTAAAGGACAGTGCAGTGCCGCGAAGTAAAGGACAGTGCAGTGCCGTCTTGTTGTGAATTTCAGTGACCGTGAGTAAATTATTGGACTGTGTAATTTGAAGAACAGTGACGGTATCAGTCTATACTGTGAGTAGTAATTAAGAATGATTACCAAGTTTATTGTGCATTATCCAAATAAATTGTGAAGTGATAAAAACTGTGAAACTTGCGAGTATTTAATTTTGCAATCCAAAAGAACTCTTATTAACCCTTCACAGACAAGGAATATGAAAATTACAGTGCAGGCAAGCTGGGTCACGGGTGACCCAGTCATATTTATAGCACATTTTTTTCATTTTAACAAAAATATTCCAGTTGTTGTTTTTTTTATATAAAAAAAAGAAAGTATAGTTTGAAAAATTTATTTTATTTAGCAATATACATAATATGATAAAAATACAAAAACTTACATTAGTATGAACTATACTTAAATTAGTAGGAACGTAGAGTTCCAGACCTTTGGTACCCGTATAGGATAAAAGATAAAAATTAAACGAGTAAACTCCTATAAGGGAAAAAATAAGAAATTTCCAGCTATAAAAGACGAGAAAATTTAATAAAATCTTAGTGATTAAATAATTTTCAGTAAGTTATCAGTCTTCCATTTCATCCGGCAGTCCAGCAATAATTTTTCCTACTCTGAACAGTCAAAAACTTTCCAGATCAAAATAAATAGTTTAAACTCTTACAGAAAAAATATATATAAAAAAATACTCTACGGAAAAAAGAATAAGAAAATATGAGGGATAAAAAATCAAAAAAAGGGAATAAACTCTTAGTAATAAAAGTTCACTAATACTTCAAACTCAGAACAATCTAACAATCTTCTATTTCTTTATCTTCTTCAGGTGAGACTCTGGTAATGCATCGAGAACAAATACTTAGCCTATGGTCAGCACATAGGCTGCGATTACAATGAGCGTAGTTTGATGTACCCTTACGATCTCTTGATTTTTCACAAAAAGCACACCGACGTCTTGAAGTGCTGGGTCCAGGCTGATTCTCAATTTCTTTTTCATCAACTCTCGGAAGGAGGGGAGGGGTACCGTGCACTCCCCCTCCCCTCCTTCCCTTACTTTACTCAGAATATTATTTTTACCAACCTCTGGGTCACCGGCGACCCAGCCTTGCCTGTGAAAGGTTAAAAACGTTTATTACTGGTTTTGGTAATAGAAAACGTAACAACTGGTGTCAGAAGTGGGATTGGTAAATTAAAATTAACGAAAAGGAAGTTTGAAGAACTAAAAGTTGAACAACTGAAGAAGGAGCTGGCTAAACTGGATATGCCAACAACAGGAAATAAGGCTGAATTACAAAGGCGGTTGACAGATGAATTCCAAAGACGAGGAATCGATATAAGTACACACGAGTTTGACGATAAAGTAGACATTGCTGTAAGTAATCCTTTCTCAAGTAGCAATTTGGACTTAAATGCAATTTTAGCCGCTTTGATGGAAAATAACCAGAAACTCTTAGAAGCTTCTAAGAGTAACAGTGAGAAAATATTAGCGGAAGTCAGACAAGAATTCCAGGAAGCTTCTAGAGCTAATTACGAAAGATTAGAAGAAGCATCTAGAGCTAATTGCGAGAGATTAGAAGAAAAATTCCAGGAAGCTTCTAAAAGTAACAGCGAGAAAATCTTAGCGGAAGTCAGACAAGAATTCCAGGAAGCTTCTAAAAGTAACAGCGAGAAAATCTTAGCGGAAGTCAGACAAGAATTCCAGGAAGCTTCTAGAGCTAATTACGAAAGATTAGAAGAAGCATCTAGAGCTAATTGCGAGAGGTTAGAAGAAAAATTCCAGGAAGCTTCTAGAACAACAAACCAAAAACTCCACGAAATATCAGAGGTGTTGGACAAACGGATGGAATAATGAAGAGAAAGCGGTAGAATTGATTTTGGCACTGAAAGGAACCGAAATCCTGGAGAGTATCCTGGAGCGGCCGCTTGCAGGAATAATTATGAGGATATTATGGTGACTTTAAAGCGCAAGTTTGGCGGTGAGCATAAGCGAGAATTGTACAGGATGGAGTAACGGGGAAGAGTGCAAAAACCGAATGAGACGCTCCAAGATTTTGCCATGGAAATCGAACGTCTAGTCCAACTGACTTACCCAGGTGAGAATCATCCGTTCCTAGATCAGTTCAAGATTGAAGCATTTGTGAATGGTATTCGAGATCCAGACGTTAAATTCGCGGTGTGTGCTATGCAGAAATCATCTTTTGCTGAAACCATCTCTTATGCACTAGCCCAGGAGACCGCTAAAGTAATTTCAAAACCACAAGTCTACAAGGTGCGACGTCTTGAGGCTGATATTCAAAATGACGCCCAAATGTCAAGGAGTGACATAGAAGAATTAATCAAGCGAATAATGGAGGAGCAAAGGAACAGATCACGCTCAAAGTGCTTCAACTGCGGCAAGGCCGGCCATTTTCAACGTAACTGTAAATCGCCAAAGAAAAGGTCAAGATCTGTTTCGCCACCAAGGGAGAACAAACGGACGAATAACCCCAAATCTCAAGAAACGCCGTTAAACTAAAGCGAGCTAGCACTGAGGGGCAAGAGCTAGCTCCTACAACCGCTGGCCCCACAATCTCCATTTCCATAATACAACAACAGAATAGCAACCTTACAGCTCGTGGACTCATTAACGGCAGGAAGCAGATCCTCACCATAGACACAGGGGCGTCGCAGTCAATAATTAGGCCCGATTTGGTAAAAGGATCAGTGGAACCATTAAACGACGTTCGACTGCACACTGCTACTGGGGAATCAGCCACTGTCTGTGGAAGAGCCAAGGTTCGACTGACTATCGCCAACACTAGTGCCGATCATGTATTTGTTGTCGCCGACATAGTGGACGAAGTGATCATCGGTGCAGACTTCATGATAGCCCATGGTATTAATCTGCACATGGGTCAACAAGTTATGATCTGGCGCAACGTCGAGATACCCTTGGATGTTGGATATGAGAGCAAGACCACAGTAAGGAGGCTATTTACCGTCGGACGCCAGAAATTACCACCCCAGTCGGAAACCTTAGTATGGGCGCGTGTGGAAGAAGATTGTGAGGATAACCGGTTGTGGGTAGTAGAACCTAAAGAACTTAAAGATGAGATTATAACAGCTAAAGCCCTCGTGAAAACCTGCGACGATGGACGAGTTTCGGTGAGAGTACTTAACCTATCCAACAATGAGAAGATCATTAAC
This sequence comes from Riptortus pedestris, assembly GCA_019009955.1. NCBI lineage: Eukaryota > Metazoa > Arthropoda > Insecta > Hemiptera > Alydidae > Riptortus > Riptortus pedestris. Next base: position 5,972,166 of record CM032229.1, read on the forward strand.
AAAAATTTTGAAATAGGTCAATGTGAGCCAGCAGAAGCAATAATTAACTGTGCCAAAAATTCAGGATGCCCGAAAATGACAGCCAAGGAGCGCGAACTACTTGCAGAAGAAGAGGAAAAGTGGATGAAAGGACTGACATCGCCTGAAAGAAACAAAGCAAAGGAGTTGCTAAGAACACATGCCTCCGTCTTCGCCCTAAGCAATAAAAGCTCAGGTAGAACAGCTGTAGTGAAATATGAAATAAATACCGGTGAAGCGAGACCTATAAAACAGGCACCCAGGAGTGTTCCCCTAGCGAAGCGGAAGAACTTAACTAGCGGAAGTTAAAGAACTTGTCAACGAAATGGAGCGGAATGGAGTCATTGAACCATCTTCGAGTCCGTGGAGCTCGCCAATAGTTCTAGTAAAGAAGAAAGACGGCAGCACCAGATTCTGCGTCGACTACAGAAAACTCAATGACGTCACCAAGAAAGACAGTTATCCGCTGCCAAGAATTGACGACACCTTAGACACGTTGGCTGGAACGAAATGGTTTTCTACCTTGGACTTGCAAAGCGGCTACTGGCAAGTAGAGATAGCCGATAAGGACAAAGAAAAAACTGCCTTTAGCGCAAGCAATGGTTTATGGCAGTTCAAGGTGATGCCATTTGGGCTCTGCAACGCCCCAGCTACTTTTGAGCGTTTAATGGAACGTGTGCTAAAGGGTCTCAATTGGAAGACATGCTTGGTGTATCTAGATGACATAATCGTTATGGGGAAGACTTTTGAAGAACATCTTAAAAACCTAGATGAAGTATTTAGTCGCATAACAGCAGCTGGGCTGAAGTTAAGCATAAAGAAATGCGCTCTGTTTCAGGAAGAGGTCAAATACTTGGGACATCGGGTAACAGCAGAGGGCATCTCCACTGACGAGGACAAAATACGGGCAGTAAAGGACTGGCCTCGACCACGAAATATTCATGAGCTGCGTAGCTTCCTAGGGCTTTGCACATTCTACAGGAGATTCGTGCCAAACTTCGCTCAGGTAGCTGCCAGCTTGCACGAGCTAACCAAAAAGTCGCAATCATACCACTGGAGTGAGGCTACGGAAGATGCGTTCCAGAGGCTCAAGGAACTCTTGTGCACAGCGCCTGTCCTTGCCTATCCAATCGCTGGACAGAAGTTCATAATTGATATGGACGCCAGTGGCTATGGAATAGGAGGAGTACTTTCTCAAGTAGTTGATGGGGCAGAAAGAGTCATTGGCTACTACAGCAGGGTACTCTCCAAGCCCGAAAGAAATTATTGAGTTACCCGACGGGAGCTTCTGGCAGTTTTGGAGTGCGTCAAGCATTACCACAAATACTTGTATGGTCAACACTTCACCTTAAGAACAGACCACTCCGCACTACGTTGGCTGCTGCAGTTCAAGAACCCGGAAGGGCAGCTGGCACGATGGATCGAACGTCTGCAGAGCTATGACTTCAGCATCGAAAAGGTGGGAAACACAATAACGCTGATGCCCTTTCAAGACGGCCTTGTAACATAGAATGCAAACATTGTACTAAAGTCGAGATAGAGGAAAAGTCCGTCACGCAGGGGCTGCGTAAACTAAGCAGATTTCCCTCGGGAAGTTTAGTAATAGATAAATACACATACTGCTAACACAACGACACCGTGAATAAATACAAACGGAAATAAGAAATGTTTCATCCATTTCAATAACCTGCCGACAGGAAGCGTTAGGTTAGAAATGTAAACAAACGGGCCGGGCCGGCTCACACCGGAAAGAAAAACAATTACTGAAATATTATATTATATCAGAATATAACACATTAATTTTATTGAGAAATATTTACTATACTAGTACTGTAATTAATAATGAGTCAGAATAATTGTTATCTCAATCAATAAAATTTTAGTAGTCCAAAACTTTAAGATGGGGGGGGGGGGTCACCAAGGCATATTTGCATGTATCTCGTATAATAAAGGTCTCTTGAATACAATTTTTGGTATTTAAACTTCCAATAATGTGATTTATTATGTAGCAGAGTATTGTTTACGTAACATGAGTAGAAGTGGCGGTTTGTTAAAAACTGAAAAATCCAATTATCTCGGTTAATATTCAAGATAGAGAATAAACGTATATAACAATATTTATAGTAAATTTAATTTGCAATGAGATTGGTTATATACAATGTTTTGATCCGATGCATAATAACGGAGATATTTGGAATTTTCGAAAATCCCCCCCTTTAAACCCCCCCTCCCTCTGGTCCGATTTCAGCCATTAACGAACTTGATCTGTCTTTTTACATAAAACGGTCAAATATCAAGTTTCGTAACGATTAAACAAAAATTGCGACCGCTAGAGCGGTAACAGACAAATATATAGATAGATAGATAGATAGATATATAGTTTTGAACGGACCTCATTTTCGTCATCTACTAGGTAGGATCGATGGACATTTGAAGAAAAATGTCGAAAATTCCGTCATGAGTACAACCTCAATAGCTGATTTCCCTCAAGGGAAATCTGCTAAAACGTGATTGATGTGCGACTTACCCGTATTTGCTCAGACGAGGACTGGTCGAAGGCTCAGAAAGATGACCCGATTCTGGCGAAGATTATATCGGCTAAGGAATGCAACAGAAAACCAACCCGAAATGAGACATCAGCTGAAAGCCCACTTGCGAAATCATACTGGGTACAGTGGAATAGCCTAAAACTGGTAGAGGGCTGCTTATATCGATCTTGGGAGAGTACAGATGGCAAAACCACAACCGACCTAATTGTCGTGCCCACTTCCAAGATAAAAGAGGTATTGAAGCAGTTCCATAATGGTCCCAGCGGCGGCCATCTGGGCATTACAAAAACCCTGGAAAAGATAAAGCAACGATTTTACTGGGTGGGATGTCAGCAATCTGTAACCGATTGGATAGCCAATTGCGAGCAGTGCATTGCAGCCAAGGGTCCAACGAGAAGAAGTCGTGGCAAACTTCAGCTGTACAAAGCAGGTGCCCCTTTCGAGCAGATAGCTATCGATGTTGCTGGTCCATTCCGTCAGTGAGGCTGGAAACCAGTATGTCCTAGTTGTAATGGACTATTTCAGTAAATGGCCCGAAGTGTATGCAATCCCAAACAAGGAGTCGAAAACGGTTGTAGATGCCTTTGTAAATAATTGGGTGTGCCGATACGGGGTTCCAATAGAACTCCATTCTGACCAGGGCCAAAATTTCGAATCGGCCATATTCAAGGAAATTTGTGAATTGTGTGACATCAAAAAGACAAGAACGACACCGCTTCATCCACAATCTGATGGCATGGTCGAAAGATTTAATCGGACACTGGAGGAATATCTCAGAAGAGTGGTTAGCACACACCAAAGGGATTGGGATGTGTACATACCAAAATTACTACTGGCTTACCGGTCGGCCGTCCATGATTCCACCTCACGTACTCCGGCGAAAATCTTATTTGGAGCAGAATTAAGACTGCCAGCGGATTTGGAATTTGGGGCCAAACCCGGACCTTCCTGCGAAGACAATGGAAATACTCCCCAGGAAGACCTGCATGAGCTCCATGAGTTTGTACGCAACCGTATTAAAATGACAGGTGATAAGATGAAAGCCAGATATGATCGAGCAGCAAATACGGAGGGATTCACTGAAGGGCAAATGGTTCTACTATTCAACCCACAACGAAAGAAAGGACTATCCCCTAAATTGCAAACGCACTGGGAGGGACCTTACAAGGTGATCAAGAGATTGAACGACGTTGATACAGAGATACCACAATCCGAGGTCTAAAATGAAAGTGGTACACCTAGAGCGACTAGCCAAGTATGGCAACGGCGATATTGAGCCTATTCGGGACGAAAAGGCTTAAGTGGGCGGCAGTGTTGCGAAAATTAAATAGATGAATAATCCTTCAGAGAGAGAGAGAGAGAGAGAGTCGCGTATTTGGAAAGTGTGACGTAGATCAAAGAAACCGATAGAATGGCCTAGGTCCTACCAGTTCCTTCCAGCCAGGCGTCGAGGGGTCCAGACAATTCCCCTTTGATGTATGCCGACAAGCTATATAAAGAAGGGCCTTCCGCGAACGAGTCAGTTTTATTCTCACCTGTCTTGATGGTCACATCAGTGCTACAGTGCGGTAAAGTGTTTTTATAAGAAGAACAGTGTTGTGCCGTGACTGTAAGTAACAGTTTACTGTCGTGTTTAAGACAGTGCAGTGCCGCGAAGTAAAGGACAGTGCAGTGTCGTCTTGTTGTGAATTTCAGTGACCGTGAGTAAATTATTGGACTGTGTAATTTGAAGAACAGTGACGGTATCAGTCTATACTGTGAGTAGTAATTAAGAATAATTACCAAGTTTATTGTGCATTATCCAAATAAATTGTGCAGTGATAAAAACTGTGAAACTTGCGAGTATTTAAATTTGCAATCCAAAAGAACTCTTATTAAAAACGTTTATTACTGGTTTTGGTAATAGAAAACGTAACATATATATCTATATATATATATATATATATATATATATATATATATATATATATATATATATATATATTTATAGGTAATTAAATTCGCATTAATATTGATTATATTCAATTTTTCGATCCGACGTATAAAAACGGAGATATTTCGAGATTACCCACCAATACAACCCCCCCCCCGCAAGGGGCCGGTTGTAGCCTTAACATAAACATTTAAATATCCAGTTTGACAATGACCAGACAAAAATTGTGACCGCTAGAGCGTCAACAGTAGTGTATTGATGCAACTTATTGGCAATTTAATGTTCTATAAAAGTTTTCATATACGTATTTTTGGTATCATGAATATTAACCGAGATTTAACGAAGGGATCACTTTAACGTTCTTCGATAAATAATTAAATAAACGTTTCAAACACATCACTTTTATTTTAGGAAGTTGTAACATAGTTAATGGAATATGTAATACGAACTTTAATTAAAGCACACACAACTTGGGGCTACAACACAAGCAACACATCTATATTGGTCTCCGCCATTTACATAACTGACTTAAATGTTGCTCTGGCGGCATATATAGTTCCTGTTTCCCTACATCACTTCCCGGCAGGTTATCTTATGGTTACCTCTACAGCTATTCAAGACAACCGTTATTATTATTGTTCCGGCGCACTTCCGCCACAGTACTCCCCCCTAATAACGGTGTCGAGGAATCTGACGTTTCTTTTAATCCGTCGGCCATATCGACTGGTAAGGGGTAGTGTTGGCGTAGGCAAAGCTTGGGATGTTTCAGCTGAATCTTCAGTGGTTTTCCTTGTTTGGTGCGCGGTGGGATTCGCCTGTTTCGATGGGATCTCCTCTGCCAGCAGGAAGGCAGGTTTCACTCTACCCAAAGAGACGGTCACTTCCCTGTTGGGAAGTTGTAGAGTACAGAGCTTGTCTGTACGCCTGACGACAGGAAAAGGACCTGAATACGGTGGGGTTAATGGCTTCTTGACCATATCATCCCTGAGGAATACGTGAGAGCACGATTCCAAGGCCTCATGTACAAAAGTCCCTTCACCTTTGGCTGGGCGGATCCTCTCGACCGCGTCCTGTACTTCCTTGATGAGGGTGCTTGTGTCCTTTGCTAGAGCTACGGGGGAGAAGAAGTCTCCAGGGAGTCTGAGGGTTTGGCCATAGAGGGCTTCCGACACACTGTAGTTCGTACCGTCTTTAATTGCTGTACGATGTCCAAGCATGACCGTCGACAGGTACTCGGTCCAGTGTTCCGAGTCCAGATGGGACATTAATGCACTTTTCAGGGATCTGTGCCACCTTTCTACCATTCCATTAGACTGGAGGTGATATGGTGTAGTTCTGATCCTTTCTGTGCCTAGGTATTTTGCCAGGCTCCTGAATAGGTCGCTCTCAAATTGCCTGCCCTGATCTGTTGTTATTTTGCTGGGGACACCAAATCTGCTGACCCAACCATTGTAAAAGGCAGCGGCCACTGTATCGGCCGTTATGTCTTCCAGCGGAATTGCCTCAGGCCATCTTGTGTGCCTGTCGATAAGGGTTGCACAGTATCTCATTTCAGCAGATGGTGGGAGAGGCCCTATGAGGTCCATATGCACATGCTCCAAGCGTCCAACTTCTGTGAATTGTCCTACTGGAGAAACGGTGTGTCGGTAAACCTTCGCACGCTGACATCCTATACAGCTGCGGGCCCATTCCGTAATGTCCTTCTGCATATTTGGCCAGAAATATTTCTTGGAGATCTGCTTCCTTGTGGCTCGTATTCCGGGGTGGCTTAATTCATGGGTAGCCTTGAAGATGGGCTTCCTGCACTCCGGAGGAAGGAAGATCCTTGCTTGGGAGGTGGAGGTCTCACACAGGACTGGTTTAGTCGCTCCTGGAAGGTAGATTAGGCGAAGACTTAAGTTTGGGTTAGTTTTCATTGCCTTAATTTCGGTATCAGCCCTCTGTAGTTCAGCCAACTTTGTCAGGTCGTTCAAGAAACTGATCTCCTCGATCCTTGAGAGTGCATCAGCAAGTTGATTTTTTGAGCCTTCTACATGTTTAATGTTTGTTGTGAACTGACTAATATAATTTAAACATCTTATCCTAATGGGTGTTGCGGAGGATGCTTTCTGGCGCATTGCATATATTAAGGGTTTATGATCTGTAAGTATGGAAAATTCTCTTCCCTCTACAACAGGTCTGAAATGTCTTACGCTCAAGTAGACTGCTAACAATTCGCGATCGTACGCTGAGTACTTCTGCTGTGCTTCAGATAAAGTTTTCGAGAAGAATCCTAAAGGAACCCATTTCCCTTTGTCTCTCTGTTGAAGAACGGCTCCTACAGTGATTCGAGGCATCACAAGCAAGCGAAAGTTCAGCGTCAGGTTTAGGATGTGAGAGTTGAGCTGCTTCTTGTAGAAGTAATTTACAATGCTCAAATGCCTGTTCGCTTTTATCGTCCCAAGTGATGATCCTCTTGTCGTTCTTCCTGGAATCGTGCAGGGACAGACTGAGTGGCTTCTGCACAGCTGCTGCCTTGGGTAGGCAAGGCCTATAAAAGTTGAGCATCCCTAGAAATCTACGAAGGGATTTTACATCTTTAGGTTTCGAGTACTCTGTGATGGCTTGAATCTTTTCCTTCTGAGGTGCGATGCCTTCTGATGAGACGTGATACCCTAAAAACCGAAGTTCTTGTACACCGAATTCGCATTTCTCAGGGTTCAATGTAAGACCATTTTCCTCAAGCCGACGAAATACTTCAGTAAGGTGTTCAATATGCTCCTTCTGGCTTGATGAGGCGATCAGCATGTCGTCCAACAGAATCCAAACAAAGTCAAGGTCGCGGAATATTTCATCCATGAATCTCTGAAATGTTTGAGCAGCATTTCGCAGGCCAAAACACATTCGGGTGAATTCAAATAAACCAAATGATGTGATAACGGCTGTTTTAGGTATGCCCTCCTTTCGTATTGGTATGTGGTAGTAAGCTCGTACCAGATCTAACCGAGAAAATATGGTTTTTCCATGGAGGTTATTGCGGAAGTCCATTAAATTGGGTACTCCGTAGCGGTCTGGAACTGTTTGAGAATTAAGTTGCCTGTAGTCTCCGCAAGGGCGAATTCCTCCTCCTGGCTTGTCTACCACGTGTAGAGCGCTGGCCCATTGGCTCTTCGAAGCTCTGCAAATTCCCTGTTCTACCATGAGCCGAAATTCTTCTTTTACCTTCTTCTATTTTTCGGGAGGTAATCTTCTTGCCTTTGCAAATACTGGAGGGCCAGCTGTTTCTATGATATGCTCTGTACTATGGGGTGGAGGTTCCTTTGTTGGAGTAGGCCTGGTGATTCCGGGGTAGTTTTGAAGTAGGCTGGCAAAAGGGTGATCACGTGGTACAGATGAAATAGCTGAGGACAGCTCTTTTACAACTCTTCCTCTTGAGGTCAGACCAGTTGTCCATAATGAAATGCTAAATACAATAGCGTACTCACAGAAAGTTTCCTTGGTAATCACTCAGTAATCCTTGGTAATCACGTCGGTAATCCTTGGCAATAATTACTATCACGTCGGTAATCCTTGGTAATGATTATTATCACGTTGGTAATCCTTGGTAATGATTATTATCACGTCGGGGTCACCACTTTAACGAAAGGATCATTTTAACGTTCTTCGTTAAATAATTAAATAAACGTTTCAAACACATCACTTTTATTTTAGAAAGTTGTAACATAGTTAATGGAACATGTAACACGAACATTAATTAACCCTAGAATACTAACCTACGTATGATTTAAGTGTACGCGGGATAAGAATCCCGCCTGTTGGCGCCAAAACAACAGTGGCGCACTCTACTCACAGCTATGCCTCCTCTAGTCATTCTTCCAGCCATCCTCATCGGAATAACACGTGTTGCCATTTTTCACTATTTTTTACTGTCTTGATTCCCGGACTCGGTGAGTAAAATTTACGTATAGTTAGTGTTAAGAGCATAAATTACACGTAAAATTTTCGTATAGTTATAATCAAGCTGCAAATTATTTGCACGTAAATTCTACGTATGATTATTATTAATAGACAAAACTTTTAAATTTATTTTTCTGAATATTTCAGCAAATGGAAAAAAAAATTACTTCCGTGGAGGAATTTTGGTCTATCTTCAATGAGGATAGCATCCTGCCTGAAGAAATAGATATTCTCGAGATTGATTCTGATGATTCCGAAGCTGGTCCCGATTTTATACCAAACAATGAAGAACATCATTCAGATATTGAGGAGGAAGTTATAAATGCGATTCGGGAAACAGAAGTTAGAACACAGAAGAAAAAGATAAATTCAAAAAGAAAAAGGGAATCTGTTGAAAATATTGATCAACAAACATCACTCAACGGAGAGGAAATTTATAGTACCAATGGATTCCCTTGGAAAACTACTAGAAGTCAAACTTCTAAGAAGGTAGCAGGGAAAAATATTATTCACATATCACCTGGTCCTACAGAACTTGCTCGACAATGTTCTGAACCTATAGACTGTTTTAATTTGTTTTTCTCGGAACAACTTTGGAATACAATTTTTACTAACACAAATGAAGAAATTGATAGACAAAAAACTGCATATAAAGATACACTGAAATTTACAGTATCACAAACATCAATGGAAGAACTAAAGGCCTTAGTTGGCCTCTTAATTTTAGCTGCTTCTCTCCAAAATAATCACCTGTCAGCTAAAATGCTATTTGACTCATCATACTGTGGAAATAGGTATGTTGCAACTATGTCTAAGGAGAGGTTCAATTTCTTAGTGAACTGTCTTAGATTCGACTGTAAATCAAACCGCCACGAAAGGCAAACGCTAAACAAATTTGCGCCCGTATCCGAAATATGGAATTATCTTATTGATAATTGTCGCAAATATTATAAGCCTGGAAGTTATGTAACAATTGATGAGCAATTAGTCTCTTTTCGAGGGCGCTGCCCTTTCAGAATGTACATACCCTTCTAAGCCAGATAAATACGGCATAAAGATAATACTGATGTGCGACAATGCAACTAAATATATGATTGATGCAGTGCCTTATTTGGGAAAGGGGACAGTTCCAAATAATCAACTTGCATCCGAATATTTCGTGAAACTACTTGCCGATACTATAAAAAATTCCAATCGGAATATTACTATGGATAACTGGTTCTCAGGTGTACGTCTCTTCCAGTCGCTACTCAAAGATTACAAGTTGACAGCAATAGGTACAACAAAAAAAAATAAAAGAGAATTCCCTAAGGAATTCGTGGACATAAAATATAATGGAAGGGTTGCTGGATCCTCATTATATTTGTTTCATGAGGATATGGTTGCTTTGTCTTATAAACCCAAGCCAGACAAACTTGTCCTACTTTTGTCATCTGCTCACGATTACGCTTCTGATAGCAGTGGAAATCAGCTACCTCAGATTGTAAAAGATTATAACATGTCAAAGGGAGCTGTAGATTGTTTCGATCAAATGTGCCACAGAATTAACTGTGGAAGAAAAACAAGAAGATGGCCCTTATGTACATTTTATAACATGTTAAACATTGCAAGCGTCAACTCTTACGTCATATTCTCACACAACGCACTAAGAAATGACCCCAATAGCAAGCCTTTATCCAGGTTGGATTTCATGCTGGCTCTCCATCAACAACTTGTAAAAGATTGGCAAATGCATCGGATGACGATCACTACTCTGCCAAGACATCTTCGGCCCATCATTAATAGCATTCTCAAGCCAGGAAAACCGTCAACGGATGATTCAAGTGGCGCCTCGGCATTTGGGGTATCACCAAGCACTTCTGGAAAGGAACTGACAAAAGGGCCACGTAAAAATTGTGCATTCTGTTCTTACAAATTAAAGAGGCACACTGCCACTTATTGAATTAAATGTCACCAACCCATCTGTGGTCAACACCAAATAAAATTTTGTATAGATTGTGGAAAAGCGCAATGAAAATTTTTGTTAATATTTTATTTTTATTTTAATTCTATTAGTTTAATTTAAGTAAACAAACAAATATATATAAGTTGGTATATGTAATTTAGTTAAGTAGTATTTATATTTTAAAATATATTATTTCTTTTTTAATGTACGGGTTTTTATAACGTACAATAACAAAACTTGAAAGTAATAAGGCACTATAATTTATAAAAAAACAAACAACTGGTCGAAAATTAAAAGATTGAAGAACACATAATGCAATAAATAATAACAATCGGTCTTTGAATAGATAACAACAAAAATGGTTCGGAGCAGAGTTCACAAAAGCACAACACACACACAACTGCGAGAGTGAGCGGTCAATTTTACCTACTAACTGCAGGATATTATAAGATTGCTCGCAGTGTAGCCACCTTAAAATTAGGTTAATTAGTTCCTGGCAGCACTGTCATTGGGACCACGTGGCAGCTAGTAAGGGTTAGGTTATAGAGAGGCCAAGCTGCTACATCACCTCCCCCCAATGACAGAGTCATGGAAGCGGGCAGGAAGTCTGATGGGTCTTCCTCGACGAGTCTGGTGAGGTTGTTCCGCTTGTGTGGCTGTGTCTTGGGCTGAAGACTGGTTGGAAGGGTGCAGTGTTGTCTGGGGATTCGCAGAGGTCTGCTGTGCTGAGGGGTTGGGTAAGGTTTGTTGCGATGAGTCCTGGATGATGTAGGCTGGCTTCAGACGGTCGAGTGAGACGGTTCTTGGTCCCGTAGGAAGTTGAATCTTGAATGTCTTCGGCTGTCGTTCCAGTACCAGATGAGGTCCTGAGTATGGTGGTGTTAGGGGTTGACGAACTGTATCATCTCGTAGGAACACATGAGTGCAGTCCCTGAGGTCCTTAGGAATAAAGGTTTGGCTGCTGCTGGGACGGTGAGGTGCTGGTCGAAGGTCCTTCATGTGGTCCCTCAACCTTCGCAGGAGCTCCTCGGGATCCTCAGGTCGTTGGTGGCTTGCGAGCGATTCACCAGGCAACCGTAGGGGCTGCCCGAATACCAGTTCTGCCGCACTACTGGTGTTATCATCGCGCACTGCTGCTCTTAGACCAAGAAGTACTGTGGGCAGCAGGTCAGTCCATCTCGATGAGCCGATGAGGTGAGCTGTGAGAGCTGCTTTGAGTGTCCTGTGCCAACGTTCAATACAGCCATTACTTTGTGGATGGTAAGGAGTTGTCCTAGTACGTTTGATCCCGAGAATGTGTGCGAGTTTGGCAAGACCGAGATCGAATTCTTGGGCTTCCTCGTGAATGCCCAAGGTATCAAGCCACTGCCAGCAAAGGTTAACCAGATCATGGAGTTTCCTCGACCCAGCAATAAGGGACAACTTCGGCGTTTCTTAGGAATGCTGAATTTTTATAGACGATTCATACCAAACGCAGCCGAACACCAGCATACCCTACACTCATTAGTAGGCAACTGCAAGAAGAGCGATGCAACAGCTCTGGAATGGTCCAAGGAAGCAGACGCTGCATTTCGCCTATGTCAGCAAGACATCAAGTCGGCCCTCACTTTGTCACATCCATCCGACGATGCCGAACTCTCATTGGCATGTGACGCGTCAAACACAGCCATCGGGGCGGTTCTTCAGCAACGTGAAGGATCAGGTTGGAAACCTCTTGGATTTTTCTCCAAGACTCTGACGAAAGCAGAACAAGGTTACTCCACTTACGACAGAGAGCTGGTCGCCGTACATCGAGCAATACGTCACTTCAGGCCCTCGATCGAAGGACGTAACTTCACCATACTCACCGACCACAAGCCGCTGATCCACATGTTCCGACAACGCGCTGACACAGCCACGCCTATGAGGATCCGATTGGTAAACTTCATCAGTCAGTTTACAACCGATATTCGACATGTAGCTGGAAATGACAATGTGGTCGCAGACACACTCTCGAGGTTGGAGGAGATAACGCTTCCCGATGACAACGAAAAAATTGCAGAGCTACAAGAGACGGACTCTTGACATAAACGAGCTCCTTAAGAACCCTGCCCTCTCGCTTAAGTGGATGAAAGTTCCACATGCTACGAGGCCCCTTCTCTGCGAAACAAGCACCTCACGGATGCGTCCGTACCTGCCTGCATCATTGAGACAATCGATTTTTACTCATATCCACAACCTCAGCCACCCGGGTATACGCGGGTCAAGGAGACTCATTGCCCAACGATTCTTCTGGCCAAACATGAATGTAGACATTGCCACCTGGGCACGTGCTTGTGTCGCTTGTCAGCGGAGTAAGGTACATCGCCACACTGGCCTCTCTATAACCTAACCCTTACTAGCTGCCACGTGGTCCCAATGACAGTGCTGCCAGGAACTAATTAACCTAATTTTAAGGTGGCTACACTGCGAGCAATCTTATAATATCCTGCAGTTAGTAGGTAAAATTGACCGCTCACTCTCGCAGTTGTGTGTGTGTTGTGCTTTTGTGAACTCTGCTCCAAACCATTTTTGTTGTTATCTATTCAAAGACCGATTGTTATTATTTATTGCATTATGTGTTCTTCAATCTTTTAATTTTCGACCAGTTGTTTGTTTTTTTATAAATTATAGTGCCTTATTACTTTCAAGTTTTGTTATTGTACGTTATAAAAACCCGTACATTAAAGTGGTGACCCCGACGTGATTGTGAATGTGAAGGGTCCTTTCGCCCTATGCGTGCTATCTTGCTCTTCAGATCTGTGACTTCCAGGGTGAGTTTCCTGACCATCTCTTCCAGCTGCGATAGCTGGGTAGGTTGTGTCTGTGAGGGTTGTGAGCTCTGTGCTTGTACTTCAAGGATGCTGGGTTCGTATACTTCAGCAATACGATCTGCAATCTCAGCCAGTTTATCAACTGAGGCCTCGTTGGTAACGGCTAGCATGGCCTGTATACGGTCGGGAAGTGCCCTCAGCCATACATGACGTAAGAGGTTAGGGGGTATAGTGGCGCCAGCTAGTCGTTTCAATTCGTTGAGGAGCTGGGAAGGTCGTTCTCCTTCGGATAGACGTTTCTCTTCGAGAAGTCGCCGGATCCGTAAGTTTTCGGATTCCGTGAATGTGTGGAGAAGCCGGTTTTTAAGGGCTTCATATGGGTCAGCCGGGGGATTTTTAACTATATCAGCCACCTCTTTTAGAATTTCGAAGTCTAGGTTGGCAGTAACTAACTGGAATTTAATCCTAGAGCTAGTTACCTTGGAGGTTGCGAAGACTGCTTCAGCCTGGCAAAACCAAAGCTCTGGATCTGCCCTCCAAAAGCTTGGGATCCGGAAGTTAGGTCCAAATCCGTAAGCGCCGACTTCCTCCAGTTCCGTAGGATTTACGTCTTTGCTGATGTTTTCCATCTTTAATGTCCGGCGTCGGGGTCACCACTTTAATGTACGGGTTTTTATAACGTACAATAACAAAACTTGAAAGTAATAAGGCACTATAATTTATAAAAAAACAAACAACTGGTCGAAAATTAAAAGATTGAAGAACACATAATGCAATAAATAATAACAATCGGTCTTTGAATAGATAACAACAAAAATGGTTCGGAGCAGAGTTCACAAAAGCACAACACACACACAACTGCGAGAGTGAGCGGTCAATTTTACCTAATAACTGCAGGATATTATAAGATTGCTCGCAGTGTAGCCACCTTAAAATTAGGTTAATTAGTTCCTGGCAGCACTGTCATTGGGACCACGTGGCAGCTAGTAAGGGTTAGGTTATAGAGAGGCCAAGCTGCTACACTTTCAAATACATATGTGTTTTTTGTTGTAAAATATACCCTAGGTGTCAAATGTACGTATGGTTAGTATACATGTATAAACTTTTATGGTTAGTATTCTAGGGTTAAAGCACACACAACTTGGGGCTACAACACAAGCAACACATCTACATATATTGGTCTCCGCCATTTACAATACTGACTTAAATGTTGCCCTGGCGTATATAGTTCCTGTTTCCCTACATCACTTCCTGGCAGGTTACCTTATGGTTACCTCTACAGCTATTCAAGACAATCGTTATTATTGTTGTTCCGGCGCACTTCCGCCACAGAGATATTTGGACAACAACTCAACTACAATTGTTCTACCCTGAATTTATTCGTAACTCCAAGTATTAAGCGAGTTATTCATATGTTGTTGTTTTCAGCCTTCAGTACCCCCCTCCTACTAGTAGGTTGTGCATCGAAATATATAATTTGGTGAGCTGAAATTAATGAAATGTAGATCGGATCTAATATTCCTGTTTAGCCCGTCATCATATGACCATTACTGCAATCCGTCAGTAATTTGTGTAATAAATTCTTCTTATTAAAATTAAATCTTCGCCCCTTCCAAATTTGAAAATTTTGGCTGCAGTCATATTCACACATTCCCGCAAATACAATATATAGAGCATAAGAAATGTCTGAGGCATTTCATTTGAATGTCTTTTTTTATATAACATAAAACATTGATAAGACTGAAACTAACAAGTAACAAAATATGTAAGTAAATTGAGTGCTGTGTACAACACTGATTTGATAACGTATCAGTAGGATTTCGAATATTTGGTTGTTTTTAATATTATGTATTTTATGCTTATAATTGTTTATTGTTTGATAATCTCTTGAAATAAATCTTCTAGATTAGTCATTTAACGAAAATTCATGTGAAACGTATCTGCAATCATGGAAAATGATTCCTCACTGAAGTTTCTAAATTTTTCCAGTATAGTAGACCCATCATTTTGGCACAAACTCTGTCAATTAAAACTAGAAGAGGATAAACTTGAAGAAAAAGAAAGGCAGATAAAAGGATTCTTCCTTCACCCATCACTCTGTTCCCTTATTGTCGATTGCACTTCTTTTAATGAGTAAGAACTCTTATCTCATATAAGCTGCAATGAAATCAAATACTTTTCATGTATGAGGGACCCATCTTTTCCATTTCTCTGTAAACCAATTAATGCATGCCATAATAAGTTTGTATTTCATTTAATGAAAAATGGAAAGTTTATAATACTTTCATTGTGCATTATAAATTCTCTGTATTATCTTTCTTTGTCAATTGAGATTAACCATTTGATATATACCTCTGAGAAAGCCATTTGGGGTGAACTTTATACATACAAATTTTAGGGTCCTTAAAACTTGTAAATACATATATTTCCTTGACATTAAAGGAATTAAGAACTTGACACAAAATACCTTATTGTTGTAGGATTTAAGGAAGTATTCAATTTATTATTTTTCATTAAGCCTGGGACTTATATTACTAAAACATGAATCAATTATGATCAATTTTCTTCTTCTCTATAAGCTACAACATACTAGTAATTCTTCCAGTTCTCATTGCAGGTAATGTTTTTCCCATCCTCTCAATGTTCAGGCAACACTGTAAAAAGAAGAAACAAAATAACAGTCTTCATTGATTCTATATTGAATGTTATTGTAAGTAGTACAATAAGACTAGTAGGATCAGGTGGGATCTAATTAAATTCTATGACACACTTCCCCAAGAAAAAAACAAAGTCATAGGCACATTAGTTTATATTTTTTGTGTATTTGTTTTTACATCTTCATTAGAAATAAAATGGAGTCGGGATTAGGAATAACAAGTTAATATATTCAGTATAGAAAACAAATGAATGACTCGGTATATGCTATAATTTAGACTGCATCATATTATGCCTCTTACTATTGAAGTGTTCATTTTTTTTCTTTTTATTGTTTTTTTTTTTTCTGAGCTATTTTGAGGTCATGTTTTCTAGAGCTTTAATAATAACACGATTGAAGAAAACGCACTAGGAGTTCTAACACTCTTGTGTGAAGACTTCTCCCAAAGACAAATAGTCATTCACTTGGGAATAAACCATAGAGGACCAAGGAGAAAGGCTGACCAAGGGCTTCTTAACCAAGATATGATTGGTTCATAATGTTCTCAGCTTTAAGAAAGATGGTTCTTAGAACAGAAGTCTTAGAAGAATTAAGATAGCCTTTTGGCATAGGAAATGAGACCTTTGAGTTATCTAGCCACTGATCCCCTGCTTACCAGTCAACATCGAGTAGCTAGGCTTGAATTTTCATAGCATTATGGATTGGGTAATCATCAATGTAATTTTGTTTGGGTAAGGTTTTGTTTGGCCTCGATTCTCCAGTAGGTTGGGTAAAGTTGCTAAGACATAAGAGCAGTTTCCTGTCCTGTAAATTTCTCCAAGAGTAGCATTTCGAAGCAATTCTGTAATGGTGTGGGCAGGTAATAAATAAATAATTGACAGAGACTCACTGACTCTCAAGAGAGGTGAGTGACAGACATGCTGAGCCATTATATTACATCATTTTTTTTTGGGGGGGGGGGAGTATTTCATTATCTCTGTGGAGGAACATCCCATTACTTGAAGGGAGTACATTAATATGGCATTTCACAACTACATCGATATGTTAAGAGCATGAGCGGGAGATGCTAAAGGCGTTTATGAGAGCTCGGAACCATGGCACTCGATGCTTTATTGGAAGTATGGGTGAGAGGGGGTTGTCCAAGTCATTCAGTTCATTCTGAGATAACTTGACATTTCTAGGCACAAGATGTACTACAAATTTCCAGTGAATACATATTTTTCTTTTTCATTTTCTCTCATATTAATCATAACATTTTCGATGGGCATAATAACCTCGCATTTGATTGTCCAAATAAACCCTAATCCTAAGAACATTTTCTCTTTTTTTTTTTTCCTTAGTAACCTTCTATTATTAATTATGTACCCAAAAAAATAGTTGTTATTCCAACTATCTGAAGAAAAGTATGTGGAAAATATATTAATTTGTCAAATACTGTGAAAGAAGAAGTAATATACTAATTTTATGAAATATTTAATAGAAGTTAATGACTGGTATGTTCTTATTTTTATTGTTTGTTTAAAGGGAACACGAGTTCAAGCTTGGAGCAACAAAGCATTCATCGGTCGAATATTTATGTAATCGACTTCTCAACTACAATACACCATTTTTGTGTGCCCCTGGTTATTTATTGAACTTCAATTCGTCCAAAAAGTTCAAGGAATACAACAAAAATGAATTGATAGAAAAGTATGGTAATATAATACTGTCGGATATTAAAAGTGGTGCAGCATTGAAGAATCCTAATCTCCTGAATTTGTTTGTCTTAATCACATATGTGGTATGTTATTGCTGTTTTCATTCACTCATTGATAGGTTTATTACTGCCAAGAAGTTGTGTAAGTTTTCTTTCCTTTTTTAGAATTTGAAGACCTATGAATTCATTTATTGGTTTGGTTTTCCAGCTTTAACGAGTATCAGATTTTCTTCAACATCGAAACCATCTTTGCTTTATCAAACTTTTGACACTGATCAGGTTTTAACTACTTTTTAATATATTGATTTTTGTATTTTTTTTTCTCATTTACATCATTTTCTGATTAAATGTTTTTTTATATTCCAGATTAATGAGCTTCTTGTTTCTCATGCTCAACTTCCTGTTGATAACCAAGGGGCTTTTGCTGTTGAATTGAAAGATAAAAAACTAAAATGCATCACATTAGAAAAATATATTGAATTAAGGAATAATGGTGAGTTAAGTATAGTCGTTGAAATTTATTATTTTTGAAAAATATTTGAGGCAATTAGTATTTGTATTTCTTTTTGGGTTGTCTCTAACTTGGACCCTTATAGTCTAGCCATTGTCTCTGTCCGTCGGTTCATTTTACATAGGTTCAGAGCATAGCACCAAAAATATTTTGATTTCTGAAAAATTGTTGTAAGTTTTTGAGAATTCGAGATGTATAATATTCCTATCTAATTTGCCAGTAAATTAATTATCAAAGGAAATATTGCTCACTTTATACCTTTTTAAAAAGGGAAAATATTTTTTAATCTTGATAGGTTAAGTTTAATATTGAGAGTTGATCAGAAACAATTTCATGAGAAGTCAGTCACCCTCCTGTTTCTCCCATATGCCAACTTCTTCATTGAACTTTCCAGTTCTTAGTTAGTACATTATGATAAAGAAACAAACTTGAAGTAGATGATGAGCTCTTGTGGTGATATCTTCTATTTTGTTTTTGGTTTATATATAAAAAAGCTGTATAACACTTATAGGCTGATTATCAGAAAGAAAATAACATCTTACACACCATTAGTAACATTTAGTCTTTCTCACCTTCGAACCTTCTCTCATTAGCTTGGCAGTAATTTTTTGTTTGTGTTGTGGAGCAACCCTCACACTATGATTGTTTTAACACACCATTGCCCTCCTTGCATTAAAAATAATATCATTATAATTATCATGATTATAATAATATTCCCTGTAATTTTTTAAAAAAAATGTAACCACACCGTTCCATTCTAGACTGACATCTTCAACTGATGTTAAAATCGATATATTACCTAATGTAATAGTGAGAATTATTTGTTGCAAATCGTTGATCAAAACTCTTTTAATTGTAATTTCATTTAAAAGCATTTTCCTCATTTAAGAATTGCTGCAAGCAACAAGAACTAATTATATGAATATCCAATCTAAAACAATGTTCAGTTTCATTTGTATAGATTACAGTGTGAATACTAAAAAATGAGCATTTGCTTAGGGGCTTTAAAATATGTTCTGACTATGGGCTTTGTTAATTATACCAATGTATGTATATAAATATGTCATTTTCTTGCTTTTCAGATCAAAATGTAGATATTTATGTATGTTTCCTTGATCCTAGTTCTGAAGCCAACTGCCCTGGATGGCCATTGAGAAATATTTTGGCATTAATAAAATACTACAGGTACACTTTACTCCTATACTTTTATAGTTAAATTTCTAGAAACCAATTCTACTTTAACCCTTAAGCGAGTGCAAGATCTCACAGGTCCATTTTGTTATGTTTATATCAAATAAACTAAATTCTTTACTGTTTAAAAAAACAATAAATAAATGTTGCTTTCATGATATAATAAATATTCAAACCCTTAAAATGGGTCCCTGCAACTTATTATCAGTTGAAATCCTTTTCAAACTGCAGTAAACCTGTGAGGTATCCGCACTCCCCCAAGTAACTTTCAAATCGCGCCTATACGAAGGTTTACTAGTTTATTTACAAACCCTCTCCTCTTCAACACCTATATTTATAGCCTCCTTATTACTTATCTCCTTTATTCACAAAGTGACTTTATAGAATTAGCATTAGTCAGAGAATATACTTATCCCTGGTGATTGGCCCCATCTATATCTGTTAGTTCTGACGAATGGTTCCCAGCTCTACCTCCTTCTGCCTACCAGTGTTTATCTCTGGTAGTCATATTATGCTCTTGTACAAATGGTTAGTTTGTATTTTTTAAGAAGACATGTCATTTCTGTATGACATTAATTTTATAACCACCTTTTTATTAGTCATAAGACCAATTTTATATTTTTTGACTATGTGTATGTGTTATTGTTTCTATTTTAGGGTTTGAAGAAGTTATTAAACACACCAGAAGGACAGCAATTGTGCATTGGTTTCTTTTTATCCAATATTTTCATAAATGAAGTCCACCTTAAAAATTCCAAACTGTTCTAAAAAACACAGTCATTTATAGTCTAACATTGAAAGATGTTGATTTTGTGAGTCAATGTGCTAATGAAGAGAATAGTTTTATTTACAAATAATTTTCTTCCACCATCTATTCATTATTCTATGAAAAAGACAAAGTTTTAATAATATAATAGTTTTTTTTGTTTATTTATAGTTCATAATCCACAGTTTATTCATAAATACTTCTAATATGGGTAAACAAGTTTATTATTTAGGGGCTTTGCAATCTAAACATATTTCCTCTGTGCAGCACACACATGACATAATATTGCAATTGATTGTCTATTTTTCTCTTAATAAAAAGTGTATAAAAACAGGACTTGAAATTTAAACTGGTCATAACATACTTCATGGCATATTAGGTTACTGTTAAAATGTCTTGAGTAGGAGCTCTTCCTATACCAGTTATGATTGTTAATGAATTTTATCTTTAGTTTTATATTAAAATGGTTAAATTTTGAGTTTATTTATCAAATTTATATTACTGATGGTGGGATGTTAGCAGACAATCCACATACACTCGCTCACCATTTGGCAGTAATTTTGTTATACTTATCAGTAATGCATAGTTCTTAAAGAATCTTAGATTAAATTTATTTTTTCATTTATAATCGAAACATATATTTGTTTTTTAGTGATGGAAAAGGACCTGTAAAAGTAATTTGCTTGAGAATTGGAGTACCATTTAAAACTAGCTTTGTAGTCGAAGGTGCTATCGAAGGAGACGTTAGGGAGAATAAGTGGATCGGATGGGAGAAAAACAAAAGAGACAAATTTGGGCCACGTTCAGTCAACCTTCAGAATGACATGGACCCAGTCAGGTTTGGCTGGTAATAAAATTAAATAGGGTACTTCATAATGACATCTTTTCAAATTTACTCTTATTTACTTCATCTTGCAGATTGGCCGAGTCGAGTGCAGATTTAAATTTGAAATTAATGAAATGGCGTCTAGTACCTGAAATTGATCTAGATATAATTAAGGCTCAAAAGTGCTTGCTTTTGGGTGCTGGAACATTAGGATGTACTGTAGCTCGCTGTTTATTGGTGTGTATATCACTCTCTTTCAAAATAAAATTTTACATCTACTATTAAGATAAGCATTAGAGAAGGAATGTCTTTGGGAGTTAAATCGTGCCACCAACTGTATACAAAAGTAGTTGTGGGCATATATATCAGCTTACTCCATTTTATACTTCAATTTTTCAATCAAATTAACATATTGAGTAATTATTTTATATTACTTGGAGTGAAGAAAACGTCCAATTCTTCACAAGTTCGTTATTAAATCGCTAAGCGCTCATTGGTAATGAAAACAAGTGACTCACTCAAGTGTCAGGTATTGAGAATTTGTGTTAAAATGGTAGTTAATGTGTTATTTATCAATTTACATTTTTTGATGCCATTGCTAATTAAGACGTGTTATCTACAACATTTTTTTTTACCTAGGTCGAAACTAAAGACATTATTTTATTTAGTGAGTTTTTCTCTAAATAAATTCCTTTTGCTGTCGCAGGGGATGAAGTCCCACAGTTAATTTCAGTCCCTAAATTGTTAATAATTGTGAATCAAATAATATGATATACATGTAATACCATTTTAGGAAAGGTTTTTTTTTTTTTATTAAGAAGGCAGTAAAGATAAAGTGATCTGTGAGGATTGTAGGTGTCTGAGTCTCTCCCTCGAACCTGCATATTGTAAATAGCACTTTGTGAAATTGTCAATTTTACTTTGGCAATAATACAACATCGTGACTAAGACTATCAGTTAGTGCAAATTTTATCTCACTTCCATTGTCTTATAGTTTTTAATACCATGTGCCAATATTAAAAAAAATAAGCACTTTTATTGGAATGTTAGATCAACAGAAT
The DNA here is from genome assembly GCA_019009955.1 of Riptortus pedestris. Lineage (NCBI taxonomy): Eukaryota > Metazoa > Arthropoda > Insecta > Hemiptera > Alydidae > Riptortus > Riptortus pedestris. The sequence goes on from CM032229.1 coordinate 5,994,046, forward strand.
TTCTATCTTGATTTTATTTTCACACAATACTCTGCCAATTTATTTGTTAACCTTTTTCTATAACTAGTACTTCTATTTATTATGTTTTCTCCTTTTATACTTCTCATTGCAATCTAAATTTCAGGCATGGGGTGTGAAACATATTACATTTGTGGACAGCGGGAATGTTTCCTTTTCAAACCCAGTTCGGCAGTCATTGTACAACCATGGTGACTGTGATTTAGGCAAAGGTTCAAAGCTTAAAGCTCCTACTGCGGCGGAGGCATTGCGCCGAATTTTACCTACTGTCGTAAGTACTCATTAACAAACCTTTAGAAAACACAAGTGTTGCAACATCTCTGCTTATACTTATTTATGGTAATATAAGCACAGCGATGTTTCTTGCTATTTATCTGGGAGATTGTAGATTTGCTTCTGTTTCTCACTCACCCTGAATCTAGCATGAGAACATTGTTATCTTGGCATCTAGAGTATAACAATATGTCACTTTCATTTATCCAATTTGACCTTTGAAATTTTCACTTCATACTTCAGTAGTTTTCTGTTGTTTTTTTTTTAATCCTGCCACTCTTCTTGCATAGTTTTATTTGGATATTGTTTCGAAATGCCTTCTAATTTTTCTTTTTTATTTTGTTTTATTCTTTCACTTATACCAGGAGTCTAGTGAGTAAGTCTGACGGGTGTCGGTGTGAACCACTCCACCCCCTTGATTCATTAAGACTCGTCAGTCTACTGGAGACAACTCGTTTCAGGCCATCCTTGGTTATCAGCGGTTATACGTCGATTTGATCATTCACTACATAAAACTCGGATTTTGAATCCCTTGAGTCCAGCTAGAGTTCTTAAATACACCATTGGAAAAGTAATATTGAATAATGTCAATAATAAAATGTATTACACTTTTAAATGTTAACTGAAGGATCAAAGACGTAAACACAGGTATGAATGATATCAGAAAGTGATAACAGTGGGTAATGGAGCTCATCTCACAACATATTCTCTATTTCTATGTAAAAAAAACACTGATGAGTAGAATGGGGGGGGGGGTTACTGAAGGCGAAATGAAGTAAGTACAAATAACTCGCTTAATCGAGTTACAAATAAATGCATAGAAAAACAATTGTAGACCACCAATAATTTAAAAATATTGGCTCTATAACTTTTTACGATCTGATGTATTAAAATCTTTTGAATTTTAAATCATTGAGACAACCCAAGCCAAATAGTAATGCATAAGCGTTGTGAGTTTATTTGGTAAGAATTTGGGGGAAGAGGAGGAGAGAGGCCCTGGATATTATTGTTGGAAGAGGTGAGGTCAAACTGCTTACGAGGCTTGAATAGGAATAATAAAATGAAACAAATAGTACGTGAAAAGGGAGAGGAATTGAAAATGGAAGGCCATAGCCTCTGCACCCAACGATCGGAGTAATGGACCACATGTAATAATAACCTCCAATACAGGCTTCATCATATAATTTGATTTACTTATTTTCAGGTTGCTGAAGGCGTTGTCTTGGAAATCCCAATGCCAGGTCATGCTACTGCTATTATGGAAAATGCTCTCAAATTGCATCAGCTAATAGATCAACATGATGTTGTATTTTTGCTTACTGATTCCCGTGAAAGTCGCTGGCTTCCTACAGTTATTTCTTCTGTTCTTAATAAGGTTGGTAAATTTACTTCCATTGAAGTATTTTTGAGGGTGGGGGGGGGGCACTGGTCCTCTAGTGTGGAAAAGGACTATACCTCTATTTTATTTTTATTTTGTGCTCTAACTTTTGATTTATCTGTGCATATATATATTATATATATATATATATATATATATATATATATATATATATATATATAAACAATTTTTAAGTTAACTTTTTAATTATAAAGTAGTGTGAATCTAATTATTTGTTATTTCAGCTTGCTATAACTGCTGCACTTGGATATGATACCTACCTTGTAATGAGGCATGGGATGAACACTGATAGCTCTTCTAAATTGGGTTGTTATTTCTGCAATGATATCACAGCTCCTGGAAATGTAAGTTCTTCCTTGTTTTTAGCAGGTGCCTGGGGTTAATGCCCACCTAGATACCTTCTTCCCTCATTAACAAACTTGTTCCTTATTTTTTTTTTTTTTTTTTTTACCCGAGTTCCTGTCTGTGGGAATTGGTGATGATAGGGAGACAGAGTGAGTGACCTGCCGTGGCTGTCCCGACAGTTCCCCTTCTACTGAACACTCGAGTTCTATTATTAGGGGGGGGGTGAGTTGTTGAGGGGGTGAATAGAACTAATGGTTGAGGTTTACCCGGCATCTGGCGTTACCTGGTGGGTGGTGAGGATAGGAGAATACGAAAGAAGAGAGGATAGGGATAGTAGGGGAGGAGGTAAGAAAGAAAAGAAGAGAGACTTAAAGATAAAAGAATAACCTAACTTAAAACTAAGACCACCGCATGCCGGTCACAGGCCCAAAGCATGGTCGCTGTAAACGAAGGAAGCAAGGAGACGCCAATACTATACTAAACTAACTAATCCTAAAAATAAAATAAAAATAAAACTAGTAACCTAATCTATCCTAATCCTAAACTAAAACTAGATGGCCATTTGATGGTTGTAAATTAGTGCCCCGTGCCCGAGCAGTGTCGTAAGGATTCAACAGTCGGTAACGTCGACTAGGGGTTCGAAGTCTTCGACCGCCTTCCGCCAACGCACCGGCTGAGGAGGGGGTTGGATTGGAGGGAAGAATAGAGGGGGGTTGTCCATATACTGTAGGGAATCATAGAATTTAATGTGACGGCGGGAAATGGTTTGGGAGATAGGTTCTAGGTCTAGGGTGGGATGGATTATCCGGTTGACTTGTTCCTTAGTTTTAAATGAAATGCTTATATATTGAGTTTCACAACAATCAAGCAAAACTTGTGTTGAAATTGTGACATCACAAACAAAGGTCTCACTTTCATCATCCCCTACGTAGGATCAGTGAGAAAAAGACATCATGAAAACCTCAATAGCTGATTTCCCTTAACAGAAATCTTCAAAAAATAGTTTTGGTTTGCTTTGACAGAGGCATTCAGCTATTAAAACAATGACAATTAATGTTTAGTTACACTAGAGTTACATTCTCTCTTGGGCCATAGGTATTTATTTAGTAACATACTCTCCAAATAAATTCCTGAATCCCATTCTGGCATGAAAAGGGTGGTAACGTACTGAAACTCATTACAATTAGCCTTAATTGCTTGAATTGGGGGTTAATTAAGCAATATATTGGATGTGAAATATTTCAAAGCAAGAGGAATACATGTTCTGTGTGTGTGTGTGTGTGTTTTGTGTGCGTGCGTGCCCTTAAAAAATAATGTAATTTTTTTTTGGGAACAAGGAATTGTGGTTAGAAATGGTTGTAAATTAATTGTAATAAAAAAAAAATCAATTGTGAAGTGTTTGTATTAATGTTTTATACAAAATGTGTGCAGTCAATGGAGGACAGAACATTGGACCAGCAGTGCACTGTCACCAGGCCTGGAGTATCCAATATGGCAGCTGCTCTTGCTGTAGAACTCCTAGTCTCTCTTCTACAGCATCAGCAAAGGTTGCAACATACTTATAACTTTGTTATTGAAATTTTACCTTCAACACGATTGCATATTAATTGAAAAAAAAAAAAAAACATTTAATTTTCACACTCCCTTCTATTTGAATTTATTATTTCTGATAATGAAGGTTTTAATTTTATTCTAGAGGTGGAGCAAGTTCTAGTGAGGAAACTTTACTCGGTGCTGTTCCACATTCAATTAGAGGATTTCTCTCACAGTTCAATAACATACTTCCTTCCACTAATTCATTTTCTCAATGCATTGCGTGCTCTACAACTGTAAGTTATTCCTTATCGTAATATCACCACTTACAAAAAATCATAATTCTTAATAAATTGGCCGAATATAATTTTAAAATAAAATAAAAGGGCATTTTGCTCTTTTTATGTATAACTCTGTTTATTGAACCTATTTACACAAAATGTTTTTCATTAGATACTGTAAATACCAAATAATAGCAGTGACTCAAGCATTTACTGAAATTGAAATCTGTATGCCTATGAAAATTGGAAATTAAGCTGGGCATGAGATGTTTAGTGTCTCAGGTTGTACTCTAAGTGAAAAGTGTATTTATTGGCTTAAAAAAGACTGAAAATTTTAAAATGTTAATTCTTGATTAATATTAGCTTTAGAGAAAATCTGCAGAGAACAACAATTGCAGGAAATTAAATTTTCAATAAGATTTGTTATATAACATTTTTTTATCTGATTCATAGTAATGGAAATACTCCACCCTCCCCACCTTTGCTGACCAAATTTCAGCCATAAACAGTCTCAAATCATTAATTTGACTGAATGTGCAAATATCTAGTGTGGGAATGATCAGAGAAAAATTATGACCACTATAACATTAACAAACATATATCATCTCTCATCATATATATATATATATATATATATATATATATATATATATATATATATATATACAAACAAACAAAATAAGCTGCCCTCTTTCTGAGGGTACCTGTGTGGTCAGCCTCCTAATCTGCCAATTTCTTGGTAATGATGTTTTGTCTTTTAATTTTGTTTAAATTTTAAATGAAAATTTGGAATGAATTGAATGTGTGCAGATTAGGGGGGTATCTCAGGTGAGAGTGCAGCTTAACTTTTTCATCTTTATTTTTTGTATAAATGGTGATTGACGATTCGTATCGATGATTTTAGTATAAGTGTCGATAACTCCTTCAAATCATCTTTTGCCAGCCCATGCTCTATTAATGTCTTCACTGTTTTTTGGTGGAGGACTCCTCTTGAGCCGAACAGTAGTCCCATAACCGCCCAATCTTGTATTTGGTATTTTTTTGAGAAATAGGGGCAGCACGGTTCATATATATATATATATATAGACACACACACACACATATGCATGTGTATTCACACATTTGAATGGGACTAATTTTCCTCATCTCCTAGGAAGGAACGAGGAACAATATGCATTTGAAGACATTTTTTACATTAAGAGTACAATCTCCAATAGCTGTTTTGTCTTTAGGTCTAACAGTTAGTGTGTGATCCCCGAGTAGTGCCTCTAAGTAAAGAAGCCTATATTCTTTTACCTTGGCCGCTATCACAACTCTGATGCAGAAAAAAAAAGAGTGCTCTACAAAATGTAGACTGAAAGAGACTCGTGACAACCCCTTCTATAAGTTTGATTCTTTATTTGCTTTAAAAATTGCTATTTTTCTAAAAAAAAAAATTAATTCTGTCTCCTGTAATTGAGGATATTGATTCAAGAACAATGACATTTACTTTGAGCCAAATAAAGTTGAATGAGATTCCAGATAAGTCCATCAATTAGGCATTGAATGAAACAGCAAAATTTGTTTATGTGGACAGAAGGTAGTACATTTTCTTTAACATTTCTGTCAGTGTGTGACCAGCATACTAATAGGATTACTATTAGCCAATAATCTCATAGTTCCTTCATTATTTACTAAACTGGATATGACTGATTTTACATTTGTGCAATTGAAAGAGCTTTGTTGTCCATAGGTAAAAATGGATTAAAAATATAATGGAAAATTAGAGATTAATTGGTCTTGCAAAAGGCCCTCAATTAGTCTACTTTCCTAGAGCATTTTAGGTGATAACCCTCTCACCTGTAGGCCTTGCAAAGAATTTTGTCTTGCAGAAAATATTGATCCAATGTTCTTCAAACGTTTTACTAGCAATTAGAAATTTAATACCCTCACCAAGATTCTTTTTAATTCTATAACAAAGAAATATTTTATTTCTATTGATGGAATATTTTTTTTCTTATTTTTGAACACATTATGCTTATTAATAAACATATTTTTTTTTAATAAAATCACATTAAAACTTCCCAGGACAAAAAACATCCACAAATTCAGATTTTTCTCATTTAAATTCAAAAAGATAGGGAAGTGCACAACTAGATTTACAATAATTCTAAATGTAAAATATCAACATTCTAAGGTATGTATAGACATAACATTGACACTAAAAAAAAGGACAAAACGGATAATTCTGAAAACCAAAAATGTTCATGATTATAACAGACTATAAAGGGCCTAGGCATGCCACATGACATCTCAGGCCGTGTGCAAATCGATTTTTGCTGTGGCATTACAGACCAAAGATCACTCACTGCTTATTTATTCAAGCAGCTACTCACTTGCCTCCCTCCCCATGTTGAGGGGTAGGCACTGGGGGACAGGTAGCAAGAATAACTACCACCATTTTTAACTGTTTTGAAGTGGTTTTCTGGCTTTTCCAATCACATGATAATATAACATGTAATTCTAACTCTATAGCTCTTTGAATTCCTTTTACAAACCTTACCTCTCTTTTGTATGAACATTCTCACAAAACATTTGAATGGCTCAGGTTAGCCACGTGAGTTAAAGCGTTGACCTTTATCTCACATGGTAAACCTAGAGTGACGAGTTTGGTTCTTGCCTGGGCAAAGGAAATTATTTAGTGACGAAATTCATTAAATAACATCCTAAAATCCCACCCTGGCTAAAAAGGGGTGGTAACCTGTAGATAACCCGTCCCAATTAGCCTAAGTAACAATAAGAAACATTTATATAAAAATGTGTTTGACAATCCTTTGAATAGGAGCTGAAATAAAAGCCCAATGAGAGTAAGTTTTGCTTACTTATTGTGAGTTTTTGACCTGGAATGGCTGGTATATGTTCTCTTTAGTTTTCTACTGTATTAATTCAATCGGAATATTTAATTTTCATAACTTTGCAGATTGGCAAAGCTTATACTGAAGATAGGGAACTGTTTCTCAATAATGTATTCAGCTCAACAAAATATCTTGAAGATCTTACTGGTTTAACAGAGCTCCATAAGATGGAAGATAACCTTGAGGTATGTTACAACTTCTCAGCTGTTTAATGAGCTCACTAATTGCCTGTATTCTTAATGTTTCATTTCTATTTATTTATAGGACCTAGAGCTTGGAGATGAAGAAAATGAAGAAGAGATGTCTCAATGAATTGTTACATTGTTATTGAGAACCAAATGGGAAAATGTTTAAACTTATTTTTTGTTAGTTATCAATTTACTAATATTTTATTCTGAAGCTTCCCATAATACGTTAAGAATTTGTATTCTTAACCCTATTATGCTTTTCTTAATTTCAGATACACTAATCAGCCCTTTCTATCCACAAACTTCCAGAAAAAAATCAATCAAACCCTTAAGTACTTGTTTTCACATATTCTCTATGTAACATGCTCCTGCTAATGGTAAAGCTTTTGTCATTCAGTTGGGCTTTGTTTGTTGCCTCTAAGCTGTATATACCCCCCCCCTTTTTTTTCAAACATATTTAGACAAGATAAAAATAATTAATATGTAGGAGCAATAGGAAATGTACAATCAGGAGGCTTATTAAAGAGAGTTTCTGAATATATATTGCTCTTAGTTATTGTCATGATCTGTTATTAAAATATTCAAATGTGCAATAAACACAAATTATAAGCTTTCAACAGGACATTCTAACCTAGTTGATCACAACAAATAATCTTTGTTTCACAAAATATATTGATTTTTTTTTCTTTTATCTTTAAACTGTCATTATAAATAGTCTCATATTCTTAAATACTCCTCCCTCCCATATTATCTAAAATGCTGTAATATACGATACAGTAATGGCTGGATATTAAATTTAATATTTTTGAGGCTTGTAATACAAAATTATTGACGCACATTATGATTAAAATTCTTGTATTAAAACAGTAATTACTGAGATATTTAATTTATTTGGAAAAAAATTATATATATTATTTTAAATCTATATGTATGTATCTCACATTTTAACCAATGTAAAGGGGAAAAAACTTGATATTAATGCTAAGGCTCAGACACCCCCCCCCCTGCCAAATCTGTGGACTACATTTGAATGCTCTCAGTTGTTATGTTTCTATTGATAAGTATCAGAATAATCATTTCTCTAATGAAAATTATTCTGTTTTTTGGCGAATATTTTCTGTTTAGAGTCAGCAAGTTATTTCACTCCTATTTAATGCAAGGTTTATTTCCTAACAATTTGTTGGAATCTAAATATTTGACATTTAACCTTGGAATAAAACGTTTCATGATATATCAGCTTATTTTTAAGTAGTAGTGCGGTTTTTCTAAAGATTAAATACTAAAAAATTCAATTATTTCCATTAATATTGGAGATCCAGACAACATTTATAGGAAATTAAATTAGCAACAAGATTGGTCACAGTCAGTTATTCAATCTCAAAATAACTGAGATTGTTTGAATTTTCGATCGCTCTCCCCTCTAGGGCCCTAGTCCTATTCATTAGTGAACTTGATCTTTAGTTTTAAATAATATGTCTGAATTCGACTTTGGTAACGCTTAAACAAAAATTGTGATCACTTTGTTTAACTTAAACCGAGTTTTGTTAAAAATTAAAACTGAAAACAAGAAAAAATATATAATTCCGCCAGATAAGCCTTAATGCCTATCATTACTTATTAATCACTCTTCTGCTCCTATAATGTTCTATTTTTAATCAGTTGTTCATAACAGAATTGTGATAACTTTTTAGTAAGATGTATACGTTAATATGGAAAATGTGTATTATATTAAATTTATTTTTAAATAAAACTATATTCGTAACATGATTTTTCATTAAAATTATTTTTTCCCTGTTATTAATTTTATACTTAGTCATATTTTGTTATCTATGAAGAATGATGATTATCGTTCGGTGTTAAAGGAAACACATTTTTCCAAAGTTTTTCATTTATTTTGGCCTGGTTTTGAGGGCTGATGGAGACAAGAGAGGGCCCAGTTCTAACTCTCTCTGAAGCTACTTCAAATCTTCATTATCAGCCCCAACATAGCCCTGAAAATTGTGTTGAAACATTGACACAAGAGTGTTTGCCAAAACCGTGTTCCCTTCATGTTTTAACTTCAACTACCCCTCTCTCATTGAAGATCTATTGCCAACCCCACCTCACCAAGTGAATAATGTATTATTCATTCAGTCATTATATGTGTGTTGTCAAATATATTTTTCTGGGTTCAAGTGATTTGGCATTCTTTTCTCAATAGTCTGCGAGTGTGTGAATACATGGAATATTGAGTTCATAAGGGATTAAAATTGACTATGTATGTATACTTTTTGTCTAATCCATGAAATAGTAGGATATTTTTTATTAAGTAAAGAATTATTTCAAAATAAATTAATTTTCTCTTTACATAAATAATGCAGTTTTAATAATAATAAATATATTTACATTAAATAAAATTTTATATAAACATATATAAAACAATAACACAAAATAACATTTAATAATATCTTTGGGTATTTTGTAAAACTTTCTTTACTGAAATTAATAAGAATAAATAGGACAGTAAATTAAATATGTGAAAAATAATACAGTCCATAATTTAGTGGCTAGAATCGCCATGACTTGATTCGCTCTGACGTATTTCCTCATAACTACTTAAACTGGCTGCTTCGCTTGATTCACCAGACCTGGAAATAAAATCAATTCATCAGAACCAAGAGGATATGCAAGAGAAGAAAGGCTCAGGGGATGTTTTAAATAAGCAAACTTCCCAAATTGTTTTATGTTCTATTTTATAATTTCCCTTAATACGAGCATTAACTAACCGCGTTGGGCATGAAATGTTTAGTAATATTTCAGCTAAAAGCTGAGATCAAAAATTGCTAGAACGTTATTTCATTCGCGAGATTGATTATCCCTTAGGCTGTGAAGGACGAGTATTTGGCTGTGCGGGATAGTGCAGAGCCCAGTGTGCTGAATTATTCTTACGGTCTAGTGCTAGTCTTATGATTCCGTCTCTTCTATGTGAAACTCCACTAGTTGCACGCATTTCACCAATAGACACATTTTGGTGTCTCATCAGGATTCTCTTCCATAGAAGAATCACCTTCACAGGTCAAAAAAAAAACCGTCCCAATTTCACTCCCACAATTTTTTCACCAGAAAAATTCTTTTTCCGCATATTTTGAAGCACTCAACGTAGAAAGTATACTGACTAAATATGCAAGGGTAAATTGCAGATAACTTGTAACAATACTTGTGGTTGAAAAAGTGACATGTAAGTATGGAGGGAATCCCAGTATAGGGAAACTAAAAATGAGAAAAGAAAATCCCTTTGCCATCTATCGGCTTGGAAGGACACTGCAGCTTCTAAACAAAGTCAACAATGGTAATAAAGGAAGATCTAATCTAATGGTTTGTAGGAAACGAACGTTAAGCATCCCAGACCCTGGCATGAAAAACCTCGGAGTGATTTATCAGTCCATAGCAGCCTAAGGGTTAAATGAAGTGTGTGTATGCGAGTGTACATTATTCTTACTTAGCAAAATCTTCTTGTTGTGTCTGTCTTCTCCAAAATTCTTTTTTCAGTTCTTGAAGATTTTCTTCTAAGCTGGCGATTTCATCAAGCTTATTAGCAGCCCTAAGAAAAGAATGAATATGATTAAGATCACCATATTACAGACTTCATCTTGTAAAATGAAAGATTTTATTTATATATAATAGAAGAAATACTACTTACTTTGCTTCTTGTATGTAACTCCTTATAATGTTCATTTGTTCCACTAAAGGGTCATCCGACTCATTGACTTTCATTTTTTCTGGGACCCACCCTTGACCAAGGCTTACAGTCTGAAAAGATAAAATAAATTAACACAATTTCTATCGGCAAATCCATTAAATTAATTGGGTTATGAAATTCAAAAATAATCTAAATTAATTAAACCTGTCTAGTTGTTAGGAGATTTTGTTAATATATAAGTGGCACAACCTAGAGCTTACAGGTGGGTCCATGTGCCGGACTACAATAGAAACGTCTCTCGTTCTATTGAGTAATGAAACTATTTTTTCATGGTTTTAAATTAGTTTTACCCTACATAATCCCACCTCTGTTGTTACATTGGTATACAACTCGCACAAGAGGAATTAGTTACAAAAATATTATAACTTAATATTTATCATTTAAATTGCTTAATTCTTATAAGACTTGTCATAAAATTATTATTCTAATTAATACTTTTGTATATAAGATATTATCGTTATAAGTTAATACTTCATTAAGAAAATTTTCTCATTTCCAAAAAACTGTCCAAATTATATTTTGCTTTTAGATAAACATTACTCACTTTACTATGTCACCTTTAAATTATGTGATTAAAACTTCGAAATCATTGTTGGCCCAGAATAATTGCTGAGCATGTAATTCAAAAACAGGCTAATTGGTTTACAAACCTGGAATGTATTAGTCATGAATTCTTAGAAGTGGATGTTAGCTGTATTAAAGAACAAGGCAATAGAAATAAGAAAATAGATGTCATGTTGGAAAAATTAAGGTTGTGATATGTGGTTGAAGCAAACAATTCTAAGTTTCACAGCAACTATAAAAATCTTAATTTAACTTTTGAAAATAATAGTAATATGAGTAACATAAGCCTCATAATGTAAGGAAGGAGAGAAATTGTGAATTTGAATTATTCTGTATGTAAAATAGGAAATCTATGGTTATGGTAACTATGTCATATGAATGAGTTTGAGAACAAATTTCTTTTTATAGCTTTCTGCCTAGTGCTTAAAGAACTCAGAAGACAATTTCTTAGTTATGTGAGTTAAGTTATTTTTGACAATTATAAAAGAAGACAGACATATCTGCACTTGCTAATCATGGCACCATATTTAACCACACTTTTCATTTTGATAAAACCTATTCTAGATATAGGATAAAACTGATGACACAATTCTATAGCAAACATATTAACATCAATCCTGACAGCTTCCACCAGCTCTGACCATTAAACTGTATAGGTATGTACCTCTTACATACTGTTTTCTCAGTAGATGACTGCACCTGCAAAGTATATAGGCCATATTTCGTAAACCTTCCAATGTTACCTATCTTCTTTTCTTTATCAAGTCTCCATCGCCCTTTTTTATTTTTTTATATGAAGTAAACTTCTTGGGTGGGTATAGTAATATGAAAATAACAGCTTCTGATAGAACACAATGGTTGCAACTACAAGGCATAGCCTTCAGATCATAATGATATGAAGTAAAGGTAGGTGATGGAAGTATTCCAAACGACAAAAAATTTGGATTTTCAGATTTTGATAGAATTACCCATCTTGGTTCTCCTCGAACCCATTTTGATCAGTTTTGGCATGACATCTGTGTGAAAATATGTATCCCTTATAACTTAAAAAATGTTAAAATTTCATATTCTGGATTGTTATAACATCTAGCTGTACACCTTCCCTTTTGATCGAAATTAACAAAGTGAGATAGGGAAGGGAAATTAAAAATCAAATTTATCCGTCCAGATACAACAGATACAAATGATTTTTTATGTTATAGGACCTTTTTACTTATCGTAAAAAGATCTATAAATTATGTTCTATGATATTTTTCAATCAGATACAAGGGAACAAAGATTCATATATGCTGAAAAATAAACCATTTGAATTATTTCAAATGAATTAATTTTTAAAAAATGTAGGAAAAAGTTTTGTTTAACTTAACAGGAGAAAGTGATGTGATGGTTGAAATTTTTGACTTTAATGTCTGCATTCAGCTAACACATTTATTTATTTTGAGTCTTACTTGCTCCAAGACCTACCAGACATAACCTTCATTCCCCATTATTATTCAATGTCTTCCTAAATAATATAAGGAACTGCTTTTTTTTGTGTGTGATAAGGCGGAAGAGAGTACAATACAAGACGATTTACGTACAGGATCACTCGATTGTTTAGCCAATGAAGATCCACATTTTGAATTTCCCTGATTTACGTGGTTGCTTGTCCTCGACTGCCTAAGCTTCTCTTCATTTATTTTAGCAGTAATTGCTTGTCTGCAAACAAAAATTTATTATCAAAATAGAGGCTAAAATTATTCGTGATTTGTTATTTCAGTTTAAGAAAAATATATTAATGCATGACATATTTAAAGTTCCATTTGTAGAAATTAAAAAGAAAAAAAAAACATTTTTGGAAGGATGTCTTACTCATTTACTCGACGTTAGCTGACTATATCTTTTAGTGTGAGTAATTTTACTCCAAAAGAGGTGTTAAATAAGAAAAGATCAAACATTTTGGGTTTTAATATAGCAAGTTGAACAAAACAGTATTTGAACAATTTATACTTTCCTTCTAGTAATATCAGAAATAAGGGATGAGAAATACACTGAGAAACATGTGCCTGCTCACAGTACTCAGGTATGAACGAACCCTTGAAATTCAAACTCAAATTTGTTTTTAAACTATCCTATTCACAAGTAAATTTTGTAAGAAAATGACTAAAATTGACATTTTCCATCTTTCAAAAGGATTTTCCCAGTTAAAATGTTTTTGAAATTCTAATCTTTTAAAATAGATTGTCATTATACTTTCAAAAAGTATAAGTCCGAAATTGTAGATCTGAGTAGTTTTCAAATCAAAGTTGGGATGGTGTTAAATGGATGTACCTTCTCTTATGTTGAGCTTCAACAAATTGTTCCTCTGTCGGTAGTCCAGGGAGATTAAGTAGTTGGGTTTTCAAGTAGCCAGCTGCCGCAGATCGTATCATATTCTGCAGTCTAAGTGCTTGGCCCTGTGGTGGACGCTCAGTTCCCTTCCCAAGCACAGCTATTCTAGAACTAACAAAAACAAAAATAAAACTCACACAACAACCAGATAATAAACAAATTTCCATTAGAAATGTTCCGACTCAAAATAACAGGCTGCTCTCGCAAACACTCCATCCACTGAAGGCTGTTTCAACAGGAGGGGTGAAAAATAGAATTTGAAAGGTTGGCAGATGAGAATTTACACATAATTCAAGTCCATTCTATATAAACATATGCTCCAAAAAAAACCTTGGGTGACAACAATTTTAGAGAAGCCAACTCCTCAATTGTACATCAATACCCTCCATAAACCCTATATTGTGCCCACAGCCCCATAATTTGTTTTATTACCCCCTAAAAAGATAATCACCACCATTTTTCGCAGGGCTCAGTCTTAGTTTTAGTTCGATGATAATTTTGAGTACTTTAGGTTTGTTTGTTCCTATTTTAGGCAAGCATAATAAAGCTTGGATTGAAAGAGATGCAGTAGACCATTGCCCAAATTGTGCAGGATCCTTTTATTTAGCGAGGAAGAACATCACTCCCCAACTTGTGGGAGCATAATGTGAAATGATTGCAGTTTATGGCTCTTAACACTGCAAGTAAACCATTTCACTTATATTATTATTACTATTTATTAACATCCACTTTTTGATGGATTTCACTTATAATGTCTGTTTATTTATTCTATGATACAAGTCACAACCCAATATTATACAGCTATCTTATCTACAAAAGTTACAGGAATTTCTCGCATGGTAAACCTAGAGTGGCGAGTTTGACTCCAGCCTGGGCAAAGGTATTTACTTAGTGAAAGAATTCATTAAATAAAATCCTTAGTCTCACCCTGGCTAGAAAAGGGTGGCAACCTATACATAACCCATCCCTATTAGCCTTAGTTGCAAAAAGTTGGCGTTAATAAATAACTTAATCTTCCTTTGCATCATTTTGCTCCATTTCAATTGCAATATATAATAGTTATCAAGTTTTATAATAATAATAATAATCATATTCTAAAATTTCAGAAATAAAAGACTCACATTTAGTCTGAACATGTAATTAATAGAAAAATGGTAAATATAAAACATTGAGTTCTATTAGCAAAACTGGAAGTTAAAGAGTGTGTGTTGACGCTCGAATGAGGGATATATCCAATTGAGTTTAGGCGAGGCCAAAATATGTCAGCCCGTCCTACTCAAAGTCATCCAATTCTACTCCTCTACATATAGAACTTTATTAAAATAAACAGATTAAACATAATATAGTTCTAGGCCTTCACCCTGTGGAACCTAGCCCACTTTCTCACTTCGTTCATATACTGGTATTTTCCTGTCTCCTATTCATAATAAATGGTAATTTACTTAAAACTAAAATAAAATTGCACCAAGAAAAAGGAGCCAAGCCAAAAAACTGACTTGCTTCTTCTGATATTCCTGCTTTTGATTAGGTAGTTTCTGAGGTAATTTGTAAGCTTATTTTTAGGAAAAAGCATGACATTATACATTACCTAAGTGAATCTATATTTTCAGCTAACTTCAATAATTTTACTTTGACTTGCTGAGCTTCTTCTAAACTATATGAAGATTCACCAGCACTAAAACGTATACACTGGTTATTATTTTTTCAATAAAGATAAGACTATCAACAAGAAAAAAAAAACTATGGTCCAATTCTTACTTAAGAGACGTTGCCATTTTAATATATTGCTCTCTTATTTTATCAGATTGCTGCCTATATTCTGATAATCTCTGATAAAATTGAGTAATAATTGGTTTTATATTACGCATTTCTCTTCTCTCTTCTCTTTTTTCAAGTAACTGAAAGCAAGTAAAGACGATTAAACAATCAGATAGGTATGAGAATTATTGAGTTATACAGCCAATAGATTAAGAACTCACTGAGATACAATGAATGCAGAGCCGAAAAGGTGCCTCGCTATTTCCTTGAGACTCATCTTCAAGTGGCTTGTCTAATATTCTTCCTACAAACATTTGACATTAGAAATAGTTTATATGTATTGCTTCAGTCATACATACCACCAACATTCATTCTATTCTAGAGCAATGTTGTAATAACTAAGTAGTAACTAGGTCGGTATTATCAAAGATAAGACAGTTGTAATGCAGAGAAGTGTTTCAGAAGCATGAGAAAACATTAAAAATCAATGAAACATACAAGGGCTGCAAAAAACTAAGCAGATTTCCTAGATGTACAAATTGTATGAATGAGTTATTATATCTTCCATTAGTAATTGGGCATGCTTTTATATTTTGAGTTATGTCAGTTTAAAGCTCATTCAGAATATTATGAATGAGTAGAGAAGTAAAGTTTAACACCTGAACTTAAGACTTTTATTCAATTTCATGTTAAGTTACCTTACGGTCTGGCATTTTTATACTTAACTGTACTATATTTTGATAGTAACATTTACATTACTTGAAGTTAATGTACTAAGCACTTCGGAAGGTAAATTGTTATCTTAAAATACCATTTTGAACTCTTTTTGAGTTTAAAGTCGAAGGTGGCAACACATATTTAAGCTGGATTTTGTATCAGAGCCTATTGAGAAGACCATTAAAGGAAAGAACTACCCCCCCCCCCTTGTACAGTGCGCCTTGCAATGATGAAATTTTCCCCTGGTTACATTTCCAAACAGCAGCTTCAGGCTCTTGACTCTTCGTGTTTCGTCTGACAAACTAGAGTTAAGAAGTACTTTTCTAAATTATTTAACTAGATATTAGCCGCTCCATTTTTATAATTATTGAGGTGTTTCAGATTTATAGCACTATTTCTATTTCTTTGATTATTAGAAGAGAATAAATTGGTATATCTTTAACATTGGTTCACATTGATTGTAGAAAAAATCCCCGTCCTTATTTCTTTGTAAGTGACTTCATCGAGAAATTTATTTCAGTACTGCAAACTTCATCATACATCCAATACATGGAAAGAATCCACTCAATGCATGGGAAAAATAACTGGTACAACCCTTAAAATAGGTTGAGAGAAATTAAATACAGAGATGAAGTATGGAGAAGTGAAATTACAACAGACGATATTATACTAACAAGACTACAAATCAGGCTAACATTACTAAAACACTCATAATTAATAGAAAGAAAACAACTCCAAGTTTTCAAGCCAACATTCAAATCTGTATGTACTCAATGCCAAGTAACTTACACCAAGTACTGACAAAGGATTGTCCACATGTTAACATAATATTCCAACATCTTAAGACATTTATATTTTATTTATTATTATTTCAACTCCTGTCTACATTTGATTTGATTTTAACTCATTTATTCTTCTTTATAATGATTTAAACACTTTTCGAAGGAATCACTGAACAATTCATTATTTTAATCACAATATACAAATTATTTAAATTTATTTAATGTTCCTTTGTATTAAAATTCATACTTACTCTTTTAATGAGTTTGTTTTTATCAACTATTTATTCATTTAAAATTTTCTTTTTGTTGATTATTTCCATTTTTTTTTGGTATATTTTTTTGTTACTTTTTAAGTTACACATTATATTTTTCCTGCTCTAAGTTTTATTTATTTTTTCAATAGGTTTAGCTCAATTTGTTCTTGTATTTCTTTTTTGTGTGGTTGTAATATGTGTATTTTTGTTTATGAGCAATATTCCCTTCTACCGAATGTTCGGAAATAAATAAATCTCATGAAGCAGATTGCTAGAGAATTAATCACCTCCCCGAGTAATTACTCCCATTTAAACAAGACTTGAAAGTAAAAAATCGCAAGAGCATGTATTTCTTTATGTTATTTATCGCTAAAACATAATATGATACATCGGCAAATTAAACCTTACGCAGCTTTGAAAGTGAAGTATTGCAAATGGTGTAAATTGTAGTTGGAAACATCCTACTCTCAGCTCATTTATTATAATTAATTTACTCTTACAATACTCCAAATTTATTATTTACATTTAATCAATAATAAAAAGTTCAAGATGTAGAGGATGTGTAAACTAAGCACATTTCCAATGGGTTGGCCGCGCTATCGTTCCTCACATCATCTATTTGTCATCTGTAATAAGAAGCCTATATAAACAGGTCTTGAAATGTATGCTGAAAATGGCACATTTAGTGGCTCAGGTAGATGAAGAGAAAATTACTTTAATAGGAGTACTTCAGTAACAGAAGACCGAAAACTAAAAAGCTACAAATGCCTTGGTTAATATTGAAGTTAGAGAAGAACATTAAAATGTTTCGATCCAACTCATAGTAACAATAATATTTTGAATTTTTCATTTTACCTTAACAGCTCCAGACGAGATATCTCGTCGGAGGGAGACAAACCCCACCAGCTCCAGGCGAGATAACTCGTCCCCGTCTGGCCACTATCCCCTTGCGCAGGACGAGATATCTCGTCACCGTTTCCCCACTGTTTTACCGCTCGCAGCTCCAGATGAATAACTCGTCCCGACTGTGGTACATCCTAGTGGATCCTCGGAGAGTTAATAAATATTTCTAGCGGCCGCTAGGCTGCAGGGGTGTCTCTATTGGGGAAATATTTGTTCTGATCCCGTAACTGTGGAATCTTTGGGTTTTCCAAGAAGGGAAACACAACCCACCCTTTTTCTACCTGCTATTGTATATTGGTAAATAATTAAAATATAACTTCAAATTAAAAAAAAAAGGTAAATTATTAAAATATTATTTCAAATAAAAAAATTATATAAAAGATAATATATAAGATTTCCTTCATAAATCACCTAATCTTTCATTACAATAAAATTTTAATTTATTGAAATAATGATAAAGGTATTATAGAATCTTACAAAAAAAATAAAACATTAAGAAATAGTCGGAAAAAGGAGTGAGGTATTGAAGGAGGCAGCTGCCTGGACCCCATAGCTTGGGCCATCCCTAGCTACTGGCTGCAACTCCCCGCCCGCCTCCTTAGCTGTTAAAGGGTTAAACAGGCATGTTTAAGATAGAAACAAAACACTTTGGAATAAATTGGCATATTGTTAATGTAAAATAAGTAGGTTTGGGGGGGGGGGGGGTTACTCAGAGCTGAAGAATAAAAGCAAAAATTTCTCGATAATTATTATTAGAGTTAGCAAGGAAAGGAGAAGTTTAGAAAATGAAATTTGAATTATAAAAATTGGTCATATCAAAATTTTTGATCCAACTCATAACAGAAAAAAATTTATTTTTTGGGTTTTCCCCCTTCAGACCCTTTCTTGTGCTGCAAATTTAGCAAATATGAGCTTCATCTTTCTTTTTACATAAAAGACTTAAATATCGAATTTGGTGATGATCAAACAAAAATTATGACCACTAGAGCAACAACTTTAATCTGAACAGACCTCATTTTCATCATTTCCTAGGTAGAATTGATGGGCATTTAAGAATTTTTTTGAAAATTGCTAAATGATTGTTATAGTTGATTTTCCTTATGGGAAATGCGCTAAAATATTGACTTTTTTTGAAAATATTGAATAAATAAGATTGAATTTCAAAACATTCCACACTTTTATTGATAAGACAGAAGTATAATATTGGGTTGTTATTTGTATCATAGAATTGACTTAATAAATAAACAGATATTATAAGTGAAATGGCTTACTTGCAGTATTAAGAGCCATAAAGTGACTGCAATCATTACACATTATGC
This sequence comes from Riptortus pedestris, assembly GCA_019009955.1. Taxonomy (NCBI): domain Eukaryota; kingdom Metazoa; phylum Arthropoda; class Insecta; order Hemiptera; family Alydidae; genus Riptortus; species Riptortus pedestris. The sequence continues at coordinate 6,013,383 of CM032229.1, forward strand.
TCCCACAAGTTCGGCAGTGATGTTTCCTCCTCGCTAAATAGAAGGAGCCTGCACAATTAGGGCAACGGTCAACTGCATCACCTTCAATCCAAGCTACCACGTTCTGCTCATGAACTAAAAAAATAATGGGTATATTTAAAATAAAGAAATAACCTTTAATGAAATAAATAAATAAAATTAATTGGACTAAACTTTTATTTTAGAGTTAGCAGTTCTTTTCTCATCACTTGGATAATGGTGATATCGTGCATACCTGATGCATATTAGATGCTCAAGAGCAATTAAAATGTAACAACTTGTAACTAGAATGGTTAAAGCGCATTCATTAAATAAAATGTAAAAACCTTTGTAATTATGATTGCACTATAAATATATAATAGTAGAATCGCTCAGCATGGATGGTATATTACCTTTTCTCTTGACTGGATCAGAAGGCATACGATCTAAGAGGCGCTCTAGTCTTATAATCAGCTGATTTGTTGGAACAGCCAATCTCTGCATCCGCTCTTCCCGGGCACTTTCAAACAATTTCTTGTGGCTAGTAATCCATCCTAGAATCAGCAATCAGTCTGTAGTGCATAATCATAGGTGTTACACATTGGAGGTACACAATAAATCAGATTAAAATATTCAAATTCAAATCTTCACATTTAATAGAAATGCATAGGAGTTGTGTTGGCCGTGAGAAAGCAGAAGTCGTGTTTCCCTTCAGCATATATTAAGCAAATAATAGTGAAAAAAACTACCTTAATAAAGTCTGTCGAGTAGGGACAAACGTACATTAAGCAAATTTCCTATGCAACACATGGATCACATCATTTCAACTTCCATTCTCTATTTTACCCTTAGTAGATACCAAATGTAAGCAAAACTTAAACTTTAAGATGGGAATAAAATGATTAGTGATATAATAGCTTAAATTAAACATTGCATGAAGAGGAGAGGAGGTTTACAAAACACAGAATACAAATAACTCTGTAAATATTTCAATTAGAGAAAAATGTTTAAGCCAGCATTAGGAAGACATTCTTTTTTAATAAGTTTATTAGTCCAATAAAATTGTATTGCCCGATGGATAGCAATGGAGATATATACAACTATCCATTTGACTCATTCTCTATAACCTCACTCCTCTTCCTCCTATGAACTTGATCTTCAGTTTTACATGAAATTTGTTAATATTGAGTCTGGTAATGAAGCAACAGAAATTAAAGCCTCATTTTGACGCATGATAAAGATTTAATGTTTACGAATTATAATTTAAAAATGAATCTTGCAAAATAGATACTATGCGCCCATTTAATTCTCTCCTCTATCTTGAAAATTGGATTTACAATTATACACATGCTACTCAAATCATGATTATCCCCTTCCTCTAATCATAAAAATACTATTATACAATACAGATTTAAAAGTTAATGATTAAGTAATGTTTTTTTAAAAATGAATCCTTTCAAAAGTATTAAATATAAACTAAAATTAAGATTAAAGAGTGAAAGTGAAGAAATACTACCCAGATTTTGCAAAACCCCTGGAGAAGTGTTATTATTTCTATAAATAGTCCATTAATAGAAAATACTCATCTTTAAAAAAAAAATAAAATAAATAAAAAATAAGGAAATCCATGGCAGAAGATTGGCCTAATGACCGATACTGGAAGAGAAGAGGCAAAATGTAAATTTTTAATTATCACTGCTGCTGTGATTCGAGAGGAAAATGTTATATAACCCAATTTTGTCTGTAAAGTAATGTCCTATCATTCATTATTCTATGCATTTTTCTCTGAATACTACAGGAGTTACTTATATTTTCTCAATTCCAGCCTTCAATAAACCTTCACTCCTAATCAATTTTCACTTTAAGGGGCTATATTACTCACCTTCTTAGATTGAGTCTACATTTCAAGGCTTTCTAGCATGGATAGTTACTGGGGGAGAAATGAGGAGTAAAATGTTCAGGTGTTATCTATATATGATTCCTAAGCAAGGGAAATCTCCTTAGCTTACAACAGAGGTAGAATTTTTATTACAAACTGAGTCCGGAATAAATTTTTTTCTGCTTGACTTCTTTTCTCCACCATTTATGATAAGTTAAATTTACCACTTGGTAGCCTTCCATTAATATCTTTGGAAGTTAATTTTATTTACAATTGTAAATGCTTTACTTGCCTATTTCTTGAGGTTCATAACTAGTATAATCAAAGCTAGCTGCAGAGGTCCGTCTTACGTTGTTATTAACAACACCAATTTGATTATCTTGCTTAAGAATTTTCTTTATGGTTTTATCATACAGGTCTGAAACAAAAAGATCAGAAATTTAAGTAAATTTGTAATGATAATTATATTCATTATTCATGAGTACCTGCCATCTTAGAGTGTTCTCTTAAATTCTATTTAAGTGCTATATGTTTCAAAACTTCCGAAAATAACAATTGAAAGCTTTCCCTGTCATTCAATGTCAGACATATACTGTGTTTTAAGAGAATACCCTCTTAGAGCCTATCTAAAAAAGAAGACAAGGTGGAGCAGCTGGTCCAGGCAAAGATAGCTGGACGAATTATTGTATGCATACACATATGTATAGAGTAGGTGTCTACTGGCTGCACTGGATCCTCAAAGATTGTGACAGATTCTTCAAGGATAGTACAACCTGATACTAAGAAATGAAATACTCTGAGTGCCAAAGAAGATGAAGGACATTAAAACCAATAAGAAAAGCTAATCCTGGCTAGAAAGTTAGATGATATGAAAAAGAGCTGCATGGGGTACTTTCTAATAGTCGTCATAAGGCAGGAGTGAAATGTAAACTGCCAATAAAGAAAATTTGACAACTCGTGGCCTGGCTAGGAAGAGTCCTGAGAAGGATACAATGAGCTATGCGAGCATTATGGAAGGGGGAGCAGAATCAACTCCAAACCACTGGAGTACTATAACAAACGTTTATTGAGGGCAGACTGTGCTGATCAGAGGATGGAGTACAACAGGTCTCCTAGAATAATGTGTCTAGGGAAGCCCACAGAGAGGTGGCTGAATGGATGACTTGCGGAGGTTGGTCTAAGATTATAGAAAATTCCCACCTACTGCAATCATAGTAGAGGCTAGTAACCAGCTATTTATTAGTGAGATTTTACAATAATATCATTCAACCAATAAGAAAAATAGTTTATTTTATGGAGAGATTATACTACCAGTGAAAAATTAATAATTGAAAATTTAGTTGTCAAAAAATTGAATAGTAATGAAAAGGAATGGAGTTCCATTCCAGCCTGGGCAATAGGAAATTATTTAGTGAGAAACTCACTAAATAATATCCTAAGTCATATCCTTGGTTTTTGAGTAACGAAAGTATAAAACATAAATATCAGTGTGAATTCAGCATTTTGAGGCAATTGAGTAGCAATTTGAATACAGAAGTAGATATCTTTGGTCTGTAATGGCACCATTATACAACAGGAAATGCGTCAAACTGACCACTTTACGTCTCACAAACCTATGGCCCTTCACAAACTTGAGCCTGATTTTCATTTTTTAAAACTCAAAAATATGCTGCTTTGTTTTTAAATTTTAAAAGCCCATATCTCAAAAATTATTTGAACTATAATAAAGCCAAACTCACTCCATTCTTCTGAAAATGCAAGAGATTTAATTTGATATATCATTCAAATATAAGTTAATTATATTTTTTTTATATACATATTTAATGCACTCACAAATAACTTTTTGAAAACTGATACATTTTAAGGCTGGATTATGGTTCCATAAACTTTTGGATACTTCAAAATTTATCAAAAACAATTGAATTAGAAGTTATAACTAAAGCCTAAAAATTGAGAAAACCTCATATTTGGCCTTTTTTATTCATCAAAGATAGTAATAAATATGTAAAAAGAAAGATATTGATTTCTAAGACTTCAGTTCCTGACCATTGGCAGATTTGATAGGGAATGACCCGACCCTGACAATAATTGATTAGAAAGAATGATGGAGAATCAATGTCTGGAATTCAGTCAGATAAAGGGGCACAGGAGCATATAATGACAGTGAAAAATTATTTTTATTTGTACAGAAATAAATGATGAGGAGGGAAAATATTCAATGTTCAGCTCCAGTACTGACAATAAACAAAATCAGTGCTCCTGCTGAAAAACCTTAATTTCTCCAATCTCTTAATTAGGGATAGGAGAAAAAACATTGGAGCCCTAAGAAAAAAGAAATACTAATTTAAGCTAAAATGTAAACAAATTATTCCAAAATTAAATTTCTCATCTCATAAAAAAAAAAAAAATAAACCTAGTTTCCTTTATTTAATACAGGTTTTTGGTACCACAGACAAAGAAATAAATCATTTCAAAATTATGGCTTAAAATTTAAAATACAGTAAGACATTTACAAGAGACATTCCTTAAATTACCTTTAAAAGTTTTGATAAGATCTTGATCTTCAGAATGGTCTTCTTGAAAATGATTTAAAAGTTGATTAGCGTCTCCAAGATCACTTTTACACATAGGGCAAATAAACCCCTCCAAAACTGGGATATCATCAAGTCCAGCCATTCTGATGATAGTCAAAACTGGTTTAAAGAGCCACAATTGTTGGGCCGCCTTATTTTACATTATTATAGAGCATTATTTTTAATTACTACGAACTACTATAACATCAACTCGGAAAAATAATTTATATTCTGTGGAAATTTATTGGTTTTTCTTCTAGACATTTCTACATCTTAGTTTCAAGTTTGTCAATTCAAATTATAAACAGATAGGAAGGTTATATTCTACAATACAAAGAAGGTTTCAAAGGTTTACCAATACATAGCACTACGAAACTGGATGGTCTATAAAGGGTTACTATATGTAACTTGGGTTTTTAAAAAATGCATTTTATCAGATTGAGCAGCTATTGACGTCGCACTCAAAACGCGAATTACAAAAATTGTCTTCAAATGTCCATCTATCGTACCCAGGAGATGACGAAAATAAGGTCCGTTCAAAATTATTTATATGTCTGTTGTCTGTCACTCTAGCGGTCGCAAGTTTTGTTTAATCGTCAACAAACTCGAACGAATATTAACTGAGATATTTGCATTTTATTGAGCGTAACGTTCATGACGATATCAGTTAACTTCGGTTGCAGTTTCCAGCTAGCTAGTTCGGCCGTTTCAGTAACTGTTCGGTTCTCGTGGAATTTCTCTATTCTAAAACATCACGTGGGAAATCTGCTTATTTTACGCTGCGTGACGGACTATTTGTTGTTATTTTAGATTGCCAAAGTAAAATTTTTCCAGGTTATTATCCAATTGATTTCATCCAGTTCGGACAGTATAATTGATCAAATTATTTTTAGCAGATTTCCCTTAAGGGGAAATTCGTACTCATGACGCGAGTTTCGAAAAATTTCTTCAAATGTCCATCGATCCTACCCAGGAGATGACGAAAATGAGGTCCGTTCAAAATTATTTATATATATATATATATATATATATATATATATATATATATATATATATATATATATTTGTCTGTTAACGCTCTAGCGGTCACAATATTTGTTTCATCATTACCAAACTCGATATTTAATCGTTATATGTAAAAAGAAAGATAAAGTTCGTTAATGGCTAAAATCGGAACAGTGGGAGGGGGTTTAAAGAGGGATTTTCGAAAATCAAAATATTTCTGTTACTATAAGTCGGATCGTAAAAGTGTATAGAATGAATCTTATTGAATATTAAATGTACTATAAGTATTGTTATATACATATATTCTCTATCTTGAATACTAACCGAGATATATGCATTTTTTTTTTCAGTATGGTCGGCTATGTTCGTGTTACACAAACAATAGTGTGGCCGTTTCACTAACTATTCGTCCTCGTGAGAATAGGTTACTACTACTGTTATTATTAGGCAGATTTCTCTGTTGTAAAACTTCACGTGGGAAATCTGCTTAGTTTACGCAGCATAGTGACGGAATTTTTTAATCACCCACATAACGAATGTGAATTAATAGATGGTGATATTTCGGTTAAATATATATATTTGTCTGTTAACTGCACTAGCGGTCACAATCATCACTAGTTGTTTTATAACTATGCTTATAAACTTTCACAACCATGCTTATAACCTACCAACAACATACCATAATCTTCACAACATCCTAATTTTGTTCATATTCTGGTTAGATCTGATCATGTATTACACGATTACAGAACAAATTTAAAATTAAACTCGTGACGAAAGTAGAATTTACAACTCTCGTGAAATTACCACACTCGCTTCGCTCGTGTAGGAAAACGTTTCACTCGAGTTGTAAAATGATCTACTTTCGTCACTTGTATAATAAATAACTATTCCAGAGGCCTTTATTATACCAGATAGATGCATATTCTTGGACTACTAAAATTTGATTGATTGAGATAAAAATTATTCTGATTCCTTATAAAGTATAGTACTAGGTATAGTGCATTGTTTTGAATAAAATGAATATGCTATATTCTGATATGTTTCAATTATTGTTTTTCTTTCCGGTGAGCCGTTGGCAGATCTGTTTGTTTACATTTGAGACGCCTCCCGCCGGCAGGCGAAGGATTTTTTATTACCGTTTGCGTCTATTCGCTTAATATTCACGGTGGTGCTGTGTTAGCAGTACGTAGGTTTATCTATTATTAATCTTCACGAGGGAAATCTGCTTAGTGTACGCAGTCCCTGCGTGAATTATTATTAAGATATCCTGAGCAACGCCGGGTGCCTTAGGTAGTCTAAAATAAGTTTTAATTTAGCAAGAATTGGTTTAATATCGATTGTAGTGTTGATCAAATAAGAATAGTACAGTTTAGGATTTTCCGGTAGATAAATATTTCTTGAGTTGTATGGTTCCTGCAGCCACCTTGCCACATGACAGGATGAACACCCAGCAATACTTGCCGTTCTACTACATACATCACAGCCAGCAACGACGCACGCTACCACCAAGCTACGTATAATATACGTCTACCACTAGATATGACAATGGCTCCGTTTATAATTAAAAAAAAAACATTGTGACATTTAATTTTTCTTAACAAATATATTTTCTTTTTATTTAACTTAATATACTTCTTCAATGAATCTACGAGTTCAAGTATCCCTTGATTTCAATGATCATTTCAGCTGTGTGATAACTTCTTTTAGTTTCATGTGATTTGCTCCCGAAAATGTCTCAATCTGAAATGAATACACAGCAATAAAGAAGAAAGTTATAACTTCCCTATGAAATATTTTGTATGCCAAAAATGATGTATAATTTTGAATAGACCTCATTCTTGGTATCTTAGGTAGGACCGATGGAGATTTCAAGAACTTTTTCAAAAATTAAGCCCTCAATGCAATCTCACTAGCTAGTACATCCCTGATTTATAGGCACTTTTCAAAAACCACCTAAGAATTAGACAGCTTAAAGTAAATCTGCTACTGAGGTTGTACTCATGACGCAATTTTCCTCAAATCTCCATTGATCCTATCCAGGAGATGACGACATTGAGTTCAGTTTAAGATATATATATATATATATATATATATATATATATATATATATATATATATATATTTGTCTTCCCGCTCTAGCGGTCGCAATTTTTGTCTTATCGTTACCAAACTTGATATATAACAGTTTTGTATACAGAGAAAGATCAAGTTCGCTAACGGCTGAAATCGGACCAGGGGGAGAGGGGGTTATACGGGGAGAATTTCGAAAATTCTTAATATCTCTGTTATTATTCGTCGGACCATAAAACCAATCTTATTGTAAATGTAATGTTATATAAATGTTGTTCTATACATTTATTTTCTATCAATATTAACTAAGATATTTGCATTTTTTAGTTTTCGGCCTTTAGTCAACCCTCACTCCTACTCATGTGTTATTAGCAATACGCTGTTATATAACAAAGCACTTTCTTTGAAGCATATATACCAAATATGGTCCCAATTGAACTTTGGCTCAGTGTTGTCAAGACGGTTATAAACTATTGGTCCAAATAGTCACTCATGCCGGAAGAGAGGTTGCCATGGCTTTGCTTCAATAGGCTAATTTCCCTGGATAGGAGCAATCCTGATACAATCTTTAATTGGGTCACACAAGTCAGATCAATAGCTAATCACTATGACTGCGGAAAAGAGTTTACTGGAGTTCGTCAGAACGGAATACTGAAACACAAAAATGAAATTTTAGAAAAGTTAAAAAACCATGACCTTTCAGTTGATATCCACCGAGCTACAAATTCCAAAAGTAACCCCATCTATAGAACTATATCCAGCTTTAATATATCCAGCCCGGAGAAATACCTGACATTTAAAACAAACATAAAAAAGCTAAGATCTGTTAGCCAATTAAGAGTATCAAGCTCAGAATACACAAAACTTCAATCACGAAACATAACTTTCTCATTCAAAGCTCTGAAATCTTCCAATTTTTGTAATCAATTCATCCCTAATAGCCTGTCACATATACTTCTCTACTGTGAAAAGCTCATTGAAGATAGAAATAAACATCTACGAACACTTTCCTCAGCAGTCAGTGATGTACATAAAATTGAAGAGATACTTAGTATCGATAGCCTCGAAAAACTACACAAGATTTACTGCTTCATCACGTCAGCATGCAATACTCTGGAATCTATAAGTGCGGATGGACCACACTCCAGTTAAATGTTATAATAAGACGAATTTATATAATTATAGAATGCTATTAGTTATCTTTATGTATTATATTTACTATTTACTCTATATTGCTTTTTTTTGTTTTTCTTTTAGTCTTTTTTTATTGTCATATTATTATTGAACTCAAGAATTTGTATTTAATTTATTTATTTAAAAGAGAGAATTGTTATTTGTTTATTTAATTTGTACAAGATATAAATCTTTAACAAATAAATATATATTCTATTCTATTCCTACTCATGTGCTATTAACAATACGCTGTTATATAACAAAGCATTTTCTTTGAAGCATATATACCAAATATGGTCCTAATTGAACTTTTCCGTTTGGCGATAAATGCAAATACTTGACGCACGAGGGAAATCTGCTTAGTTTACGCAGCCCCTGCATGACAGACTTTTTTATTGGTGGGAGGGGGAGATTAAATTTTGAAAATTCGAAATTTCACCGTTAATATAAGTGGGGTCGAAAAAGTGAATTGCACAAATCTTATTGCAAATTAAATGTCCTATAAATGATGTTATGTAGGTATTTTCATTATCTTGATTATTAACAAATATATTTGCATTTTTTAGTTTTCGGCGTTCAGTAATCCCCACTCATACTCATGTCAAATTAACCATTAGATGTTATATCATGAACTAAATTATTTGAAGCTTAAATATCAAATATGGTCCTTATTGAACTTCTACTTTTTGAGATAAATGCAAAACGTGACGCACGTGGAAAATCTGCTTAGTTTACGCGGTCAATGCGTGACAGACTTTTTTATTGGTGGGAGGGCGGGGGGGGGGGGGGGGGGGGTTAGAGGGGGGATTTTGAAAATTCGAAATATCACCGTTAATACGTGGGGTCGAAAAGGTTTTTCTTATTGCAAATTAAATGATCTATAAATTTGTTATATGCGTTTTCATTATCTTGACTATTAACCAAGAAATTTGCATTTTGTAGTTTTCGGCCTTCAGTAACCCCTACTCCCACTCATGTCATATTAACAATAAGCTGTTATATCATGAACTATATTATTTGAAGATTAAATAATGAATATGGTTCTAATTAAACTTATAAATGCAAGTAGGTGACGCACATGGGAAATCTGCTTAGTTAACACAGCCACTGCGTGACAGAATTTCTTATTCCGTCTCTTTAAATGCCTCAATTATATATAAATAAAGTCCGTCAAGCAGGGGCTGCGTAAACTAAGCAGATTTCCCACGTGAAGTTTTACAATAGAGAAATCTGCCCAGTAACAACTGTAATAGTAAGGGATCTCTAAACCTATTCACGAGGGAGGAACAGTTTCATAAACGGCCGCCAGAGCTCTCGCCGGAAAATCCCGAACATAGCCGGCTCCTGCCAACCACACACAGAATACAAATGCAAATATCTCGGTTAATATTCAAGATACAGAATAAATGTATAGAACAATATTTATAGTAAATTTAATTTGCAATAAGATTGATTCTATACAATGTTTCGATCCGACGCATAATAACAGAGATATGGACATTTGAAGAAATTTTTCGAAACTCGCGTCATGAGTACGACCTCAATAGCTGATTTGCCTTAAGGGAAATCTGCTAATATGTGTCAAGCTCTTTTGAAATATACGAAATTTCGTAACTGGATATAGAGCTTGATTAAAACAAGACAAAACTACACACAGCGCATTTACATGGACTTATCTTATCTCTGAATTAGATAATAAATGTGAACAGATAGGTGAGAATTGCCAAACATACTGCCCTGCCCGTTTATGTATTCGTAATTAATGGAAAGCAGTAATGTGTAAGAAAAAAAAGTCCGTCACGCAGGGGCTGCGTAAACTAAGCAGATTTCCCACGCGAAGTATTACAATATAGAAATCTGCCTAATAACAACGGCAGTAGTGAGGAATCTCTAAACCTATTCACGAGGGACAAATAGTTACGGCAACGGCCGCCAGAGCTCTCGCATAGCCGAGTCCTGCCGACCGCACACACAATACAAATGCAAACGTCTCGGTTAATATTCAAGATACAGAATAAATGTATAGAACAATATTTATAGTAAATTTAATTTCCAATAAGATTGATGTTATACAATTTTTCGATCCGACGTATGGTAACGGAGATATTTCGAATTTTCAAAAATCACCCCCTCTAAACCCCCCCTCCCACTGGTCCGATTTCAGCCATTAACGAACTTGATCTTTCTTTTTACGATTAAATATAAAGTTTGGAAACGATCAAACAAAAATTGCGACCGCTAGAGCGGTAACAGACATATATAGATATATATATATATATATATATATATATATATATATATATATATATACCTAATTAATATGTTATATTCTGATATATTTCAGTAATTGTTTTTTTTTTCGGTGAGAGTCGGGTTGGCAGACCTGTTTGTTTACATTTAATACGCTTCCCGTCTGGAGGAAAGACGGACTTTCTTATTATTTCTCTTAGCGAGAGCCCAATGTAAAAAAAGTCCGTCACGCAGGGGCTGCGTAAACTTAGCAGATTTCCCACGTGAAGCTTTACAATAGAGAAATCCATCTAATAACAGCTGTAGTAGGAAGGGATCTCTAAACCTATTCACGAGGGACGAATAGTTCTGGAAACGGCCACCAGAGCTCTCGGCGGAGAGTCCGGAACATGGCGGGGTTCGCGCGACCACTCACACTCTACAGATGCAAAGAGGTCGGGTAATCTTCAAGATACAGAATATATGTATAGAACAATATTTATAGTACATTTAATTTACAATAAGAGTGATTCTATACAACGATCAGACGCATAATAACGGAGATATTTTGAATTTTCTAAAATCCCCCTACCACTGGTCCGATTTCCGCCATTAACAAACTTCATATTTCTTTTTACGTAAAACGCTTAAATATGAAGTTTGGTAACGATCAAACAAAAATTGCGACCGCTAGAGCGTTAAGAGACAAATATATATATATATATATATATATATATATATATATATATATATATATATATACATATATAATTTTGAACGGACCTCATTTTCGTCATCTCCTGGGTAGGATCGATGGACATTTGAGGAAATTTTTCAAAACTCGCGTCATGAGTACGACCTCAATAGCTGATTTCCCTTAAGGGAAATCTGCTAAAAGCTTCACGTTAATTTGATCATGACATGTTTAGAGACACAATAACAGTTTCCGACCTTCAGTAAACTCCCACTCCTATTCATGTCATATTAACAGTAAGCTTTTACATCATGATTCTCTTTCTCAGAAGCTTATACCAAATATTGTTTTCATTCAAATTTTTTTAGCAGATTTCCCTTAAGGGAAATCAGCTATTGAGGTCGTACTCATGACGCGATTTTCGAAAAATATCTTCAAATGTCCATCGATCCTACCCAGGAGATGACGAAAATGAGGTCCGTTCAAAATTTTATATATCTATCTATCTATCTATCTATCTATCTATCTATCTATCTATCTATCTATATATATATATATATATATATATATATATATATATATATATATATATATATGTCTGTTAACGCTCTAGCGGTCGCAATTTTTATTTGATCGTTACCAAACTCGGAATTTAATCGTTTTATGTAAAAAGGAAGATCAAGTTCGTTAATGGCTGAAATCGAACCAGTGGGAGGAGGGGTTTAGAGGGGGGATTTTCGGAAAATTCAAAATATCTCCGTTATTATGCGTCGAATCGAAAAATTGTATAGAATCAATCTTATTGCAAATTAAATTTACTATAAATATTGTTCTATACATTTATTCTGTATCTTGAATATTAACCGAGATATTTGCATTTTTATGAAATTTGGGCCAATACCGGATTTTAGCAGATTTCCCTTAAGGGAAATCAGCTATTGAGGTCGTACTCATGACGCGAGTTTCGAAAAATTTCTTCAAATGTCCATCGATCCTACCCAGATGACGAAAATGAGGTCCGTTCAAAATTATATATATATATCTATATATATATATATATATATATATATATATATATATATATATATAGATATATATATTTGTGTGTTATCGCTCTAGCGGTCCCAATGTTTTGTTAATAGTAACCAAACTCGGAATTTAATTGTTTTATGTAAAAAGTAAGTTCAAGTTTCGTTAATGGCTAAAACCGTACCAGTGGGAGAGGGGGGGGTTTAGAGGGGGGAGGTTTTCGAAAATTCGAAATATCTCCGTTACCATACGTCGGATCAAAACATTGTATAGACCCAATCTTATTGCACATTAAATGTACTATAAATATTGTTCTATACATTTATTCTCTATCTTGAATAGTAACCTAGATATTTGGATTTGTATTGTGAGTGTGGAGAGTTTCCGCCGAGCGCACTAGCGCTAGTGTGGCCGTTTCACTAACTATTCGTCCTCGTGAGAAAAGGTTATTACTAGGCAGATTTCTCTATTGTAAAACTTCACAGGGGAAATCTGCTTAGTTTACGCAGCCCCTGCGTGACGGACTTTTTGTATTTCCCGCGAAAAGCTAGTTCGGCCCTTTGCCTTAACCGTTCGGTTCTCTTGTTGCTATTGTATAACTTCACGTGGGAAATCTGCTTAGTTTACGCAGCACCTGCGTGACGGACTTTTTTATTTTGTTAGATACAAACAGATATATTGAAAGATACTTCATCAATCAATTCAACACTAAATATCATATTCAATGACTGAAATCTGACCCAGAAGGGGGTTGAAAATTCAAAATCTCTTTGTTATTATGAGTGGAATTTTATTAAAAAATAAAGAATATATAGTGAAATGAGAAGAGTGGTGCATGTGGGATATTTGTTTACACAGTCTCTGCGCGATGGACATTTTTTGAATGAAAGGGGGTGAATTAAAAAATAATTATTTAGAGCAAGGATTCTTCTGTCGTCGCAATTTTTGTTTAATCGTTACCAAACTCGATACGTAAAAAAGTTCGTTAATGGCTGAAATCCGACGAATGGAGTGGGGGGGGGGAGGTTCATTTCTTTATCTTGAATTATATAGTATGTTCGATTCCCGCCTGGGCAAGAGGAATTCGTTTATTCACGAACTCATTAAATAAAGTCCTTAGTCCCACCCTGGCTAGAAAAGAGTGGTAACCTGTAGATAATCATGATCCCCAGGCTATGCCTTGTAGTTGAACCTTGTGTTCTATCAGTAGCTACCTCTTTTCATATTACTATACTCAGCCAAACCCATAAGGTGCTTGATGTCTTCAAAATAGGATTTTCTAGGCCCCCTCTTCTCCTATGTCCAAGAATCTTATTTTCAAATATTTTTTTCAATGAAGTCTTTGTTCCTTATATTCCCAAAAAGTTTCACTCTCCCTTTTTCCATTGCCTTCATAAGACTTTTGCTCTCACTTACCTCATTTAGAACTTCCATGTTGGATTTTTTTTTAGAGTTCATCATGTTCTAGTGATTCTACACCAGATCCACATTTCCATCGCTTCCAATCTATTATAATCCGTATTGTGGAGAGTCCAAATTTCACTCTCAATGCAGTACACTACATTCGAAAAATGTAGCAAACATTTTTTTGGTATCCATGCTTATATCCTTATTAGTTAAAACGCTTCTTTTGCCTTGGAAGGATTGTTTAGCAAGTGCAATTCTTCTATCAACTCTACAACTAGGTAACAGAACTCCTTCACTTTTTCAAGCACAATGTTTCTAATTACAATATTTATATTTCCTTGGCTTGCTTTCTTCTTTACAACCAACCCTTTATTTTATGAGAATTTATTTGAAGTTTAAAGTGATAAAGGGCGCCCTTTAAGACTTGCAGCATTCTACTCATCTCTACTTTCGACTTTGTCACTAGTGCAATGTCATCTGCCAATCTGATACAATGAATGGATTTAGTGTTAATCTGTATGCCATCAGTTGTTTCTTTCGTTTTAATTATTGCCTCTTCAGTGAACACATTGAACAGATAAGATAACAGAGGGCATCCTTGTCTTACACCTTTCTTAAGTCAAACTTCCCTTTCACACTCATTAATAATGATTTTTGTAACAATTCCAAATTAAACTTCTGTCTTTCCAATCTATTCCCATACTATGCATGTAATCACAAAAATCAGTTTCCAGGTAACTGTATCGAAAGCTTTTTCTGGATCTACAAAAGAAAATCTGTTGATAACTCATCCCAATTAGTCTTAGTAGCAGAGAAAGCGGAACATTAATAAATAATAATATATTAACCTTCAGTAAAACACTACTCCTCATGTCAAATTAACAATGTAATAGCCTTTATATCATGAACAACTTCCTTTCTAAGGTTAAATATTGTTTTCATTGAACTTTTACTTAGTGAGATACAAGTACATTAATTGATGAGTCATAAATTAAGATATTACGTTCTTTACTCAAAAATTTTTATTTGATTTTACCTTACTCAATATTTAATCTTTAATTCAACTCTAAAGTTCAGTCATTAATGGACCAAGATCAGGGGAGGGTAGAATGGGGGAATTTGAAACTTTAAAATATCTCTATTATTGAGTCGGATCAAAAAATGTTATAAGACAAATCTTGCTAAACAAGTATTGCTCTACAATTCTTGTCCTACACATTTTTTTGTAACTCAAATGTTAAGCAAGATTTTCATACTTTCTTGTTTTAATATTCAGAAAAATACCCACTTTTACTCACCTGATTTTTAGTTCGAAATAGAGAATATATGGTGTGATGAGATCTGTAGTATGTAGTGGCAGCACATGGGAAATCTGCTTAGTTTATGCAGCCCTCACATGACGGACTTTTTTATGTACTTAATAACTTCACTCCTATAGCACGAATTATTAAAAAAGTTTCTGTCCCAAGTATATGTATTGTATATCCATTACACTATGTGCAAAATCAGTAATACTCTAACTAATGGAACAATGTAAATAAATAGTAGAATAACTGGTTACATCTCACCAGCACTTAACTC
Source organism: Riptortus pedestris (assembly GCA_019009955.1). NCBI lineage: Eukaryota > Metazoa > Arthropoda > Insecta > Hemiptera > Alydidae > Riptortus > Riptortus pedestris. The sequence goes on from CM032229.1 coordinate 6,029,023, forward strand.
TCCTTCTGTGTTGTTTTGTAGGCAGACCTCCACACAACAAGCCATAAGTATAACGTCAATAGCTGATATCTGTCGAGTAGTGTGTTGAACTCAAAAATAGCAATGGGAAAAATAAATAGGAAATATGAAGTGGGTGGGGGGAACATACAAGGGAAATAAGGGAAAAATAATAATGGAAAACATATAAGTTGTGAAATTTTGTTTATTTAAGGAAAATAAATTTTCTAATTTTTGCTTGCAATTCTAATTTGTCCACAATATTATTATTTTTTTTAAAAAAAAGAAAAGAAAATATCACTGACACAATAGAAAGCCTAGCCATTTTTTAACCATAATAAAAATTAAAAATAACACACCAATTATAGCTTTATAACAAATTTAACTAAAATATCAACAAATGTCATTTGCCTAGATGACTCTTAATTAATTTAACAGTTACAATATTTGAACTTGACAATCTTTATAGGTAATAATGAATTAAGACATTCATTTTACAAATGAATTAACGCTAACAGTAGGTTTTAAAGGTAGTACAAAATGGCAACATGACAAAAAGTTATAAAAGCATTATTTTATGGAATGAATTTGATATTTCTTCAAAAATTTGACAAATTTTAATTTGTCTTGATAATTGAACAAAAATTCAATAAATAAAAAGTAATAAATTAAATTTTCAAAGCTGAATTTCTCTGTTCGTATTTCACCCTTTTATCAATTATAATTTGCAGTATACACAAAGATATCGCTGTTCTGAATCCATTTGCATTTTACTTAAGCTTTAATACTGGATTTTGTTAATTTCATTAATTCACTTGTGTTTTTGAATGAACTCTTTAAGTTTTTCCTCATTTCCACCAGAAAAGGACTCAACCTGTAACAAAGGCAAAATAAAGAAAACTGAATAATGAATCAGGAATAACAAGAAAATTAAACATTAAAATTGAAGAAGCGAGGCAAAACGACCATGTCCTGACAAAGCGATATGTTCAGAGAAGAAATCGAATATACCCTCAATCTAAAAATGTAAAAGAAATAGGAAAATAATGGAGAAACAGTTGAAGCCAAATCACATACGAATGGACAGGATAAATCTAATATAGTATTAGCAAAGGAAAGCATAGGAACAAGTGTAATCATAACAAAAGCTATAATTACGTGAAAAATCATTGCTTAATCTTAATTTTGTGCTAAAGATATATGCAAATGCAGGGTGTCTAGGCTTGAGCCAAACTATACCATTACATTTATATCTTATTTTGGAAATTAAAAAGTATGGCCCAATTAATACTATTTTGGAGGAATTTGTTTCCTCCAGCACTTTTAAACTTACAATATTTCTTATAAATTAGCTTATAATTGTAAAGCTAGACTCTGGCAAGAAAAGGATGTTAACCTGGAGATAATCCGACCCAATTAGCTGTAGGAGTATAAAATAGACGTGGTTATACACATACACTATGGTTATAATATCTAGTAATTTTTATTTTATAGAAGGGAACAGTAAATTATTATTTAGAAATGATTCCGCAAGTTACCTTGATGTGGAAAAATTACATGCTTAGCTAGACAAGCATTATCAATTTATTTGGATTACTCAGAAGTTTTATGGGCTTTCCAACCTTGCTTCCTTTTTTTTATATTAGTGCTTCATTCCTCATTCATCAAAACCACTTGTAAAACTCAGAAAAATGTGACAGCATCACATTGAGTAAATAGAGAAATCTCTGTGACACAAATAGAAATGTTTTCTACATGATAAACACGAACTAACTATCCTAACAATATGAGCGTATCTTCTTGCATGGACACATTCACGACTAATTATACCTAATTCATCTGACTAATTTTATAATTATTGTAATTAAAATAAATAAATATTAAATAAAAAGTCAAATCATGCAATAACGTTTAATAGCCACCGAGATATTAGCTAATTTACTAAAAATACAATCTTCAAAAGCGAATATTGATGCAAATCGGCCTATATTTTATATTAACCTTTTTTGTACGAAATAAGATATAAAATCAATCCCTGGTGTTAGGCACACCTGGTCCTGTAAAGCAGAGAGTGAGGCCTAAAGTTACTTCTTATATATTGAATTTGAAGGCAAATTCATTGTTTATAGTGAAATTAAATCAATATGGAAAAAGAAGCACTGACAAATTGTAAAAAGTAATCATACATGTACACACACACACAGCAGGGGTAAAGAATAAAATAATAAGACGTATAATAATGGAAATACTTAAAATCTCCCAACTTCTCCTGGACATATTTCAGCCATTAATGAATTTGGTCCTCATTACAACAATGATTATATCAATCAATCTATTTAAAAATAAAATAATGATGATATACACAAATATAAAATAATACCTTCTAAAGTTATCAAAAGGGTCAAAGTAAATAAAAACTCTTATTGAGCTTCAAAACACTTAATTAAGCTATTCCTACAGAGATGTGCTCTTTCCTCAAAAACACACAATATTACTCATCCACCTAACAACTTTAGAAGGTATTATCAAATAATGAGCTCAAAAAATAACTCATAACAACAAATACAATATTTGTGTATATTAATATAAGTAAATTGTTAATTATTATAGCCATAAATAATAAAAAAAATAAAAATAGAATTACACAACAAATAAATATAAAAAAAAATAAATTACTACCAACTTAAAAAAAAAAAAAAAATACTGAAATTTGTTTGAACAAGACTATATCTATTATTTCATGAAGATTCTATGTATCATAAGTTACAATATACAAGTACTAACAGATTGAAAATATAATAGGGAAGAAAAAAAATGTATTACCTTAACTTTGTTCTTGATGAAAACGAAAGTAGGCATGACAGAGATTTCATACTGGGCTGCAATCGCTTCACACTCATCAACATCAACTTTCAGGAAAACTACATCAGGATTAGAAGTTGCAAGTTCCTGGTGACAAAAAAAAAAATTATATTCACTAAAAACACAGCAAGGAAATAAACTCATTCATTTCAGTTGCATGAGAGTTATAAATTTGAATAAGAGATATTAAGTGTTAATGCAGATTGTTATTCTAGAATGTTTGTTTGTTTCTTAAGGGTTTAGGGTGAAAAAATACTAGGTTATCATTGGCCGGTAATATCTATAACTCTCGTTTTGGATAAGTACCTGCACCTTGAGAGTAAACCATGTTTATATCAATTGTGTGTTCTAGAATGAAATTAGAAAATAAATCTCGAAGGAGCGGTATATTATTCCCTTAGAAAGATAAAACAAAAAAAATCATCTAAGTATTGAGTGCAAATCAATTCAAGCTGGAAGACTAAAAGGTGTGGGGAAAAATTGAAAGTATAAAAATAATATGGCAATGCAGTTTTTTTTTGTTCAAGGTATTTTAATATCATAATGTACTAATTAAAAAAATAACTTTTTCATGAGTGTCTTTAAGATAAGAGATCTATCCTATGATGAAAAATATATCCTCTTCCTAAAGTGGTGCCAAATAAGGAGTATTCCTTACATTTAATTTACAACAAAATGTGCTTAGAAAAACAGAAAGAATAACATGGAAAAGACAGAGGAATCTCCAATAGCAAACAATTTTATCATAATTTCTCAATAACTAAATAAAGAAGCCAACACAGTTTTGTGACATTATCCTAGTGAATTGTATTAACTGTGAAATGTTGAAGAAATGTTTAAATGGGGTTGTAGGTAAAAGAGTGGAGATCGCCCAACTATCTGCCATATTGGAAAACAAAAATTCATGGTTGGATTTTTTATGAGTTCTCAACAAGAACATGACTATTGGATGTTGAAAACACCCAATTTAACCCCTGCCCCAAATTTAGATCCTAAAGGGGGGGGGGTAGCTTTTCAAAAACACAATAGCTTCCCTAAAACCCCAAAGTTTCTTCCAATTTCATAAGGACTGGGGGGGGGGGCATAATGAGATGTTAATAATTTTTGAGTTATGTTAGGTACATACATATGTATCGCCAAAACTAGTCTGGTCTTGAGGTATTAACAAAATCAGCACGGTAAAAAGTATGAATTTCACCAACGGTACATTAAAATAAGCAACTAGAGAAGGGTTGACCTCTTATCTAGGTCACTACACTAAAAGAGTAAAAAAGAAAAATATGATGGAACTCGCAATTGATTGAAAAATGGTTTTATTAAAAATTTTCAACAAATGAACAAAATTAGGGAACTAAAAAGAGTATGGTTGGATGACTCCTATCTGCCCTGTCAGATCTACACATAGATAGGTAGGTAAGGTAGTTCAGTAGTAATCTTTGATCTGTTATCCCAAGACAACACGACAGGAAATTGTGTCAATCTGACCACAAACATGATCCCCCAACAAAGTTATATGACAGTCCTTGACCTTCTAAGAGCAGTTGAGCCCTAGATTTTATATATTTATTGTTATTTCCTATGCACTAATAATACTGTTATAAGTGGTTCTCATAAAGCTAAAATACAAGTATTTACTCACCTCATACTTGGGTGCAATTCTCTTGCAAGGCCCACACCAAGTAGCATGGAAATCTATCACGACAAGGCTCTCACCTGCTTCCTCAAGCTTAGTTTTGAGGTCTTCCTGCAACACAAATATACACAATAATATCCCTTCATTTATTATCATACCCTCTAATATATGATCCTATACATTTTCTTAATAATGAATCCCCGTCCCTATATTTGATATAGAAATTACTAAAGCTAGCATCACAACATTCGGTTTTGCTATTTCTCACAACAGGACTGGTTGGGAAGGATGGTAGAAACTCATAGTTGCCGATGAGAGCAGTCACACTATCCAGTCATCAATGGCAGCATATTGCGGATAACAACCCAGGAGAAAAAAATCATATCAGCATTTGGGAAGATGTTTCCTAATAGGTAAGATATTAATTTCATTATATAATGAAAACGAATGACTCAAATTGATAAAATTAACCAATTAAAATATTTATATATTGTGTTCTATGAACTAGTGTATATCACGGTTTTGATCATAGCTCCTCCACAATGTTGGAATATCCTCTACAAATGAATACTAATTTTCTTATATTTTTGTGCCATATTATAGTATAGAACAAATGAACATTTTTGCCATTGCACAACGAATTTGCTTGTGTCTCGCATAATAAAGGTCCCATGGAAACAATATTAGTTATTTAAGTTTAGAATAAAGAGGTTAAAGTTATAACAGTGTATTGTTATTAGGGAATGAGTGAGGGTTTATTGAAGACTCAAAACTACAAATTCCAAATATCTCAGTTAATATTAATCTCCCCCTACCTACAGTCTAATTTTAGCTGTTAACGAACTTTACCTTCAATTTGGCATGAAACATGTGTATATATCGACTTTGGCATGAAACATATGTATATATCGAGTTTGGCAATGATAACACTAAAACACTCCTAGTGCGATTATATACAAATAAATGTCTGGACATTTTTTTTTTTTCTCGAAATTTCATGTTAACTTTTTGTTTCTTTGGTTGTTACCTTTTCATGCATAAACGGCTGAACCGAATTTTATGAAAGTTGGTTTGTATATTACTACTAACTCAGGCTAGGTTTCAGGCTATATAAGTATTCTCTGAGACAAACAGGAATGGGGGTTATAAGAGAGGCCTGAAATTAAAAATAGCGATATTTCGTTTCCTATTGGTTTTCCGGCAAACATGAACATGACAAAAGTTGTTTATTTTGTTATTTAGAGAATATTTTGTTATATACACTATAGTCGTATACCGAAGTATAAAGGCGTCATACACTAAAAATTATAGTGGGAGTCAACAATTTTCTTTGGCACAAAAGCCTCAACCGAACTCAATAAAACTCGGTATGCGTATTAGTACTAACGCCTTTATTATAATAAGCTATACTAACATTTCTAGGGACGGGCAGGAGTGGGGGTTTTAAGGGAGGCCTGAAATTAAAAATAGCGGTATTTCATTTTCTATTGGTTTTTCTGCATATATGCACATGACACAAGTTGTTTATTTTGTTATTTAAAATAACTTTTGTGATATTCACTTTTGTCTAATAAAACAGTATAAAAATAAATAATTCAAATCTATGCATAATGCACAGGAAACAGGAAGTATGAGAATGGAGGACAGTGAAGTCTTACATAAAAAATTAATTTTTATTAACAAATCCACAGCAATGACAGGCATAAACCCTAAATCACTGGGACGGGTAAATGTCAAAATATTGTGCAAAGTAAAGCCTTGCCAAAAAAATACCATCTCTATTCAGCCTCAAAGAATTCCTGGGGAAGCCAGGTATCAGAGCTAGTATACACACACGCACACACACACATACACACACACACACACACACAACCACAAAAAAACCGGGCACTTCATTTTTGTCGTATTAAAAGCTAATTTTCAGCAATTTTCGTTATGTGGGTATTCTAGTTATTACAGAGAATTTAGAGTCTAAGTCCATTGAACTAATCCCTTCAGGATTAGTAAACAATTAGATAAAACTCAGATTAGATTTATTTGTCGTGAAGTTGATCTATTCTAAACTGTAAGTAGTTTTTCGCACATTTAAACATCTTTAATTATTAACCAAGCATTTTCTTTAATTAATGTTTTATTTTTATTTCGGTCCAGAATAATGGGTCTTTCAAACTTAGATGGAAGGCCGGAGCTTACGTTACATTGCCGAAACGCTTGGGGTAGCGAAGTCTACCATTCACTTTAATAAAAATGAAGAATAATTTTTTTTTTTTAATGTGTTAATTTATCTTTTTATTTTTTTTTTATTTTGTATTTTTGTGTAAATAATCAATAAAAATTATTCACTTTTGACAGATTTTGTTTAAATAACCAATAGATTAACCAATTATTTTAATTAAAAAGATTAATATACATATATATTAAGTATTTAACAAAATTATAAGACTAAATCTAAGTGTCCGGTTTTTTTTTTGCGGTTGAGTGTGTATATATATATATATATATATATATATAAGTGGAATTTTGAACAGACCTCAATTTCATTCTCCTCGGTAGGATTGATGGATATTTGAAGAAATTTTTGTATTTCATGAGTACAACCTTAATAGCTGATTTCCCCCAAGGGAAATCTGCTAATAACATGAATTTATGCATGTATGTGAAGTAAGATGCTTCTATAGAGGCATTAAGAGGGATTCGAGGTACAAAATGATTACTACTTCGTCCATTCTCGATGCTTGTTCCTGGTTATGACGAGAAATTATAGATTAGATTGGTAAAGATCTAAAGTACATCATCTCAATAGTGATTTAAAAGTCAATGCCATATATTAACTATATAATAGTTACCGACAGCAAAAAGCCTAGCCTTTTAATCACAAAACGTATTACTTAATTATTTTTATCCAGAATCCTAATAACTGTCTAAAAGTGGATTTGAAATGTAATACCAAATAAAAATTTGATTTCAATTTTTAAAATATTATCATCATTCAAGGTTTTATATTTGTAGCTATTGAATAATACAGTTACAACTTAGTTCTAATTTAAGAAAAAGCGATAGACTATTGATATTGGGAAATGATCAATAATTCATTGAGCCGACCCACAAAGGCAACATCAATATCTCATAGATATTTCCTACTATAGCACTTATAATCTAGGTCACACACTGCACAAAAAAATTCATACTGCAATACACTCATTAGTCAAATTTTAGTATATATTTTGTTTCTGAAAATTAAATAAAATAAACAAAACAAAATAATGTACACAGCTAATGAAAAAATCCTTTCAGGGAGAAATATGTAATGGCTGAATTATCTATGGGGGTCGAGCTTCATCTATAGGACTTTAGATAATTACATTTAATTGCTCCATTCATTCATAAATAGATTGATAAATATTTTTCTCTTTGCATTTGTTATAAGTTTGGCTCATCTCAAATCAGCATTAGTTGCACATCCTCTATTCTATTCTGATTTTCACCCTTTAAATTCTATCTACTTCAGTTAGATTAATTAATAATATGCTTATTTTCTGAAGCCTCATTAAATCGATCCATTTTCGTTACTCTCACTTCTTTCTAAAAGGTTTATACTCGTCAATAACATTTAGATTAGAGTTTGTGCAATATTGATTCAGAACCTAATTGCCCAAGGACGTATAAATATATGAAATTTTAAAACAATTATCAATACCATTTTAGAATATTTTATTCAATCCTACTGTTTTGGATGTACTACCTTATGCTATGAGGATTTAATTATTTTAGTACATTACCCCCTATATTATGAAAACATAGAGCATTTTGCAATCTCATGGAAATCTTAGAGGCAATGGTGTAATAATGATAAACAATCACTATAATAAACAAGGAAAATATCAATTTTAATTTGTAAAGATCTTTTTTATGGGAGTCAAATTGTAAAAACTGATCGTAGGAAGTAGAAGATGTACTTTGATTGGGACTATGTGAGTGGGAGAAGACTGGATGTATATTAAAGCTGTATCCAAACTAATACTGGCCTACTGCTTAACCTTATCCCAGCGGCAAAGAGGCTCCTTTAACAGTTCTCACATCAACATCCCATGGAAATGAGGCTTTTCTATCTATCTACAAGGATAACTTATTACTTATTAGGTTTAGTCTGGTGATACAATAACAGGAATAATAATGATCATATGTCATTCCTTACTGACCCAACAAAACAGGGAGCAGTTTAACTAGTGTGAATCAATTAGAGAAGTAGATTAATTAATTTATATTATATTAATACTTCAACTTTTTATACTATTTTCAAATATTTTTGTTTGACGAAAGTTTTTATCTTTTATATGAAAGAGAAAGGGCTGATAGTGGCAGAAGGCAACAACCTCCTAGAAACCAACAACTCAGCTATCAGTAGATATAAATAATTTACGTATCTTTAAACCACTGGTTACTTCATTATATGTTGGTCGATCAACGAATTTTTTTCCATTTATTTTTTTCAAAACCCCAAAATCAAGTTTTTGTTATTTTTCTTTAATTTATATATTTTGAAAGCATAGTTAATGAATAAAAAGTAGTACTAAATCCCATATTACCAGTTATTAGTGTAACAAAACCAAAAGAAAAATAGACAATAGCATTATCATTTATGAGCTTAAAGCAATTATTTTAGGAGATGATACAATATATGAGTGAATATAAAACATTATATAGAGTAATGTAAGAGATGATTAGGAACAGATAGAAATATAACATAGATATAATATGGGAGAAGCGTGGAATGGGAGCCGAACCTTTGCTCATTTCCATATGTCCAATATCAACCTCTACCCATTGGCCTGTTTCTTTATTATTTGAAGAGCTCTCAGCATCCCCTCTAATCATATACTCATTATTAAAATTATAAAAAATTCCTTAGTATTTTTTTCACAATTCATAATCAATAATCAGTGCTAATGCATAAAAAATTCAGAGTTTACTGACTATATATATTGCAATTTCATCTGATATTTTAATACTAAAACAGTTATTCAAAACTGAACTTGCTAAATATTCTACAATATACTACATCACTTCATTACTACAAAAAAAAAAAGATATAAATTTAGAAGAGCATTTTAAAACAGATTTAATTATCATAACAAATAAATGTTACGCCAATCCATGCAATACATTTCAAGATAATTAATGGTTTCATATATAAAATAATATAGGCAACATTTAATTATTTATTTGTAATACTTTAACAATTTAAAACAATAATATTTTAACAAGTGCATTTTTAAACAATTTCTTTTTGTAGTTTGTGATAACATTTGTTATCATAGAATTATTTCAATTATTAATTTTGCAGAAGGAGAGTACACCATAAAAAAAATTAAAGCTCATTACTTAAAAAGAAATTACTAGTTGTTTTTTTTTAATGGACCCAATATCAAAACATACTTGGTTGTAAGAAAGGAACCACGTTCTTTGAAAATCTTTTTGAATTAAACCAACCAATATTGCATTAAAAGTTCAAAAGAGCTTTAACACCAATATGTGTTTTATAGATTTTAAATGAAATGAGTATGTAAATTCCAAAATGTGTGTGTATATACATAAAGCCTCTGAGGACTCAAGTATTTGACAGTATAATATTTAACTGTCAGATGCAAAATAAATGTTGAGTTGTAAACTAGAGTTGTAGCTGAGTCAATAATGGTAGGATTCTTGAAACCACAAACAAAAATGAGAAAAACCAGATACTTTTTTGAAATAGGAAGTATGTTGTTGCTGATATGAGAGAGGGAATATCCCCATGAGTCAAGGATTGCACAAGTAAGTGGCCGAGGAAACCAGTAATGAACTGTTCCTCTCTCTGAGTCATCTCTTGGCTCAAAGCTTCCTCAACAAATTACTAATACAACATATGACCTAACAAATACACACCCATTTTATTTATTTTTTAAGATGTACTTCGTTATTTAACAAAGGATGTTACAGGTACTACAATCAATGACCAACATTTCTCTTAGAAATCTTGGATGATAAGCAAATAAATGCTAATGTGCATTTAGTATGGAAGTTGATGTATTCAGATATTCACTGAATGAATATTTCTATAATCATTATTCTACAATCGAAAGTAATTCACTAATCATTGTAGTTTCTGTAGTATAACAAACTGAGATCCAACTTGCATATTATTCTACTCTAAAAACTGTATTATATGTAATGGGTGTTCTCCAAAATTTGGTCGTCAACAAACACTTGTGCAAAAATATATTTTTCATAAATGAACATTTCTTTTTTTAATTTTTACATCTGACTCTCAAGAAACATTTCATTAAGTGAATTTTTTTAAATATGAAATGTTATACCCTTTGACTACAAGGTTGTTTATAGTCGTTTTTTTCAGGACTAGGAGTTTAGAGAATTTGTTATAATTTAATATTTTTATCTTTGAGCAAATGATATTTTGCAATTTATCCATTTAATTCTAAATGGTAATAAACTGATGGCAGAAACCAGCAGCTGTTTAAAAAAAATATAGGTATTTTGGAGTCCATGCTTGTATTTTCCCATCCTTATTTCTAAAATATTCAGATTGGAGCAGTAGCTGGCCATAAGCAAACATTAAGTGTAGCCATGGAATTCTTCATAAAATTCCAGCAGGAATTGATAAACTAAATATATTGAACTCAACAAGTTAAAGCTTGCTGTCGCAATAATACCAGTGAGTCAAACCTTCAGTTTTTACCGACAGTTCATTATTTCTTTAGATGCAATATGACCTTCAGGATAATAATTGATTTGTTCAGAATTAAATAGGGTTGCATACACTTATTTTAAACTTTTTCTAAAGAATGACAAATTATCCTGACCATTTCAAGTATCATTACATCACTGATAGGGATTGACATTTAAAGATAATAAAAATTGTAACACTTAAACCCAACAATAAAGCATTAAATAATTTATAAGCCACTTAAATTCAGCCTTCAGAAGGACTTACATCAATAATTTTGGGTTATCAATATTTCTGAAATAGTGAAATAAGAAATACAATATTTGATAAAATTCAATCATTTCAAAGACTAATTACTGTGGTGATTACTCCATGACTCATACACTTAGATGTTAATCTATTATTGCAACACTTGCATTGTACTCATTTCTATAAATCCATTTATAATTTTATAAGAAATAAAAAATTAAACATGAAAAATGATGTTTAAATAATACGAAATGGATAAATAAGTAATATATTAAGAAGGTGACAAAAGAAAAAAAATTATTGGACATACGTTTTTAATATATATACTTGTGAAAATATAACATTTTAAAGCGTGCATTTATAATCTGGACAAGATAAGAGAACACGACCCATTTCCGATTAGAGTACTCACGATTGCCCCAGTATCACATCTAATTCATAATTTATTCTTTACGAACTTTAAGTTTAAGCACTGCATCAGGCTAATCGGATTTCTATAAAACTTAAATTAGTGGGCAAGGTAGAGTTTAATAAATGGACGTACATACTTAGAAAACGGGGCGAATTATGCATTTAAAAAAAAAATTATAATCTAGAATATAATGAAATTGTATATTTTAGACTTACAACATCCTTGATGTGGTGTGACATGATGCAAAGTGTAGATATAGTTTATTTGATGAAACCTGAAGTAAAATAGTCTCCTAGAGAGTTAAAGACACAGAAACACCTCTTTCGTCCACGAGGAACAAGAGAGCCAGGAGTAGATAAAATGGCGACTGATAGCTGGATGTAATCAAAGAGGTAATATAATTGGTGCGCAGTAGATATACTTTATATAAACAGCTCCGCGCAGGATGCGTAACATCAACCTCATTGGATGACGTAGCAAAGTACTATGGCCTTCCTAGAACTGATGACAAACAAAAATACCACTTTCTAGGGTGCGACTTTTAACTGTCCTTTCCTCCTTTAGAAAGTTCTAGAATTCTTCAGTTTTAGGCTATGACAATTGCTTGCCTTACGTCTATATGCCCGGAATAGGGAATGATTCTTCAAGAATTCCTCTGCGCAAGTACATTTGAGCCCGTTCTCCTGACAGAATTAATCAAAACTTACGTTTCGTAGCTCCGAGTAAATGAGAGGAAATCAAGTTTTTAGCAGATTTCCCTTAAGGAAAACCAGCTATTGAGGTCATACTCATGACGCGATTTTTGAAAAATTCCCGCTAATGTCCATCAATTCTTCCTAGTAGATGACGAATAGTCCATCACGCAGGGCCTGCGTTAACTAAGCAGATTTCCCACATATGTGCATTTATCTCAAGACGAAAAAGTTCAATGAGAACAGTAGTTGTTATTTAGGCTTCAAATAATGTACTTCATAATATAACATGAGTAGGAGTGGGGGTTTACTGAAAGCGGAAAACTATAAAATCCAAATATCTCGGTTAATATTTATGATACAGAAAATATGTATAAAACAATATTTATAGACCATTTAATTTGCAATAAGATTCATTCTATACACTTTTTCTATCCGACGCATAATAACGACGATATTAAGAATTTTCGAAATTCCTTCCCTCTAAGTCTCCTCCCTCCAGTCCGATTTCAGCCGTTAACGAACTTGATCTTTCTTTTTACATAAAACACATACATATCGAGTTTGGTAACGATTAAACAAAAATTGCGACCGCTAAGGCGGTAAGACTATATATATATATATATATATATATATATATATATATATATATATATATATATACTAGCTCAGATACCCGGCTTCGCCCGGGAATTGATTTGAGGCTGAATGGTGGTGGTATTTTTTTGCTTTACTTTGCACAATATTTTGACATTTAACCGTCTCAGTGTTTAGTGTTAATACCCGTTGTTGGCATTTGTTAATAATAAAATTAATTTTTGATGTAAGTCTTCACTGTCCTCCAAATTGTCATATTTCCCGTCTCCTGTGCATTATGCATAGATTTCAGTTATTAAGGTCAAGATATTAACATAGATTTGAATTAATTTTTCCAGGTGAGGTACCTCATAGTTCAAATTGGAATGAATTGTTGAGCATATCAATATTTCTCCGCAAATTACTTGCTCCACGCATCGTTCCTGGAGAAATGTATAAAACAAAAGTTAATCTAAATATCAAAGTAAACAACTTTTGTTATGTGCATGTTTGTTGAAAAACAAATAGACAATGAAATATCGCGAATTTTTAATTCAGGCCTCCCTTATAACCCCTACTTCCGTTCGAACCTAAAAATTTTAATATAGCTTATAATCATGGAAGAATTAATGCTAATTGACATACCGAGTTTTTTTAAGTTCGGTTTAATCGTTAGCGCCCAATGAAATAGTTGACTCCCGCTTTAGTTTATAGTGTATATCTCGTTTATACTTTGTTAAAAGACAAAATGAATATGACAAAAGTTACTCTAAATAACAAAATAAACAACTTTTGTTATGTTCATACTTGCCGAAAAACGAAACACTGCTATTTTAAATTCAGGCATCCCTTACAACCCCCACTCCTGCCCGTCCCTAGAAATGTTGGTATGGCTTGTTATAATGAAAACGTTAGTGCTAATACATATACCGAGTTTTATTTATTTCGGTTGGGTCTTTTGTCCCAAATAAAATTGTTCACTTCCGCTATAGGTTTTAGCGTATATCTCGTTTATAATTCGGTATACGAAAAAAGTGTATATAACAAAAGTTACTCTAAATAACAAAATAAGCATTTTTTGTTATGTTCATATTTGCCGAAAAACCAATAGGAAACGAAATATCGCTATTTTTAATTTCTGGCTTCCCTTATAACCCCCACTCCTGTTTGTCTCAGAGGATATTAATATAGCCTAAAGTCTAAGTTGGGTTAGTAGTAATATACATACCAAGTTTCATAAAATTCGGTTCAGCCGTTTATTCCTGAAAAGGTAACAAAGAAAGAAAATGCAGTTATGGTGTCTATGACTTGTGAAACGAAAAGTTATCGTGAAATTTCGAGAAAAAAATCAATGTACAGACAGAGGTTACAGTTTTATATATATATATATAGATCAACCACTGTATTTCAACTATTGGTTCCGTTTAAGGTTTACTGCGTGAGGTACTTGGAAATACGGAGATGACTTCATCAATTAAGATTTTGATCGCGAATCGAAAATATTTATTTCTTCTATACCATACTGGATATTTAGCTTTTTCATTCCATACTAAAGAAATTGTGGGGTTCAATAGGGAGTGTTTAGAGGGGGGATTTTGAAAATTCAAAACAAAGCCTTTATTATAAGTCCTAGAACAAAATTTTATATAACCAATCTTAATCTCAATATAAATAATTGGTGCTCAACAATCGTCGTTCTATACATTTTTTCGTAACTGGAGTATTAAAGGAGTAAATTGTGCTTTCTGGTTTTGAGCCTACAGTAACCCCCTCCCCCACACACAACTCTTTTACTCATATGGTATTCAGAAAGAAATAGATAATAATAATGTGTGGAGAGAAGAGATCACAAGCGTGTTATACCAGCATTTGGGAAATTTGCTTAGTTTAATTAAGCAGCCCCTGTGTGACAGGCTTTTTTTTAAAAAAAAAATAGGCTCAGGTTAGCCATGTGTGTGAAGACACCAGCTTTAATACATATGGAATGGATAAATGAGCTCTCCTGCTAAGGGATTCATTAACAGGCTCACAATATTAAAGTCTGTAGCAAAGGAGTTGCTTAAACTAAGCAGATTTCCCATTTACTCGGCTCTCTACTAATCTGGCACCATCTGCTCTTCATTGTTTATTTAATAAGAAGCTTATGTAAACAAGTGTTGAAATTTTAGCGAGACATGAGATGTTTAGTGACTCGGATATTCTTAGTGAAAATTGTATTTGTAGGAGTAGGAGTTTAAAGAGAAGTGCAAACTAAATAAAAGTCTATCACGCAGGAGCTGTGTAAACTAAGCAGACTCCCCACATGTTGCTATGGGACACTACGGAGGTGCGGTACATAACTAGACCACAACAATCCCAAATATGAAATTTCAATATTCTAATACTAAATGTTTTAGAGTTATGAGGGACTTGGACATACTGGAAGTTGAACTTAAAAAAACAGACAGATGTATACCAGCTGTGATATCTCTGGAATATGCTGGATGGTAGAGGAACCAAAGGATGAGGATCAATAAAAAGGCTATGTCCTCTACTATTGTTTTAATTTTATGCAAAGCGCACTTTCTGAGTTAATACCTGATTATAGCATTGTAGCCTGGACAACTGCCGGGCGACTCCTGGCTGGGGCAGCCACTGTCCAGGCTACACTGCTATAATCAGGCACTGACTATGAAAGTGTACTTTGCATAAAATTAAAACTATAGTAGAAGACAAGGCCTTTCCTTTTATCCTGATAAACCAGCTGTATTAGTTTGGTATGAGTAATGTGCAGTTGGTAGGAGGAGGTAGCATAAATGTTAGTTGGATCTTGCCACTGCTAGGCAGAGGAGCATTATAAGACCTCTCTATGTTAAGTTGTAATCAGACTGAGATGAATTAAGTTTTCACCTCACATTAAAACTACTCATTGCTTTGTTAATATTATCAAATGAAGATTGTCATTTAAGGAAGAAGAATAGGTAATAGGGAATATGACTCTAGTCAAGACTAAATCAGTCCATAACTCAAAGAAATAAATGTGACAGAACATTATCATAATGTTAAATATAATATAATTTTACTGCAGTTAATATAATTTATTCTGCTATAATAACAATTTATTTTACATAATTTTTACAAATCATTATTTACAATAATATATAAATATGGCAAATGAAGCTAGCTAACTTAGCGATTCAATTATGGAAGGAGAGCACAAGCACTATGTTAAGTAAAGGCTTTCTTCATTTCCTATTTAAATAAAGGCAATTTTCCAAGAAGTGTAAGTAACAACACCGGCAGTCACATTAACAAGCATCTTGCCAACAAGAACAATGTATCAAATTAACGTTATAATGGGAGGGGGGGGGGTAAATTATTTAAAACACTAATTAAACCCTCAATAATGTTTCACCAAAGAGATTACCTTTAGCTCTGTCTTTCTTTTTACTACAAAATTAAGCTTCATTCTGTTATTGCAGAAAGCCATTTATTTTAAATGTGATTTTCTAAAAAGAACTCATAAAAAATATATATATTAGACAGATTTTCATGGCAACAAAACTGGTTTCTGAACAGATTTTGCACTTGACATTTTGTGGACTACATGTCACCATCTCATCAGGGGTCGTTTTCCTCAGTTGTGGAAACTGTTCTTCGACACCAGGGAGATTGTTAAAATCTCTCCAGATTGCATAGGGGCAAGCACTTTGTAAGTCTGAAGGAATTACTTCTGAAGAAGGTGGTCGTATTTAGTCCACAAAATGTGTAGGGTAAATGCAAAATAAAAATTTGCCCAGAAAAATGCAATTTTTATTGAGTGGCTCTCACAGTGAAAATCTGACGGATATGTTAAGTTATTAAAGAGTTTTAAAAGCTTAAGAAAAAAAAAAGATCTACACATCAATCTGTCTGTATGTGTGTATTATACAAATAGAGATAAGACTAAACATAATTGATGGTAATGAATTGGATGAAACACCACCGAGGGGTGTAAATGAGTATTTTATAAATTGTAGATAATTAAGAGCAAAATGATTAGTTACCCAATTACCTTTGAAAAGATACACAAAGGCGTTAGGATTGCCCATTACAACAGATAGATATAACTGCCTGGATAGTCATTAAAAAATAAAATCATTTCTAGCCTTGGGCTGATATTAAAGAATCAACATTAATATTTGTAGGCAGAGCTGAGTTCTAAAGCTAAAGTAACAAATAGTCAATATGTTGATATTGAGGTAGAGTATTACGCGTGTGAAAAAATAATTTCTATTTACTTATTACATATGAATGGAAATATTATTTATATTGTGTTTGAAAAGGCCAAATTGAAAGCCGACATCTCTGTTTTGTTTTTTACACTAACTGGTATTTATGTAGTAAATATAGGAAAGTGTCATACATCTCTAATTACATCCCTACTCGTTCTCATAACATTATAATCTGCACCTAGTGCCACAACTATTTTCGTTAATCACATTAAGGCAAACAATCTACTGATCTATTTTGAGATCAACTTGTCAGTTGTATCATACACTTGTAGTTGGCAAGTCTCTTGATTAATTTGTGGCAATAGGAACAAAATACATTATTTCTCATAGAGCTCGAACCTTTGATATTGTAAGAAAAAAATAGTGGGCTACATACAAAAATAAGACAGGTAAAATACCAAGTTAAACTATAGCTGAGTAACACAACAGCCATGAAATGTCATGAGGTCTTTGTATTGTAAGTCTGCTGTGTTTGCACATTAGATGTTTCATGAGAGTTAAGAATATTTTATCTTCATTGAAATATCTCCTCATTTGACTCACAATGCTGAACAGTGTTCAAGGAGACTGGACTGTTAATGGCACAGCCAAAAACATTTAGCATGCAAGGATCCATTTATTAAATTATTGCTCAAAAAATAAATATGATTATGCATTTATGGATTTCTTTTTGCATACAAAATAATATAGTTTTTATAATTGGTAACAACACTTTAAGTATTCCAGAAGAAAGGAGCGTTCAGTTCTGAAAGTTTTTTAAGTACTCTGACAACCGTGCAGTAGAAGAAAATCTAATATGGGAAAATATACATTTATTAATATTTGACCAAACTGTAATATTCTTCCAAATATCTTATACGCAAAAGAGATTTGTTTACGAATTCTATGAATTAAAAAGCACAAACAATATAGAAAAAAAATAAAGTGGATAAGGGAGACATTTGCTGCCAATTGATTAATATTAGAAATTCATTCTTCAGGATTTGGGCAATGTTAATCTTTAACATTTCTCATCTTAAATGTTTATTTTGATCTTCTATAACCTTAAAAATAATCAAAATTTTCATAATTATTAGTAAACACACCATTTTATGAAGACTCTAATAGAAATCAGTTCTCACCAAATGAGAAAATTATAATTATCGATCACAAGGTCTTCTCGAATAACCAACAATCTAAATATGAGCTATCTGAAAAGTTATCCCAGTCTATTAAGTCATACTTCAAATTCAGTCAAACTTTATAAAGCTTTGGAAATAATTGGAAAAATAAAAAATAATGAACAATAATGTGAAAACTAATTAACCAAAATACTTGATAGTCTCTTACGCTTCTTGGAATGAGTCACATAAGCGCAATCTCATTAGTTTAATAATATAGTAAAAAATGATTCTTATTACAGTAACTAGGCATGGAAGATACTCAGGACTGGCATTATTCAAAAGGAGTTGCACACTGCTTTACAATTGTATTTCTTCATCGGAATAAGGAAAATATGGGTATGCTTCTAAATTCAATGATACCTATTGGACTGCCTCATTATTTATATAACACAGAATATTTCTACCTCTTTTCTATCAATGTGATAATTCCATGATAGATGTCTGGTAGAAATGTTGTAGATTAGCATTTTATGGGAGTTCTCATTTCTAGGTTGTATCAGTTCAAGTAGTTACAGATGGCGAATTGTGGAGAGTTATCGGTGGAAGCAGAAATAAATGGCAAAGTGCTGAAACGGAATCAAATAGGTTCATGCCCTCCAGTAAGTCATGTACTTTAAAAGCTTCACCAAATTTACACAATCCCCATCAAGAATATACTTATTTATGATAGGGAATCAGGGAGATATTAAGAAAGGGGCATGAGTTAAGAGTCAGAAGCAATGGTGAATTTATGAATTTTTATAGCAAATCTGTTGTCTGTGCTATTAAGATGCTCGTTTGTCCATGTTGTGAGAATATAACTCAACAGAAAGTAAGTTATTTTGAATATAAGGGGGACGTCCAAGTAGAGGGAGAACTGGTTGGGATTTCACAATTGGACGATTGTGACAGCTGACCACTAAGAATAGTGTGGAAAGGCCTAGGTCCTTCAAGGACTATAGCACCTGTTGGTATGCTGAAACAGTGATTTGGCACATCAGTGAGCTGGAGGATGTAACCTCATAACTGTCCATCCTAATTGTCTGTGTTTTACATTTGAATACACTATGCTACAGTCAGTAAAAATTTAAATTACTGTAAGAGCAGTAGCTATCTATATAAAAGACGTAACAGATTGTCACTTTACTCAACAACTCCTTGATTTAGATCAGTAGAGTTAGTGTTGAGATTAGGGGAATAAAAATGAAGAGTTGTTGGGTCAACAGTCCATGGGGACCAAGCCATGCTTTTTGTAGGTCAACAAAATTAAAAATAGCTACTTCTTTATTCAATACAAATTGCTAAAGCTAAATAAAATACATGTGAAATCCCAGGGTTTGAACTTGTCACCAATGCCACAGAAATTGAGTGTTTTAACCAATGAACCACTATCACAAGCCCCTGTTGAATTTAGAAACATACCCTGCAAAACTGGTTCTAGTAAGTCGAAATTTTAATATTTAACTAGTACTTCTAACTAAAAGTTTCCAATTATGAAAAAAATAATAAATAAAACTAAATAAATTTCAAATTCGCTTTAAAACTAAAGTCGACAGCATATGTGCTTATGAATATGTAGTACACAACCTTAACTGCTTAGAGCTACCCAAGCCACCAACGGAGAAAAATAAGAAGATGGCCTGGCATTGACGGAAACATTACAACACCTACCATCTAAACACCTAACATTTACAAAAGCTCCTTGACACATTGCTATGTACAATTACATAGAAAAACAAATACATACATTTATTACAGGAATCTTTGCTAGTCACACCAAACATCACTATATCTTTAGAAAGGAAATTTCTCAAGGCTTTTGTCATACACCACAATACATTTTATTATTAAAGGGCTAATTAATAAAGTCAATAAATGATTTAAATATTGCAGAGTCAACTAACTGATGCTATTCAAGTATTAATTTATAACAAAGATTGTTCTACATAATAAGAATAAAAGTAAGTCATATTTGAAATACAAAAACGATAAAAAATTCTTGTGGTTACAAGGGTAAGGATGGGGGCTCGAGTAATAGAAATCAGATTGAAATTATGACTGGATAAAGTGGATTGCATAAAAGAAATTGATTAATGCCAGAGAATCAATTCAATATTATTGATAAATAGTGTTTACATTCTTAATTAAAACTGTACAGAAAATAAACATTTTCATTTCTACAATCAATTAACGAGAAATAAATAAAAGACAGAAAAATTATAGAGACTTGATTAAATAATTGTCCTTAAAATGCCATTAATATCGCTAGTTGATCTAGGAAGAGAGTCTATTTAACACATTTTTTATGCTGGGTTTCTTATTTTAATAAATCACTTTAGAAACATGTGTCTGCTGGTAAAATACACAAACTTGTACATATGGATTTCTTTTTCTTCTTTTAATGTTAACCCTTTAAAAACACGATTTGGTCAATATATCCACATAATACAATCTGTAATTGCAGAGCCTAAGAGAACCCTTCAGCACATATAACTTAAAATAACTAGATTTAAATTTGAAATGTGTTAAATATTATTCTTATGCTCATTTAAAAGAACCACATACAGTTTCTCATTATAAACTTACAGAAATATATTAAAAGACTATTAGAAACTTTTAAGAGCTCGATGTTGTTTTAAAATGTTAACAGCTAACATGTGTACGCGTAAACTGCAATTAATAAAGCAAATTAATTCATGAAATTATAGACGTTTGTATTTTGCAAACAAAATTTTGAGCTTTGCACAGATGCATGATAGTTCACCCACGAGGATCACCATTAGAAAAGCTAACCCAGCAGTTCTCTTATATTCTCCCTAAAACAATAATTAGTAGAATGAAAAGTCAGATGGAACTCTCTCTACAGTTAACAAGACCAAAGATGTTTTAAAAAAATATGTGCAAGGAAACTTCTACGATATTTTTGAGTAGTCGAGTCCTACTTACCCCTATGCAAGTTCAAGTATGATCTCTGTTTTTGAATATGCGTATGTGTGTGTGCGTGCGTGTGTGTGTGTGTGTGTGTGTGTATATATATATATATATATATATATATATATGTTCTTTAGCCCTCAAGTCCCTCATATTTAGTTTTTGAAGCGTATTTTCGGTAGTTTTCTACAAAATTACCAATGGAGTAGAACAAAATCAGGCCAACTTATATGGCAGAGAAACGGTATCTTTGGTACAATCGTGAATTTTCTCATATATGCCCTATTCATACCCTTCCTGGTAAATCAGTATAAAAAAATGTATTTTTTCTTTAAATAAAAAATGTTGCAATGAAAAGCATCATCAAACTGGCTTATTTAGAAAAAATTATATAAAGGAATTTGCTAAGAAAAACAGTTTTGAGTAGGGAGATTTAAGAAGCCCTTATAACCACAAAAATGAGAAATTAATTTTCAGGCAATATTATTTGAAGGCTTGGAGAAATTAAGTTCATATTTGGGACTTTTTAAATGCGATATGGACCAGTTGAACATTTTATTTTTTTTTTAAATATACAGAGTTTTGAAAATATTATTATTATGAGTATATTATACAATAGTTTATTAATTGAAAAAATTTTAGATTAGAATTTTTGTAAAAGTGTTAGGTATTGGGTTCCATAAATTTAAAACCCCTTTAGGTCAACTGATTTCCTTTATTTCTCCAACCCTTTAATCATTGATACTGCATTCTGTTTTAGAAATAATGTACATTTGTTGTCATCAAGTTAGATTTTGAGCTGAGAAAGAGCATTACGTTTATGAAAATAATTTCATTTTACTTCATGTTCTACAAATAGAAATTGTACTTAGTCTATTTTAAAAAGGCAAAATTCACAATAAATTTCAGGCTTATTTCCTGTATTCATTTGAATCAAATGATACAAGATGCAAAACAAAAAGTCATTACTATTCATTTTGATGTCAGAAAGATAGGAAATAAACAATGACAAAATAGAAGAAACCACAATACAGAATTTAAAGTTATTACACTAAATGGAATTTAAAGTAAAACCAAAATGGAAAATTGTAAAAATAAAAAAAAAATGTATCATATTACAAACGTCTGATGCTACAAATAAACGAGTTTACGGCAAACTCTTCTAGGAAACTTTCATAGGATACCTAATTAGGCTCGACGTAATGGATCTATGTTGTTAATAATTAAATAGTCTTATATAATGAATAAAAAGGCTCTTTCTAGTCAAGAAAATGATTATTCCCAGATCAATTGGTATTCCTATCTAGAGGGTGAAAAGTAAATGTTAGCATAATAAATAGTATTACATCCCAACAACACGTGGTCAAATAATATAGATATGGAACAGTTTGCATGTTTATTTATTCATTTTAATTAAATGGTGCCTTAAAATAAACTATTCAGGACACTTAAGGGAAAATAATCAGATAGAGAAATGTAAAAAATGAACCAGGGGGAAAATGAGTTGTAGCAAAAGATAAATTACATTTATATTGCAGCCTAATGAGAATTAATATCTATTTATAGAAATGGTGTCCTGATTATCACAGGCTATAATCAGCTGATAAATAACTAATTTCCTACTTGCAAATACATAACTCCAATTATTAAAATCATTTTCCAAACAATTAAAATAAAAAGCATGCATTTAAAAAACTTAAATTTTTTAATAAAATCAATATAAAAATATATTTTTTTCATTAAAACTATTTTAAATCAAATATCTTCTAAGAAAAAAATCTGATGGAAAGAAATTACAACCGACTTGAAGCTGCTTCTAAAAATAAATGTGAAATTTGTACCAAGCTTGACTAGCTAACACATTCAGTCAGAGTATTTACATTAGATAATATAGAAACTTGACCATTAGTAGATGTATGTTTTGAAAAGTAGCTGAACACTTTAAGCTGAGAATATACTGAGTCAGGCAGTTATTGGAACAAAGCAAAGTAAGTAAAACAATAAATAAAGAAAATGAGATTTATAACAATAATTCTTGTTTCCTTAACATTAAAAACTTTAATGAAGCCGTGAACATTAGTTCTTTTCTTCTTCTTATTTTTTTGTAGTTTTTTTTTAATTTAGTCAGAACATCTTTACTTATTTTTTTATTGCAGTCCTTATTCTTCTTCTTCCTCTTCTTCGTCTTTCAGCTCTTGTAATTTCTTTTTTGCCATAAGAAATTCATTGTAATGAGCCTTCCTTTTCATTTCAAATTGTCTTCTTTTCTCTATTTAAAAAACAAAATAAGAAAAGATAAATAAATTATAATATATATTGTTCATTAACTGCAACAATATCATAAATCAAAAATTATAATTTTAGAGTTAACAATTATTATTAGGCTGTGGTAAGAAAATGTATTTCTAGTAGGTGGGGTGTCATGTGTGGTCAAATAGTGACATTTTGATAGTTTAGATGCAATATTTCAATTTCAAATGCATAACCTTAATAACCATTATCTATAAAAATCCTTTATCTTTTAATTCTAATAGACGAAACTTTACTTTTCATTGTGCAGTGTATTCTATATAATCAAACGTAATTCAAAAATATTCATAAAAGAAGGTTAGAATTATGTTTGACACTTAATAAGCTCTAAATTCATGATTATAATCACAGTAAAATAGTTCTTTAACCCTTTGTCAGGCGAGTGATCTCTCAGATACACAGTTTCTAGAGAAATATTTGCCACTCCTCCTAGCAGAGTGGTGGTGTAGTGCTTCGAGTTATGTGCTTTATAGGACCCTCCCTCAAGATCAGTTGTGTCACTGTGTTTGATGGAGTGGTGTTTTTCACCTGGCATTCAGTTTAATCTCCTAGATACCACGCGCCCGATCTCGTAAGTTTTTTTGAAATCTGTATTTCATAAATATATACATTAATTAAGCTTCTCTTTATTAAATGGAATCATATAAACCTATTTCATCATCATAAATGAGCTTTCAAAAGAACTTGTACAAGAAAATATTGTACGATGCAGTGACTACAGTAGACGTTTACCAACCGAATTAAGGATGAAACTTGAACAGTGCAGAGACTCATTGGACCATACATGGAACTCAAGTACAGAACAACATACAAAAAATCCCTCCACTACAACGAACAAAAAAAATGATGTGAACCAAGGAAAACTGAAAAGAAATGTAGGTTTACTAATTACTCTTGTGAGATTTGCAAAAACAAAATTTGTTTACAACATAGTTCCATGCTTTGTCCTAATTGTAATGCAGCTCTGCAAAAGAAATAATTATTAAACTGCTATTTTTAAAAAGATTGGTGCATTAAAATTTAGATGATTTTTAATAAGTATTACCTAAAAGTGATTTTGTGCTACTTATTTTGGAATGATGTTATATTTAGATAATTTGTTTATATTGTTCACAAACTGAAATGAATTATGTATAATTTAGACATGTGCATTTAAACAATTTCTTTTGATATTTGTATTTTTTAATTATATTTTAAAAATCATCTTCCACGGTTTTAATAATAATGAATCTATAACCAACTTAATTATTTTATCTACCAAGCTTTTTTTTATTATAATACTTATCAATTTTGAAAATTATTTACTTCTTTCAAACAAATACTTCCTCTGTTATGGTTTCTAATCACACACTGCACATTTTAGTGCAAATTATATATTAAAAAACTGTTTTTCCGTAAAAACGGTTGAGGGTGATCTCTGAGATACACGCGCCCGAAGACGGAATATTCTTGACGCGCCCGACCGAGGGTTAACTAATAATAATGTAAAAACAATAAGCGAGTTATGATTTGGTTATTTGCTGACTTGATGCATATAGGGTAAGATGTGTTCATAAAAGTCTATAATACAAGTGCTGTATTAACTAAGCAAATTTCCCACAAGTTGGAATGGAAATGGGTGTAACAGGTCGAATGCCACAGCTCGTTTCAGATTCCAGTCTGAGGTGCTAAAACGATTTAATTAAATTATATTACTAAAATTACTAATTATAATTAATAACAATCATTAAAAAGACTTTTGTTAGGCAGAACTCTTCACAGAAGCTCACTACAAGTTGATTCATACAGACATAATTGGACTTGTCGCTTTCGTACAGCTCTTTATTATCTTCCAGGAGGCCATCTATTCATATTTACACTTATAAACTGTGAAATCACTCGTAGCAGTGCAAAAGTGGCAAGTCAAGAAATTACGAGATAACTCATTTTGGGAGTTTTGAGGAAGAGCACTAATACGAGTTATATCGCATTGGACAATCAGCGTGTTAATTGGCTGGTAAATAAATAAAGTTTATCATGCAGGAACCGCATAAACTGAACAGATTTCCCACGGGCTGGCATGACACACTATTTATATCTTCACAATTATATTTTGTATTTTTAAGTATAAATTCCATGAGCAGAAGTGGGGAGGGGAGGGGGGTATTGAAGGCTAAAAACAATTAGAGAGGCTGAATAACTCAGTTAATATTCGAGATACGGAAAATGTATAGAACAACAATTGTAGAACATTGGTAGTTTAATAAGATATTGGTTAAGAGTTAAGATTGGTATTATAACATTTTTTGATACGACTCATAATAGCAGAGATATTTTGAGAGATTTAGTTTGATTGCAACTTCGATCAAAATAAGGGGAGGGGAGGAATATATTTTTGGCAGAACACAACTATTAGGCAGTATAGTCCATGACCTGGGGCGCTATCAAACATTATTCAGGGAGGTCAACAGCTAGGACTAGCCCCAACGGGACAGGTGTGCCAGTCATTCAGGAACCTGATGGCTTCGATTCTCCCAACATGAATGAGCCAATACTTAATACCAGATGATATTTGACTTGCTATATGCCTCCATTAATTGAGGAATCCTTCTAATTACCAATTTTTTCTCTCCTTTTGCAGCTGCAGTACCCTTTTTCAAGTTTTCCCTGGTGGCCCCTAATATACAAGATCTGTGAAAAAAGTAATGAGGCTAATTTTTAAGTGTCTAAAGTTTTATTTTTTTTCCAACAACAATGTTATTCCCTTCAAAGTAGTTCCCTTGGGCAGCTATACACCAGCATAGTTGTTGCCACTCTTGGTAGAAGTATTCAACTGGTATAGCTTTTAACTGGTCGTCACAGTATTCAGAATGGTCTCCAGAGTTCGAAAATGACATGAAAAGGAAATAGTCACAAGGACTTAAATCAGGTGAACAGGGGAGGGGGGGTTGAAGAACAACAGTAATGCGTTTTGAGATGATGAAAAGCTCAGGAAAAGAGTGATTCCAGACAAATGGATGTTTCATCATGACAATGTCCCATGTCACATAGCCATTTTCAAAGTGAGTTTTTCACCTCAAAACGCATTACTATTGTTCCTCGACCCCACTATTCATCTGGTTTGAGTCCTTGTGACTCTTTCATTTTCCCGAAATTGAAACATGCCCTAAAAGGATATCATTATGGAATTCTGTAGAACATTCAAAACATTGCGACTGGCCAGCTAAAAGCCATACCAATTAAAGACTCCCAGCGCTGCTATCAAGAGTACAACGATACTGCCGGTGATAGCTGCCCAAGGGAATTAGTTTGAAGGGGATAACACCACTATTGGAAAAAAAAACAAATAAAAACTTTAGTTAGTACAAAATCAGTCACATTACTTTTCTCTCACACCTTGTACTGTAATGCATCTTTCCTTTAGGTAGAGAAACTCTTAAAGCGGAGAGCAGTACACTTGTGATATTAGAAAGGCAGACAGCTTTTCAGTCAATTATTTGTAACAGGGACAAATTTAAAGGAGGAAAATGCCAAATTAAGCTGCCTGTAACTCAACTGTTTTGGAATTTTAAAAAATGTATTTCTAAAGTGTGTTGAATGAGAGCTTTAAAATCATTTATTACAATATAGAAGTCGCTGGGAAAATAGTTCCATGTTTAGATTTCTACAAACAAGTTATACGTAAATTTTGTGGGCACGACTATTATTACAAACAAAGTATAACAATACAAGAATGCCGCGTACCATAATAATTTATGACTAAGTTGTAAATATATAAATACTGTAGCAGGCAGACATTATAAGAGCACTTATAATAGAGAACAAAAAAGTTCATTAATATAAAAAAACAATTTATTTTCAACTTCTTTTTCCCTTTATACTAGAATGACTAATTAGTACATTAAAATACCTTTTTCTTCTGGAGTTTCCTCAGTTTCTGAGTCTTCTTCTTCTTCAACGGGCGACTGTGATCTTAATGGTTTTTGAGATTCCTCAGTAATCCTAAAAATATGTTTAATTTTTATAGCTTCTCAGAACAAATTACCAGATTTATAATAATAAAATGAAATTCTTTTACAACACGTTTGGAGTGACTATTTATTTCATTATGTAGCTCATGTTTATCAGAATACAGCAAGGCTAAGTAACAAAAAGATTTTGCTGGACACAGTATGATAAAATGACTTGAAAAATGAGAGTATTTTTTTTTTAAATTGCGAGCCAAAAAGATGCAGTAGAAAGTGAAGATAAAGGAATTCTGTTTACAAAGGCTATAAAACAGGGAGATATTTTGAGGTTTATATAGAATTTATTTTTCATTATGATTGTGAGAACAATTCCAACTTGATTATACGTACAAATATTAATCGGCGTTTGAGGTTACTTTGTTGCCAGGTTATGAGGAACATAACATACTCAGGATATTTATAGACTTTATCATTCAATTACATTAAGGAATGTCAAATATATATTAAAAACGTCTGTCACGCAGGAGCTGTATAAACTAAGATTTCCCACGTGTGGGTATGACACACTAGTGATCTCATTCAATCATATATTCTCTATTTTTAAGCAAAACGTCCGTTATGCAGGTGCTGCATAAACTAAGCATATTTCTCAAATGCTGCTATGAAACCCTATTGATTTCTTCCCCCACATATTCTCTAGCTTTGAGTCGAAATTAAAGATGTAGTGGGGGTTCACTGAAGGCTGAAAGCGAGGAAGAATGAATAACTCGCTTAATATTTAAGCTACGAGAAAGTGTAAAAAGTACAACTGTAGAACATCAAAACTTACCGTGTTTGGTCCTATGACATTTTTCGGTCTGACTCATTATATCAGAGATATTTTGAATTTTAAAATTCACCCTCACTCTAACCCCCCCCCATTCTGGGTCCGAGTTCAGCCATTAAATAATATGATCTTTGGTGTTATATGAAACAGTTAAATATCAAGAAATGGTATAGAACAAATAAATACATTTTCTTTGTTAAGAATGAAAAATCTTGATTGATGAGGAGGTATCATTCATCATATCTGCTTGTATCTCACGCAGTAAAAGTTTAATGAAAACAATATTTGGTATTTAGGCTTTGAATAATGTGCTTTATGATATAACAGCTTATTGTTAATATGACATTAGGAGGAGTAGGGATTTACTGAAGGCTGAGAACTAAAAAATGATAATATCTCAGATAACGTTGAAGATAGAGGAAAACTGTACATAACAACATTTAAAGAACATTACATTCAAAATTTGGCTTCATGGAAATCTTCTAAAAACTATTAATAAAATAAATAGTGCCATATGCAAGATTAAAGAGAATATTCAAATTTTAAAGAAAAAAGAGAAAGTGGCAAAGAAAAAAAAAAGAAACAGAAATTACGAACTTTTTTAATGTTGTCAATAAAAAATTATATTTCCATTGAACTAAACAGTCAATTTTAAATTCAGACACGAGGCTCTGGTTAGCAATGTGAATTAAAGCATGGGCCTTAATCTCACTTGGTAAACCTAGAGTGGCGAGTTCGATTCCCGCCTGTGCAATAGGAATTGACTTTGTAGTCGATTCAGCTATACGTGCCATCCATCTTAGTTTTGGTTAATGTCGATTTGGGCTCTGTACCATGAACTCCTATCTCTATAATGTGGAATATTATTCAATTGTGAGTAAATTGAGTAGCTGAAGAGACATCGTATAATGTGAAGCCTGCTTTTGTTACAAAACTACCAAGAAGATTTTAACATTTTTGCTGTCCTGAGCACTTTCCACAAAGTGAAGTGTATTGAGAAAGGTGGAGCCAAGATTTCGCAAGAAAGTGAAGTGGTGAGAAACACCGATCGTAATGGCACCTGCCTCGTGACCCCCACCCACTACATGGGTGTGAGTAAGTTTCCCGTACTTCAGGCCTATCCTCTATATGCAAATTTTTAAATACCACTGTGGCAAAAAGCCAAAGCAATCATAAAAAAATTAAACTATAATCTAAATCTTAATAAATAGCTAAAAGACTGGGAGATAGATATTTATACCTTTTTATGTCTCTTCTTCAAAAACATATTCAGAAATAACTCACCCAAATATAACCAGCCTTGCGAAATATTGATTATTATAGAAAATATTCTCCGCCCACCCCTCCCTACTTAGGGCTGTCAAAATCTGTTTTCACTAAGAGCAGCAAGACAACAACCAAGAAACATATTAGAAAGAAAAGTACTACCAAATTTAAGTCATGATTTATCTGCCAGGACATATTATTTTTCTTATTAATTTTATTCATATAAGTGCCGAAAATACAGACCTTTATTAGCCTAGATAAATGAAATTAGGCATATGTAAAAGACAACAAAAACTGAATCTGAGAGCTGTATAAATTTGACATTTAAAAAACACCAAGGTATTATTCTAATCCTCCACATTTCAACTTCTAAAATGGAGACTTGATTTAATATTAATAATCTGGATTGGATTTAATTTATATCACTGAAGGGTTTAGAGGAAGACTTTCAATTCACCTGTATTTCTTATTTATTTATAAATTTGGGGAATATTAAATTACTAAAATTAAGAATTTAAAAATAAATAAATATGTAAATTAAGCTTAACTTTGTTCATTAACAGTAAATGTTCATAGTTCAGAACATAATCTTCAAATTCCTTCAACCAATTAATTTACTTATTCAGAGTAATGTACCCATGCATACCTTCAAACAGGCTTTAGAAAAACTTGGGCTAAAGGGTTAATGATATTTAAAGCTGATATAATGTGACATAATCCAATCGATTCTGACTTTTGTAAAAACATTCAACGGAAAACAAAATTTAAATTGAATAAGGCAGTGTGATAAATACACTCCGACTTCTATCACTGCACAGAGAATATTGCAATTAAAGGAATCTACAAGTTTGACATATATTGAAGTGACTGGGTTACCTTTTGGCAAGATCTTCTGGGTCTACAGGGCAAGAGTCAGGTACATCTCTTTCAAATGGAGTCTTGGGCTCATCAATTTTCATATGCCCATAGTCCTTCCCAGGAGGATGGAGTGTTTCTAAGATGTTCATTTCGTCAAATGTAGTCTCTTTATTGTTTTTATGGAACTTCCTAGACCTGCATAACAAAGGCCCATTAGAGAAGGCTCAACTAAAACCAGCCTTGAATAGAGAAATATCACCACTTTTATTGTACTGAACATACCCTGATGGTCCATCAGGAGCTTCGAAACTAGAAGATGATTTTAAGATGCCTTTGGGTGGTTTCATTTTTAGGTTATCCTTTGGGTCACTACTTCTACCTGCCATTACCGTACTCATTTCAACTTTATTCATACATTCATATAAAGAAACAAATAATTATTTCATTCGTGAGTGATTAACGGCTTCCACCAAATTTCCTCAATACGTAAACAATAACATACGTTCAAATGGCAACTTTCAATCAAACTAAGGACAAAGCTGCCAAGATAGAAATTCTTAATCTGACTTTTAATCAAATCTTAATTTTAATATAATCACATCGAAAAGCTGTAAAATTACTCAAGAAAATTAATATTTACAATATAGATTATATGCCACACAATATATATAGTTTCCTTTTTTTAAAAAATAAAATTCATTATAAGATATTATTTGAATAAGGTAGGTTGCAATCGCTGTTATACAACTTCTGTGAGCGGGAATTTCAAACTTTTTACCATTGTGTCAAACATGCCTGGCAACATTGTTCAGAGGGTATTATACGTACCTTGGTTAAGAGTAGACTATTGGGGAGACAATTTTCTCTTGTTATGAGATTGTCTCGGGGGAAATTGGCATAACGTCAAAACTTCTATGGGACTAAGAAAGTCTCTTTTCTGCTGACCCCATTGAAAGCTGGACTCCATACTATATTCTGTGACATTTCTTAACTTAAACATCCACCAAAACATTTTGGGTGATTTACACCTGGCTTTAAGTTATGCTATTCTGAGCTGACTGCCATGGAAGCGGCATTAAATAAAATCAAGGACTCACTCATGTCTTTGGGATTTGACATCTGCAGAATAAAAGAATGGAGGTAAAAGGAGGGAGGCTATGGAGCATCTTGCCCAAAAGTATCAAATGACAACCTTTTGCATGGAGAAGAAAATACACTTCTCCTATTTAAGAACACAATTAAGGGAAAATAAAAAAATTGATGAGTCCAAGAGAAGTTGTTCTGAAATTGGTAAAACTAGTTGGTTTGATTATCAACCATTACTGTTTTTGCTACAAGGAAGTCAAGATACTCTTCCTGGTGAAGGGGAAGAGACACAGGTATATAATGGAGTAAGTTAATGTTATATAGGATTTAAATCTTATGAATGAAATTATTTAAATCTTGTATGATTTTTTAAAAAAAATATTAACAATTTCTTAAACCTATTGGTTCAAGGAAAATGCCAACACATCCACTAAATTTTATTTTAGCCAGAGGTTACCTTATTCTTCAATTGTGAAAGATGTTACTTTGTTCATGCTTCAGAGTAAATTAGACTGAAGCAGGGGGTGAATGAATATGTTATTTATACAGAGACCTGAAGGCTTAACTCTGAATAATAGAACATTGAGCTGGAGGTGCAGGCATTCTTATTAATGAGATGTTCTAATTACTGATTAAGAAAAATAAAGTGTTTTTGATGAGGTGGAATTTTCAATTTCATTCATTTTTGCCATGGAAGTACTTCTATTGGAGGGCCATTGTAATCTCTGAATTGTTTTCTGGACATTAGTAGGTACTTATATAAATGTATATAAAATGTATTAGTTCATTGCTGTTTATTTCTTTTCTTTATTATATTTATAAAGGATGATAATCTATAGACAGCCCTTTATTTATGATAAGCTCCAGTCTCATAAAGTGGGAGTTAATTTAAATTCATGTATAATATCTAAACTGTTAGAACAATTCTTTCTCAGTGAGAAACATTTAGGCTGTTTTTCCAGAGTTATGATGTACTTATCTAAGAATAAATAATGCAACAAAATAGTTTTGGTTCTTTCTAGGAAGTTGACTACAAAAGCAAAGTAAAAGATGAGAGGGACACTGGAGGAGAGGATCACCTACAACCAAAAGAATTTCTAAGGGCATCAGCACCCAAAAGAAGAAAATTTGTTACACATTTTCTCTCGAGGGAAACGTGAACTCCATGATAAAAAAGATTAGTTTGCAGTTTACAGAGAATATTTTGCAAATAAATTTAGAAATTGTGGAATAACTCCAATTGAAATTTCTTTTGCCCAGCACAATGCTGATGGTATTTATCTAAAACTGGAAATAGGAATATATGGTGTGATGGGGTATTCTGATATGCCAATGGTCCCCCCTTCCTCTTTTGTCCTATCAATTCCTCACAGTCTCCTATAAATAGTTCTAATTGCATCCACGCATTTTCTTCCGACTCATCTTTTCTAAACAACTCAGCACTTTCGAGAAATGTTGATAATCCTACCAAAAAATCAGTTAACACAAATGATCAAAAAATTTAGGTTTTATTATAATATTAACACTTTGGCTCAAGAAGCCTTGAAATTTACATTATGCTGTTCTAGGAACACTTTATTCTATGCTTGAATACCAAATATTGTTTTCAAGAGACCTTTATTATGTGAGATAGATACAAATTCGTTATGTGATGAGGTCATCAATTAAGATTTTACCTTGTTTTGGAAATGTTTATTTGATCTATATCAGACTCAATATTTAACCATTTTAGTCAACACCTAAGATCATATTTGTTAAGGGCTGAAATCTGACCTGAAATATTTGGGATTTAGAAGGGGAGAAGAATTTGGAAATTCAAAATATCTCCATTATTATGAGTCGGATCAAAAAATGTAAAACCAATTTTGGTGGATTTTGGTAGGGCGATTTCTTGGGACTTGCCGGCCTGATTTCTATTGAGCAAGAGCAGATATAGTGTGGTCATATGGCATTGTATTTTAACAATCTTAGAGTGAGTACCTTAACTCTCTGTAGGTCTTTACTTAAATTATGCTAGGCATAGCACCTAATTTAATCTCTGTCAAATTTCAAATCAGTTTATTACATTATATTGAAATAAATGAAGCCCTGGATCTATTGTATAAAATACCGCCTAGCAGAGAGAGTGCTCTATTATTGGCTCCCACGCCGCACAGTGGAAAATATGACCGATTTAGGTGGACAAAATTCTGAAACTTGTCCATATTGAACCTTTGGGGTCCCAGATTATGGAAAAAATAATAAAAAAAAATCTAATTAATTTTTTGACAAGATTGGCGAGCGCACAATGGTCAAAAGTAAAATTTAATGCAAAAATCTAAAACTTTCCTACATTTAACCTATGAAGTCCCAGAGTACGGGAAACATAATACAACAAATCTATTTATCGGCTCAGAGTGGCATAAACCTGCTAAGAAATGTATTTTAAATCATTTAGGAATCTCTTCAAATTACAGATTGTAAAACTTTTATTTATTTTTTTTTTAATTTTATTTTTTTTAATAATCATTGTACATTAAATAGAATTTAAATCAATTACAGAATTAAAATTAGGCATAATTTATAATAATTGATGACGTAATAACCACAGGTAGATAAATATAAAATAAACTACGAATATTAAACAACTAATTATCTTCTTCACTTATCATCATAATATGATGATCCAGATTGATCTGATAACTCTGACTCTGATATGTCATCATTTGGTTTCTCAAGGTTAAAGTTTTTTGTAGAATAAGATAACTGTTGAGAGGTAGATACCTCTTTCACAACTTTGGAAGCACCACGCTTACCAGAAACATAAAGCACGTGCTGTGCAGCCAAAGTCAATTTTTCACTATCTATCTTCAATAACTCGCTGACTTTTCTTTTTTTTGTTTTCTCACTAGAACATTCGAAACATTTTTCAGGGTATCCTGAGCGTTGACAAGTAGGTTGGGTAACTGAAATATTAAAATCTAAGTCATCTGAATCCAGCCAACTAGAGTATTTATTGAAAAACTCTTCCAGTTTTCTGTGACATTTGTCCCACCTTTCCGAAATTTTGTCGGGAAGACAGGAAATTCTAATTTTCAAAGGCCCAATCTCCACATCTTCTTTATTATTTATTTGAGCGGAAGTAAGAATAAATTTCAGCAAGTGTTCTTGGCGGTTTTTTGGGGGAAACTTAACCCACTCTTCAAAAAATTTCCTCCTCGAGATTCGGAGTGTAGTCTGAAAAAAATTATGTATCCGCCAAAACGCAGAAAATCGCAAAAATTCTTTGCAACATTTAAAGACTAGAAGGATTGATGAATCAAATCCTACAAACAAATCCTTGGGGTAACTTGGGGGTTATATAGTTTTTCGCTATTGAAAAGGGGCATAAATTTACAAATGGCTATATTAACTCTACAGGTATATTGCAATCTATATTCAATAACGAGTGTGGAAAAATAATATCTTACCTGTCTTAGTAATGTCCATTGTTAAATAAAAGGAAAAAGACTTAGCGCTACACACACCTTGAACATAATAAATGGCCGTCGAATAAAGATAATCCGACTGCCGGTTATTAGGCACTTGTGTAAACAGGATGATTCACTCATTTACTATTTGTTTATAAACACGGTATGGCGGCAAATATTAGTATTAAGCGTCTTACCAACTAATAATAAAAAGGTCAAGCATTCAAAACTTTTGACTTGACTTTTGTCCATCTAAATTGGTGATTTTGCCCTGTGTGCGCCGTCTAAAATGTATTTTCTTTTGAAAATCAATTAAAGCATAGTTTTTTTGGAACAGAAAGCATACTTAATTTAAAATCATCAATTATAGCCAAGCTTCTTCAGTTTTACTCAAATTTAAAGCTCAACAAGAAATTAGTACTGTGAGTGTTGTAATCCTAGTGGTTTGATTGATCCTATTCCTGTCAACCATCATATCAACTTCATATACTCCAGTATATATTCCATTTTCCAATATTCCCAATGTTTACTGGTGACCCTGATCTTCATGATGTCATGCCAACAACTCATTTCTTTTCTATTCCCTTCCAGATTTTTGACAGGTTGGGTTTAGCTTATTTCCCTTTAGGGAAATCGGTTAATGAATTTGCACTCACATGATTTTTGCAAAATGTCTTTAAACATGTAGCAAACCTACCTAGAAGTCAGGAAAAAAAAATTGTTCTGTTGAAAAGTTTTGTATACATATCTATTTACCTGGTAATGTTTTTCACTAGATATTTTATATTAATATTCCCAACTTCCATATTTGAATGTTTGATAACAATTGAGAGATCAAATTCTTGAAAGTAAAATTCTTACCTGGAGTGCTTGGCAATGTTGAAAAATGCAAAATCACTTATATTTCTTATTACATGTCAGATTGGAAAGTGTTACACGTCCTATTTTGTTGCTAAAGGTATTTCCTACAATAGTATTACAAATTTTTTCTATAATTTGAATATTAATGGAGTTATATGTATTTTTTGTTATCAGCCTTAAGTAAGTCCCTATTCCTAATAATGAGATTTTCACCTTTTGCTATAGTATAAGATTCCACGCCTAGCTAAAGTTTCTAGTCTTATTTATTGCAGATACTTAGAAAGAAAAATAGAGAACAGAATGTTCAAATGATGCCATCTGTGAAATGGCATCCTGAAAATATTGGAAGGGCTTGTATTAATTTTGTTGCAAACTCTATCCTCATTAAATTACATCCTACTTTATGTTAAAGGGGATAATCTGGGCCTTAATGGTACCTCCTCATTACCATCTCATTGGAACCAACTTGCATTATATTTGAGAACCCCCCCCCCTCACTCATCATGGAGTTCAACATTTTAAAAATCTCCATTTTAATATAATCAGCAGTCTTGATGAGATTAAACAAAACAAGCTGCCCTCCTTCTGGAGGGTTCCCCTCAGGGACAGCCTCCTAATCGGCCCAACTGGGTAATGTTAAAAGAAAAATATCACTTTTTTTTTTTTTTTAATATTTCTTTTTAAAACAAGAAATTTGTTGTTAAATTTTGATGGGCCATGTGGAAAGGAGTGCAGCTTTACATCGTGACTTTATTTGTACAAATGATAATTTATAATTCATATACTCGTATATTAAATAATAAAAATAATGCAACTGGAAACCTTCTTTGTATATGTTGTTACTCACAAGGCTCTAAAACTTGTGGATAGATTCAAGAGAACTGTCATAGAGATTAATAAGAATATATTTTCTAAATATAATCAGAAAAAAATTTTACTTCACTTACCTAATGTTTACAACTAATCCTTTCTAGGGGGATACACCTTAGCATATTAAATTGAAGTTGTGATATTTCAATTCCTATTTTACGCTAACTTTAACATTCAAGAATATAGGTTGATTAATATTTTATAATTTACTGGAGAAGATGTGAAATGTCCCACTTTCAAATCTTATAGGACAAATCGCATGGAGCAACAATGCCCTTTTAGCAGATTTCTCTTAAGGGAAATCAGCTATTGAGGTCGTACTCATGACGGAATTTTCGACTTTTTTCTTCAAATGTCCATAGATCCTACCTAGATGACGAGGCCCGTTCAAAACTGTATATATATATATATATATATATATATATATATATATATATATATATGTCTATCTATATATTTGTCTGTTACCGCTCTAGCGGTCGCAATTTTTGTTTGATCGTTACCAAACGCGATATTTAGTCGTTTTATGTAAAAAGAAAGATCAAATTCGTTAAAAATCGGACCACTGGGAGAGGGGATTTAGAGGGAAGGATTTTCGAAAAATCAAAATATCTCCGTTACTGTATGTCGGATAGAAAAATTGTACAGAATCAATCTTATTGCAAATTAAATTTACTGCAAATATTGTTCTATACATTTATTCTCTATCTTGAATATTAACTGAGATATTAGCATTTTTATTAAATCTGGGCGGCTAACGGACGTGACTTTCCCGCCAAAAACTAGTTAGGCCGTTTCCTTGATTGCTTGGCTCTCGTGAAATTTCTCTACTCTCTAAAACTTCATGTAGGAAATCTGCTTAGTTTACACAGCCCCTGCGTGATGGACTTTTCTGATTTGTGACGATAATTCATAATGTACCTTATAGCTGCTCACAATTCTAATGAAGTTACTATCACAGAGTCAAAAAAGGGCTTCATCTAACAATTTTCCACCTATGGAAATGTAATATGCATTATTCAGAGTAAATGAGTGTGGGTGGAGTGAGCTGTTACAGAGGATCTATTTACAAAATGGCTTATTTCAGTAAGATGTCAACATTTCAGTTAGCCCTTCGTTGGTAGAAATAATACAGTTGGGGAGTGGTGAACTTTGAAATGGCAAGCATCTGTACAGGAAGTACTCTACATTGAGACAAAATTTAAAACAAATAAATGGGCAGGGGGGGGGGTGTAAAGACTAAAATGTATTGAAAGGCTCTTGCGATACAAGGGAATGTAAAGTATAAGTAAATCCTACCTAAAGTGATTGAACTGCTGAATCAGTTGGCTTCAAAACTGGTAGAAGATTAAAGAATAAACAGAAATTTGGTAAGTTTTGCCTATGATTAGAAGGATCCAGCACCCTGTACATCTATGCATTAAAGTAAAACTGGGAGGAAGCAGAAATACTCTTTCACTGAGGGGGAACGCTCCAGAGAAAAGAGGAAGTATTTATCCTAAACATGACTGGTAGAAATTGCAGAAAGGAATTTTAAGAAACAGTAGACAAAGTAGTGGGGCCTATGTGGAGAGTAGTTGAGTAACACATAAACCCATGCCATGTATAATGTGGTGCTATAAATACTACATAGGAGTGGCATGTACCATTAAACTGTTCCCCTGTAAATTCTAATGTTATGTAAAAATACTCAACAACATCTCCACTCATTGGATATAGTTCTTGTTCCTTCACAGTTATTCTATGAGCCAGAGTGCTTTCAGAACATATGCTCCACCAACAGTTCCCTGCTGGCAAACATTAGCTAGCGCTAAAACATCATATAAGCTGTTATTAAACTAAAAATATACGTACACATTGAAGGAAAAGTATTAGATTTAGAACTTATAACTTAAAAAAAAATATAAATTAGTGCCCAGTGAATATTTTTGTAGATAATATTTGAATAAATGACTGAGGATGGGAGAGTGATGAGAGGCTTCCGAGACATGTCTCAATCTGGTGCCCTCTCCTAACTTTGTCCAGTTTTAAATATAGGTTTTCAGCTGTACTAAAGATCTTGCCTTTATAAAGGAGTTCATATTTTATTTCTGACTTACTGTAACTCCCCTTGGTGTGGGTATTATATCTTAAAAGTTATGTGGTCTAAATCTAATATTTTTCCTTCAATGTCTACACATATTTTTAATTTAATGACAGCTTGTATGATGTTTTTAATAGTTAATGTTTGCCAGCAGGGTACTCATGATGGAGCATATGCTCTGAAAGTGCTCTGTTGATTAGAATAGTGCTGTGAAAGTGAGGCCTTTGTTTTTTTACCTGAGAAACCAGATTCCTTTACCATCCAGTGCTTCTAATGAAAAAAAAAAGGATCATAGTCTTGATAAAAGAATAGAATAAAAAAAGAGCAACTTTTAAATTTGCTGAATACTTTTATTACATTTATAAATATTCATTATCCATGTCTTTCAAAAAAGTACAATTCAATGAAAATACAAAATATATTAGTATGCACTTCTTACATTCATTAATGCACTGAACAGTGGTGCATAAATAGAACAAATGTGCGTTGAAGACATTCTAGCTCGCGTATATTTGTCCTTGTTCAGCTAGAATCTCAGCAAAAGGCTTCATGTCAGGATTCCCTTCAGCTGGAATTCCGTACACACTAGGCAAGCGCAAAGGCCGAAGCAGGTCTTCCCTTCAACACCAGTAATGATTTCAGCATAGAAGAAGAAATGCCACCAGACCTTTTTAACCTAATAAAATTATTACTTCTGTGAATTTAACTTGAGTGATGTGTAATTAAACAAATTAATAATTTAACAAATTTCACTATAAAATGTGTACTAAATATCTAGATATTTTCGAGAATTTAAATAAGTTGTCCTTTTAGTCAACACTTAGTATCTTGATGTCTTATAAAATGAAAAGTACTATGACATCCCTAGGGTAACATTTTTTTAAGTTAAAATTGAGGAACATTACAGAGTTTTAAATGGCGATACAAATGCTACCTCAAAATATCAATTGGATAGTGAAAAGCTATAATTACTTTAAAAAGATACTTGTTTTGCACTTCGTAAATATTTTGTGGGATTTTTTTAAAATAAACTATTTCAGTAAATTTAATTATTTTCTAGTTAAGAATTTATTTACAAAGAGTATGCTCATAAAACTTATAGATTGAGAAGGTAAAAATCATGAGTGATGTGAAAACATTAAAAACAAGTTTATAATAAAAACTTACTATGTATGAGTTAAATCACAGGAAATATTATATTATTAAACTTCATATGGACATTACTTTCTTGTACCATATGTTGTGTAAATAGATAGTTTTTACCACGAAGCAAAGAAGCATATAGTGCATGCACGTACCCCCCTCCCCCCATTTATTGTGCATTACCCGGTTCCTCTCACTATTACTTCATGTTAGTGCTTTAGAGGCTTAGGGCATCATCTTCTTGGATAATAGACCCAAAAGAAATGATTTTAGAATCATATTCCACTACCTCCAAAGTCATTATTCTGCTCATTTATCATAAAATTAATTTTTGTGAAAAAACACAGGGTGTCAGGTATCACGGGGTTTTGAGGAGTCAAAATTCTAAATAAAATTGACAATTCTCTCTAACAGTCCCATTTCCATTTCTAAACACGCCAGATCATTTGGGGGAGGGGGATGTCACTGAATAATTCAAGAGTTGGTGGGCTGTTACAAAATTATCAAAACAAAATTACCAAGAGGAACCCGTGACACTTCGAGAATTGATTTTTCCAAAATAAGACTTTATATACCTATGTGTAAAAGATTCTAAATAAAACTTTGGTTTGGTCTTAATACAGCCTTGGGCCATCAGTCAAATCATTTACCAGAGGTGAGACACTAGGAATTCTATGAGGTGCAAGGGTTGACTGCAATCCTTGGATCAGGAGCAATTTTTTAAATAGAAGATTTGATTGATAAAAAGGGGACCTTGTAACCATTGTGTCTTTCCATATGTCACAGTTTTAGGTATTTTTAAACGAGTCAAAGTATATTCACACAATCTGGCAATTGCACCTTGTTATGGGTAACCATTGTTCATAATTGCTTCTGCTAAATTAAAATAAGTCTGAGATAGAGACTACTGATGTTGGATTTTTCTTCCTCCCTTGTGTTTAACATGAAAGTTCACATTTTACTTAACAGTTGGTTTTGTAAATATGTATGTTTACTTTCTGGAGTGGAATTTAAAGTAAAAAGCTTTTCGTAACACATAGAAACATCATTTTGATTTTAAATGTGTTACATGGAATTGCTAAATGTAGCTAGCTATCTCTCTGATGTATTCAAACTTGCAACAGTCAATTCGACAGGGCCTAAAATTCATCTATATGTTTCATATAACTGCCTTTGTCAATGGTTATTTCAAAGCTTAGATTCTGTGCATCTCATCACTTCCACAGCTCCAGCATTTGCTCCAATATAACTAACTATATGTGATCAATAGACTAGTATCACAAGCTGTATGCTGTACGAGCCCATTCTGTATGTT
Organism: Riptortus pedestris; assembly: GCA_019009955.1. Lineage (NCBI taxonomy): Eukaryota > Metazoa > Arthropoda > Insecta > Hemiptera > Alydidae > Riptortus > Riptortus pedestris. The sequence goes on from CM032229.1 coordinate 6,070,505, forward strand.
TTCTACAGGTTTTGCTTAGATTTTCTCTCCAGGGCAAAGTTAAAACACCAATGATCTTGTCTTATTGCTAGTAGAAGCTTCAAATCTATCTGTCCTAATGTCATCCTCTCAAACTGATAATTTGCTTGGTATTCCTACTAACTGAGATGCTTCCAGCAACTTTACCCAGCCCACACTCTTATAATAGTTTGGACCTCCTTCCTCAAAATTCCTACTGTCTTATTTTACAGGGGCGATATCAAACTTTTAAAGAACTAGTGTAGTATGTTGTGTCTAGTATGTTTACTAAATCATTCCTTTGAAGTGGTCTGGCTTATGGCTATGACAGATGGTATTTTCACAAATATAGTGTAATTGATTAGGAGTACTGGGAATTTGAATTTGGTGCAGAACCAGTTGGACTCAAAAGAAATCGAAAGTAGTTCTAAATGAGGTAAGTAAAAAGTAATAAATAAAAATGGCTTATCAATAAGAGAGAATGAAGATTATTGGGCATATCTTAAGGCATAATGATTTCATCACAAATGTATTTGACACATAAGATTATTGGTTATAGGAAACAAGGAAAGACCAAAGTCACTTTTGAAGTCATGAAACATCTTAGATATTCCAGAGGGTATATTAACAGCAAAGAGCAGCTTCTGAGAAAAGCTAGTCATTGCAACTACAAGGTGTTGCCTTTGGATCTTGATTATATCTTACAATTATAATGACAATTATAGTTACAATTATAATTACAATTATAGAACCTTGAATATTTCAGTTCAAGTGAAATTCAGTATTTTACATTCAAAAAGAAAATTACATGTTTACCTTTTAGTGCGTTCATTCTCTTCTGATAAGTTTTTGACTTCAGTGTCTTGATATTCCGACAATTCCTCTTCTGTTTCTTCTTGGCTTTCTTTAGTTTCTTTTGTCTCAATTTCAGGGCTGGCACTCTCACTGGAAGAAAAGTGATATTCCCTTTTTCATTTGTATGACCAATAAATATAAAATGTAATGGTAACCATAAGTGTTTACACATTTCGAGGTATATGCTGAAAATTAGAATTCTTATATGTGATCTTAAATTGAAATTTCATATTTCGAAAAATTCAAGAGATGCTTCATAAAGAATATTTTGATATCCCTTGCAATGATATCCTTAGTAGGTTCAAAGAAAATAATAATAAAATAAAAACAACAGGAAACAGGCACATCTAAATTATCTTGATTAATATTACAAATTAAAAAGTGGAAGGAAATTTTGTAGAAACTATGTCGTATATGAGTGATTTTTATTTGACATGGTTATTGGGGAAAAAAAGTTCTTAAGCAGCAAATATAAGTATGTAAATTGCTGCTAAAGTACATTATTAAAACCTCTTTAAATGAAAATGTTTCCACAGATGAGTCATAATATCTTCTATATGTAAATTACAGTTATACAATGCAAACTAAAAACTTTTTTATCACCTAGAATATTAATGTCAAAAATATTTTTCCTTTGTTAATTAAATATGGTCATATTTCTGATTTTTAGGAGAAATGAAAATATTTGGTTGAGAATGAAGGGCCAAGGCCAGCCACTCTGTTTTGATCAGAGGGCCAAGTGGTCAGTTTGATGCATTCCCTGACATATTTTGGGGCCGTACAGACCAAAAATTAGTACTTCTTTATTCAGGTAGCTGTGCTGCTCATTGAATAGCAGACATTTTTTTTAGAACTTTTGTAATATTCTCATTCATTTAGGGCAGAGAAATATCTTTAAAAAAATTGTTTTAGGCTGACTCTCTCAAAAATGTTAGAGAAATGGTATAGCCACTTCACCGTGAATTTACATAATATCAATATGAGGACTAGAAATATTTGAATATTGACTGTCTTTCTATGGACAATCTATTATTATTATTTCTTTGTCCACAGTCTAAACTTGGACTAAGCTTAAAAGGAAGAAGAGGGTAAAGTAGTGTGTTTACTTTGTTTGGCTTATTTGATGTTAAGTAAACATTAATAAAGAAAAAACAATAGAGTTCAAGATTAGATTAAGATGCAATAAATACCCGTTTGTCCAAAGGAACAACCGAAGGCATACAGATTAACGGTAATTCCATTAATTGCATCAGATTAGGAAATGACATTGCACTGTTGGCAAAGTCTAAAATAGAGATGAATAGAATGCTACAAGTCCTAAAGGATGCCCAAGATAAATGCACATAAAACAAAAGTTTTGGTTATAAAGAAGAAAGAAAACCAAGGAAATGTAAATATTAGAATCAGAAACATTATACTTGAAAAAGTGAAAGAGTTTTGTTACCTTGGGAGCATCACCACAGAAGACAATGATAGAGCTGAAGTAAATAGAAGAATAGCACTTGATAAACAAGCATTCCAAAGCAAAATGAGTATTTTAACTAATAAGTATATGTGCATGGATACCAAAAAAATGTTTACTAAGTCTTTCATATGGAGTGTACTGCTTAAAGGGCGTGAAAGTTGGACTCTCCAGAAAATGGGAATACAATAGATTGGAAGCAATGGAGATGTTGATCTGGTGAAGTATCACTAGAACAAGTTGGACTAAAAAAAAATCCAATGTAGAAGTTCTAAATGAGAGCTAAAGTCTTATCAAAGCCATGGGAAAAAAGAGAGTGAAACTTCTTGGGCATATCATAAGGTACAACGACTTCATCACAAATATATTTGAAGGTAAGGTCTGTGGGCATAGGGAAAGAAGGAGGCCAAGAAAATCCTACTTTGAAGACATCAAACATCTTAAGGATTTCGCTGAGTATAGTAATATAAAAAGATCAGCTTCTGAAAGAACACAATGGTAGTAACAACACGGTGTAGTTTTAAATCATGATGATTAGTCCATAAAATATTGATTGCTGTAAAGAATGGTAGTTCAACTGTTCATACCTGTCAAGTCCATGTGAAACACCTTTCTGCTGTTCTTGAGGGGCAGCATGAACATAACAAAGAACCATCAGAAGCATGTAGAATCCCTGGATTAGTTAACAAATGCCATTAAAATGAGACATAACAGTTAAGCCTTACTTATATTTTTTGTATTGAAATGATTTTTAGTCAGTGAATATTCTTTGATTTATGATTAAATGGTTGTTCAGTATATATTTGATCTCTCTAGAATTTGCTATTTTAGAAAAAAATAAAACAAAAAACATTTGTGACTCTTTAATTTGAATTATAATCATGGCAAAATATTGCTGTTATTTATTATGTCTACTTTATTCAAGTTTGGCTAATCAGGGTGGGGTATCTATAAAGTCCCACCTTTTCCTAGGCAGGCTGGGACCAAGAATTTTATTTAGTGAGGTTGTTACTAAATAAAGTCCTATAGCCAAAATTATTACCATGTAATTACAACATTAAAACAGTAAATAAACAAGGCCTAAATAAAAACACAAAAGTTACTGTCAGTAAAATAAACATTGTCAGAAATATTAGTGTGGTTATAATGAATTTATTTTATTCTTAATAAATGAAAAAAAGGACCAAAGAGGACAATGATTACTGGCCATATTGGAAGAATTTTGGGTTACCATAATGTTCATGAAAATTTTACCATACTGATAGAATCCTTGGAGTTTATTGCTCGCTCACAAAACCTTCAAGTGTATTGGTACCTTGAATAATTCTCTTGCCCTTCTTATAGCTATTAGAGCAAGAATGAGGCCATATTTGCTCTAAATCAAACATTTGTTTACTAAATATTGCGAGCCAGACCTCTGATGGATCTGATAGCTTTCATTCCATCACTAGTCATATTTAAATTAAGAATTAATGTCACATAATTACTTTGTTGGCTACTAAAAAGAATTAAAAAATTAAATAGATTGAAGGGAAATTTATCATACTCTACAACATACTTTTTATCTACAAAACAAAAAAAAAATTAATTGGTTAACTAAATATATGATTATTTATTTATAAGTCCTTTTTGTGTTACTAAAGGCTAATTGGGATGGGAGGGGGGATTTAATGAGTTCGTCATTAAATAAATTCCTATTGCCCAGGTGAGAATTGAACTCACAACTCTAGGTTTATTAATATGATTTTTAAAAATGTTTTGTGTAATTCTTGTGGGTTTTATTAAAGAATGTCAGTTTTAAATTGTAAATGTTAATTATAAACAGAGTAACCAGGCATTTTTTTTTAAAAAAAAGCTGCTAAATGCATAATATATTCTTTTCTGCTCTTTAGTCCACATTGCTGGGGAGGAATCAATAATAATAATAATAACAAATATTTCCCAGGATTTGAATGAGCACTCAGAGTTTGAGCAATAAAGTGGATAAAACCCTGACCACTCGACTGAAAGCCAGGAAATAATTCTATTATTGAATATATCTTTGTTTATATATATATATATATATATATATATATATATATATTTGTATTCATTAAGAAAATGTTTTGTTTTTTAACCTGGAGATGAGTGATAAAAACACATAAGATTTACTTAACATTGTGGAATAAGTTTAGTGGTTATTTTAGTTAAGTGTTTTATTTTTTACAGCTCTCTTATTGTTATATAACACTGTACTAATAAATGAACAAATGTAAGCTAAATAATTATTATTTTTCTTATGGTAGGAGTCCTATGAATATTACTGGGTTTTTTTTTCATGACATTTATTTCTTTGGGCAGAAATTTATAAAGAAGTTTTATTAACGTAACCTCTGTTACAAGATACTGAAGAAATATGCTTTTGGGTCAACATATATAATAATCAAAAAATTATAAAGGCCACAGAAGTCAGGTGGGAAAACTAATTTTATTTTGAAATTTTAAATATGAACTCGAAGGATAAAGATTTAAAAAAAATCCCATTATGAAGAAGATAATTACAGAATGCTTGAATGTGAAGGCTAGAACAGACTCTGGAGAAAGGTAGAAAGTCAAAATTTAAAATTTATCTCAAAATTTGCACACAATAAAACAAAAATTTGTTTTTACAACCCATTTTTATGGATATTAAAAAAGTCAATAGTTTCAGATATAAGGTTTTTGAAATTACAATTTGGTAGAAAGTTTTCTTCTATCTGGTTTTAAATAATACCATTTCCTTATAATCTAATTGGGTGATTTATGTTTTAAGAATATGTATATTAAAATAAAATATAGGTAAATATTAGAATATTGGAAAAGATAAAAGAATGGCAGAGTGTGAAAAGAAAATATTTATAAAAGTAATAAACGTGTATCAACTTTTAAAATAAATAATTATTATGTAAGATGATGACCATTATTATGAACTCTTGTGCTACAGATAATAATAGTGTATTGAAAAAAAAGAAAGGTAGATAAAGACATACGAGATTTGCCATGTTCCCCTGTACAGGTCTGTCGCCCTACTACACCTCTTCATCCTTTTTAACCAATATCAATTTGTCACTCTAAATTACTTTGTCCTTGGTAACAATTATTATGAACACCTGTAAGTAACAAGTGCTTAATTAACATTTTAAATTTTTTGTAGGTCTCAGGTGAGATTTACATAAAACCTCAATACATTTTGTGCTATTGTTAATTTTAGCTTTGTACTTAGCAGCTGAGGCTATCTTGATTAATTGATATTTGTGAATGCGGTGGTCATTTAAAATTAATAAATGGACTTCCGCTTATATATAATTTTGTTTAACCCTTAATAACCTAGCGTACCCATATGGGTACATTAAACTTGGGGGAAATAAGCAGGCTCCATCATATCCGGTGTGAATGTTCAATTATTGTATTCCCCCTCCATGCTCTTTACAGTAGTTCCTCTACTCAATCTAGTACTTGCCTTCAACAAGTGGATTATACAAGTGTGTTTTTTATTATTTTTAAAAATGGACTACTCACGATTCGTAAAAAGGAAAGTAAATTTTGTTATAAAATACATCAATACTAGTTTATTAGTTATTTTAAATAAAAAATGTTTTACTTAAAGTTTATTGCACAATTTATTAGCAAATTTATAGAAATTTACGAATTATTGAAATCTGAAATTAGTCATTTATGACCTTGTACCCAATTGGGTACACTAGGACATTTGATTGCCTATTTTTTTTATTGACAATTTTTTTTTCAAATGCGATGTTTATGTTGTGTCAGTGATTTTGGAAGCTTACTTGTCCCTGGACTCAGTCTAAAAGATGCTCTGGGCATCCTTTATGATGCTGATGCCATGGATCAGACAGACTCTACCGTTCCAGTCGAAGGAATTTACATAACGAAAGGGGATTCTATATGTCTTGCATTTCTAGGAAAGAAGTGGTTTGTATAATAAAATGGAAAGAGAATTCAGTTATTGCAATCGCATCAAATTGTCACAGTTCTATTCCTCTTGCTGAGGTAAAAAGATATTCCAGAAAGGATATAAGGATTGTAGCTGTTACCCAACCTAACGTTATTCGGGAATAAAATAAGTTCATGGGAGGAACAGATCGTATGGACGAAGGAGTGGCCATGTACCAAATTTCCATACGTAATAAAAAATGGTATTGGTCTATTCTATCGTGGCTAATTGATGTGCCCTTGCATAATGCATGGATACGTTTCAAAAACGCAGGGACACCTATCCCTCAACTTGAATTTCGACCGAATATAGAGCAATCATATTTATCAAAATATGGATCTCCATCAATGGGGGCAGGGAGGCCCAGAATTTATTCTTTGAAAACTTCGTCAAGTCGGGTAATCCAAGAGATAATGTTTGACCGCTTAGACCATTTTATAATTAAGACGGAAGAAAATAAAAGGAAAAGATGTGCAGGGAACGAGTGTACTAGCAAAGTAATTACAATGTGTGGGAAGTGCAAAGTAGGGTTGTGTATTGATTGTTTTGCTGCATTTCATACAAAAAAATAATTTGTCTTATAATTATATATTGTAAATAAGCATAATAAATCTGTTTTATGGTTAATTTTTTTTTTCCTTTTTTTCCCTTATTATATAAAAATCAAGCGATACGCACACGTTATGCCAAATACAGGTAGTCAAATGTCCTAGGGTAGCCATATGGGTACAGGGCTTATCTCATAAACGACATATCAGAAATTTTTAAAATTATTTTTTACATGTTAAGGGATGCCTAAGTAAGTTAAAAAATATTTAAAATTTTTTTCCTGAAGAAAAAAAAATTCAGGATATTAAGGGTTAAAGTAACGATTATAACATTTTTACTATAGTGCTTTCTTATTTTTATTTGGGTGGACTAGATGTATTTCTTTATAAATTCATCTTATATTGCAAATATAATAAACATTGCAAATTCCTGAGAAACAATTTTTACAAATGTTTGAATTCTTTTAAAATTATAATGTGCTACTCAGCACTAAAATTACTGTACTTTTGGTTATTAAATGAATAAGAGCCAAATAAAAAAAAAACATTAGTTAATGTTATTAATATTGACATTTTAAATATGCTATCAAATATTTACAGTTTGCGTGTCAAATATTTCAAGTTTATGCGAAAAATTTGAGACTCATAATAATGGAGATATTTCAAATTTTTAATTCCTCCTCAAAACCCTCTCCTCACGAGTTACTTCTCTGGTTCTCAATTGAGTATAGGATTAAATAGCTAAGCAACATTTAAATTGCATTTTGGCTAGAGTCAGTGCTTCATGAAGTGCCTTATTGCCAGCTTGAATAGCTATTACTCCTTACATTGGCATTTTAGTCAATTCAGCTTTTGCACCTGTAAAGAAGCACATCTAGAATAAATAGTTTCGAATAAAAACAATTATTTTTTCTTTATTGCACCAAAAAATATTTTCAGAGATTTTGAGTATTTCGCAGAAGTAGATGTGAGGTCAGCCTTCCTGGTGTCTCTCTCCTACTACTGAGCTGGCCTTGGGCCTATATCTAGGCTAGACCAACTGCCTTTCCTCATAAAAAATTCGAGGTGAAGCTATCATCGAAGTCTTCTGAAGATAAGATAACTAATGCAATATTGTATTCAGTCTAATCGTATTTCCTTTAGGCTTAGATAATTATCATTATCAAGTTAAGGAAAAGAAAGATACAGTGTTCCTGCATTAAATCTTTATTTTTAACTACTATTTTCACCACATCAGTGACATCTTCAGGTCGTCAATAGAAAAGGAAAAGAATGATGTCTTACATTTGTGGTATTCCCAACCATGAAGGGTTAATAAAGGTGGGCACAGCTTTTGAATGAAGAAAGGTGATCTTCAACTTCACCTTGCATTGATTAGTTTAAAGTAGATTTTGGATCGTTTTTGAAATAATGAAACTCTTGTCTCAAAAATGTTTAATGAGCCTAATCTAGAAAAGATGTACCAGTAATATAAGTTCTTGGAAAATATAACTCATAAAAGCAAAGAATAAGGTTTGAAACATACATGTATTTTATGTATTATAACCCATCAGTTAGTCGAACTGTGCCAGGAGATCCTATCTCTACATATACTTTGTGTTGTAGATAATTGGGATGGATTGTCTACCGGTTACCACACTTTTCTTGCTGGGGCAGGGCTAAGGATTTTATTTAGAGTTTGTCACTAAATAAATTCCTATTGCCCAGGTGGGAACCAAACTTTAGGTTTACTAGGTGAGATTAAGAACAATACCTTAACTTGCATGGCTATCCTGAGCCCCATTTCTATGATGTAGTTGTGTTCAATTGTTAATAAGTTGGGCACCAGAAAAGTCATTTTATGATGTAAAATATGCAGCGCAAATAAAGACAACAAGAAGATTTTAGTGTTTTAATGTTTTGGCTTTCTGCTACATCTAAAGTTTATTGATTTAAGTATGGCCAAGACTTTGCTATACACAGCTGATATGGGTAAGTAAACTGAGCTGTTTTGTAGATTCCTGAATAATGCTGACTCCTTGGATAATGAATAGTTTGTCTCTGCCATGGAACACTTGTTGATACTCCTTTGAGAAGCAAATAATGATCTGCCTGGCCCACAAAATCCTGCAGCTAGATTCTTCAGTCTGCAGAAGATAATACTTCAAATATGGGCAGTATTGGTGCTAAATATTCTTCAAATGCCTATTGAATGAATAAAGATGGCAAAATCAGTACCAATACATGACTTACTTTAATTAAGAAAAGGAATAATGGTGTTAAGGAAAAAATGAGTGTCGGCAAGGAAAAGCTATTTTTTATAAAAAAAAAACCACACGAATAATTTTAAGAAAATCTTTGAATATCCAGAGAGCCAAAGAGAAATATATGATTCATTAGTTATGAACCCTAATTTAGAACATATAAATATAAAAGTTATTCACAAAGCAATAAAATCTACATTTTTTTTGGCACTTTATCTGCTCTAGAAACTACATTATTGAAATTCATGATTTTCAGTCTTAACTCATATCATTAAATATATAATAGAAATTAAAAAGCATCTTGTGTTTCAAAGTGGGAGAACAATATTAATCTATTATGGAGTGGGAGGTGCTTCTGAACTAAATTTCTGGAGATCTATTATTGTTTATTCAGTTATAAGATGAATTACTGAGAAGGCCCTCAGATTAATTTTCATATTTGACAGAGAATTGCAAGGATGTCATTATTGCCATAATCCTTCTGATATTAGAATAATTAGTGCTATGCTCATAAAAAACCAAAATGTGAGAATTCCAAAGCAGTAGTAGTGTTTGTAGACATATTGGGAGCTTTTGTACACGTATGTAGTGAGACAAGAGGCAACTCGGAAGATCTTTGAAAGCCATTTTGTATTTGTCTGTAATAATGGTGTCTATAAATGTTAGGGAAAGGAAAACAAATGTAATCAGTTTGTCCAGAGCTGTCCCTCAAGTTGCACCCCCCCCCCCCTGTAATATGTAACCTTTCCAATTTGGAGGCAGATTGAATATAAGACTATAATGAATCCAGTATTTGCAGGAAGATAGGCTTCCGAGTTGGTGGAATGATGCAAAGGTGTCACATTTGCAGGTTTTTCTATTGACATAGCAGAGAAGCCAGCTCAACAAAACACAGATATAATTCACAGGATCGATCAAGGTAATTGGACTCGAAGTAAACCCTACTGATAGTTTCTCTATAATTATAAATGGGGAAACATGATTTCTCCAATAGGCACTGAGTATCTTGGTAGCGACGTTTTAGGAGAGTGAGGTGAAATGGCAGTGGAAAAAGTTAATCATTATTATAAGAAGTGTCAAATGAATTTTGGGTCTTCGGGTCTACAACAAAGATTTTGATGCATTGGATAATATGCTGTACATGGGAAGCTTCTCTCCTACAAATTTGCCACTATCAAGGAAATTAATCAATGCTATTGTCAAAAAAATGTTTAATTTTGAAAGAGAAGCAAGCTAATTTATGACTAGATTAATTAGTTACTTCAAGAACTCGACATTGACCAAATGTTCACTGTAAATTAATTAAGACTTTTTTCAGAAAAAAAATCTATTAAAGGTTGGACAGTATACCAATGGCTAGGAGTAGGTATCATTCGATTTAATGAAAATCTGGGAAAATAAAAATTCATATGACAAGGAAATCTTCTTTCGATTTGTATGAGTAAATAGTTTAAAGCTTAAACTATTCCCTCCCTTAAAGCAGGGAACAGTTACAGTCAAATGCAATTACTCTTGCTTTGGGGAAGTTTACAGTGTGAAGTCCGCTTGTTTAATACTCGTAGCTATGAGTGATAGTAAAGAAGCCTTCATAATTGACACCACTATTAGTCACAAATGCAATCATCTCAAACAAGGATCAAAAGTAAATTAGGAAAATACATGTATTTCTAAAAACAGCATTCCATACTATCAAGAGAAATACCATGAGGATATTGAGAATAGAAGCTAAGTTGAAAAGCTACCTTAAGAGTAGATTTCTTACTGCATCAAGGAAATTCTTAAATGAAATTAGTATACTCAAAGCTACAATACCACTTCTGAGTGAGTCCATTATTTTGAATTCGCTTGGAATAATAAACAATCACATATATAGGCAATAATTTTAACCAATGTTTTATTTTCACAATCGTTTTGTTTGACATTTGTTATTTTTTATATTACTTTAGAAATTTTTGTGATGTTTAGGTAGGTTTTTTTTTCTGTTTGAATTTTTGTTGTGTCTACTTTTAATAATTGTTTTAAAATTCTTATCCCTAACCATTATCCATAGATTTGAGTGACTAATATATATATATATATATATATATATATATATATATGTATATATACTAGCCAAGGTACCCGGCTTCGCTCGGAAAATCATTTCAGACGGAAAGATTTTATTTCGTTTTTGGCAATGCTACTATGTGTAGAATTGCTCTTCCCGTCTAGGCGCACTTTTCCCCGTAAGGGTCCCTTGGGCGACTTATGGAAAAAAAAAAATTAGGTTTGAAGAATAAATGAAAATAAGTCTCTAATCATTCCCTCTCCACTGTTTGACGCCACCGTGAATAATTCAAATCATAATCATGGATAGCATTTATTATAATTAAATATCATCTATAATGTACGTATTTTGTATATACGATCTAGCTAATATACCCGGCAGTGCCCGGTAAATCATCGTTGACTGACTAATGATTGTATTTTATAGAAAATCATTGAAAAATCAATTGGAATCCAAACATCACAATTTTTCATTTCAGGCCTCCCTCACAACCCCCACTCCCGTTTGGACCTAAAAATTTTAATCTTATAATCATGGGAGAATTAATGCTAATTCACATTCCGAGTTTTTTTAAGTTCGGTTCAATAGTTAGTGCCCAACAAAATTGTTGGCCCCCGCTCTAGAATGTTTATTTTGATAAAATTTAATAATAATTTTTAAAAAAATGTTTATTTTCATTAAAAAAAAAATTAGATTTGCCAAAGCTAAGGGACATTTTAATCGAAGTACACTTAAAAATACTATAATTGATCAGTTATCGAGCGGGATGATAATGATTAAATTACTAAAATGGCTATAAAAAGTAAAAATTTAGGGTTGTATATGTTTTTTAATGCCACATTATAAAAAAATAAAAACAAAAAATTTCGTCCAAAAATTAAAAAAAAAATGTTAAGGGTGAACAACTCTTATCTCTTAGGGGTATGAAAAATAGATAGTAGCCGATTCTCAGACCTACTGAATACGCATATAAAATTTGGTAAAAATCGGTAAAGCCGTTTCGGAGGAGTATGGTAACTAACATTATGACATGGAAATTTTATATATTAGATATATATATATATATATATATATATATATATATATATATATATATATATATTATATATATATGGGCCTGAACAGTATTTTCACTGCTTGTGTTTGAATGGCCTTTGACTTCTAAGAGTTTTTATGTAAGCCATAAATATAAACTTTTTAATTTATTTATTCTGACTGAAATGGTTTTTACACTTTTTAATGGTAAACAACAATTTGTTAGACCTTAAAACTAAACATTATGAGATAGTTGAAGATATTTTAAATTATTAGGACTGGGAATAAATAAAGAAAAAACATTTGAACAAAATTTGGGATTACAATAAATACAAATATTTATAAAATTACACAATAAATATAAACAATTCTTATTTCATTTTAGCTTTTAAATTGTGATCGTTTAAATTTTCTCAAATTTTACACTTTTTTTTTTTTTTTTTTTTTGTATTAACCACCTTAAATTATACCACTGATAGGAGTCGGTGTAAGCAAAGCCTCCCTATTTGTGATGACTAAATATTTCAGTCTAGAGAATCAACAAATCACAAATCTGAAAATTTTCAGCTAGAATCTTAGGAATGTATCATATCTACTAAGAATAAAGGCATCGTTGCATTTCATATCTGTATTACCTTGTAGTAAGAGGTTTCACATATATATATAGCTTATGCAGTAGTTAAGACTTATATAATTCATTAAAATAGGGTACAAAGAAATAAAAACATATAGACAAAATATTGAATTATAATAAATACAAGTATTAATATAATCACATAATAAAAATTTTAAAAAATCTTAATTTAACTTTTACATTTGAGAAAGTTTATAAATCCAAATATTATATTATGAAATACAGTTTATATATTTTTTATATTGAGATGTTGTATATAATTAAATTTTACAGTTTTATTTTTAAATCATCTCTTAAATTATTATAGGCCTTTGGAATGGGATAAGCAGAGTTTCCTCTCTGCTAGTGAAAAGGTTGTACTGCAAAAGACTAGATATTTAAGTTGGAGGCCTAGAAATCATGAATCTGAAGGCCTTCGGCTAGAATCTGAGCAAAAGGTATCATATCTGTATTCCCCTCTGCTGGAATTCCATATACTTCAGGCAGCGGCAAATGCTTTAGCAGGTTCCCCCTTTAACACAGTCAATTTTTTCAGCATAGTTGAAGCTATGACTGGGGAACATCTCTTAAACCTAGCAAAATTATTACAATTCAAGTTAATATTTTAAGCAATTGTTAAATCTAATGTTTTAAATGGCTTGCATAAAAAGAAAAGAAATGGTACAGTGTCATGGACAATCGTTTATTTTTCCTATTTTTCTCAATTGCTCTTGCAAAATTAGTATAGTTCAGCAAATTCAGCTGTAATTAATAAAATCAATAAGACTCTTATTTTAAAAACATTAGTGCAATTGATAATTATTTATTTTTTAAGAGCTTCGCAACATACGTTATGTTACTCATTTAAATTAAAAAAAAAGTGGAACTACTAATAGAAGAATACAAAAACACAACAAATAAGACAAAATAACAACAAAATATTAAATAAAAATATGCAAACAGAACAATATTAAAACTCAGAACATGGCAAAAAACAACAATACCAAATACAATTAAAAGCAATAAATAGATGATGAATGAGTATTTAACAAAATCAATTACATAGAAATAAAAGTTCAAATAATTTTCAATGTTTAAGAAATTAAATTAATAGATGAATAAAATCACACTTCTATAATACAAGTTGTAAAAAAAAAAAAAAGTTTTGCAATGTCCTATGTACATCTATTTATTGCTTTTAATTGTATTTGGTATTGTTGTTTTTTGCCATGTTCTGAGTTTTAATATTGTTCTGTTTGCATATTTTTATTTAATATTTTGTCTTATTTGTTGCGTTTTTTTAATCTTCTATTAGTATGTAAAGAAATTAAATTAATAGATGAATAAAATCACACTTCTATAATACAAGTTGTAAAAAAAAATGTTTGCAATGTACATAGGTTCATAGCTTAAGAAATAATAAGCCATAAGTAGAGAAAGCCAAATACGTGCCTAAAAATTCAATTTATTCAATATAAGTAATGATTTTATTAGTATTATGAGATAGAGTACCTATTAATACTTTCATTTTCATCGGATGCCTCTGATGGATTCTGATCTTCCCAATCTTGATGAACTCCCCTTTCTTCACCTGTTTCTTCATAGTTTCCTGTTCCAGGGCTTTCGGTTTCCTTCTCGTTTTCTAGGCTACCACGTTCCCTGGAATAAGAAATCCAATTATTAACTCCTTAAAATATTTGATGTTATAGGCGATTGAGAGTTCTAAGTTATATATCTATTTTGAAATCAGTAACATCATTCAAAGAAAGCAAAATTTTTCATTATGTAACATCAACTAGTAATAAATTACTTATTATTCATTACTTTAAGGAATATACTAACATATTAAGGAATATACTTAATAGTTGTATCCAATAGAATTTGGAAATAATAAAATCAGGGAATTGAGGGACCCTGGCTCGTATTAAAATTTAAACATTTTATTTTTTTTCTATTTTCTGGGAATATAGATTGTTACAACATCTATCATTATTTGCTTTATCATTCTTGTGACTTTACTAGTAGGAAAATATGTAGTATGTAGCTTTAATAGTAGAACAATTATGTAGTGTGCTCGTGTTCAACTGAGTAAAAATTTAGGGTCAATCAAATGGATTTGAAACCAATAATGAATTTAAAAGGTGTTTTTATTAGAGCTTTTGTCCAAAACACTGAAGAATTAAATAGTTAGGTGAATGGGTTCATACCTATCAAACAAAGAGCCCTTTTGAAGGTTTTGTGGAGCTGCATCGATGCATCCAAGGGTCAGCAGAAAGATACAGCACATCTGATTAAGTAAATCAATTTTTAATTAAAAAAAAAATGAAAAAAGCATGAATTCATACTATTTATGCATTTGGAGTTTCTGATCCACATTGTCAGTCTAAGGCCAATCACATGCATCTGTACTTTGGACCTCAAGAGATTCAGAAATAGTTATAACAAAATACACTCACGGAAGAATGTTTGTCATGATCCTATAATTATTTTAGGTTTTAGTTGTGAATGGGCTGGGGTATTCATATCAATTAACTATGCCATGTTTCATTGGACTAACAGATTTCACTCTTAACAGTTCTTAACTTATACAAAGAAAAAGAAAATGCACAGTAACAGGGAACTTTCATATTTTAATTACTGGGAAATTTCAGATTTTGGTTTAGAAATTTACAAATTTGACTTGGAAATTCTGTATTTTAGAAATTACTCTACTTATAAATAACCTTCACTTCAAGCTAACCATCTCCAAATAAAATCATTTACCCCCAGTTTGAATCAAATTCAAAATCCACATTGCAAAAATTATTTACATCAAAAATCTTATATCTGTATTATGAGATATCTCCATCCCGATGACATCCAAAACTTAAAATAAAATATATTACTCATTTAATAGTTAATGCCACTTATTTATTTACATATTCTAGAAAGAGAATTGCCATTGAATGCAATGTAAATTTATGACAAATAAAATAATTATTCGTAATGGACTACATTAATGACCGATGAAATTAAAACATGAGAGAGACCTAGTATTAAAAACTAATGAAACCTACAGAATCGGAGCCTTTTTATTTTAAAAAGTTTAGAAATCATGATTATACTATCAAATTTTCAATGATAAGGACTTAATATAATTGATGAACAACTTATACTTGGATAGAAGTTAATAGTGAAATAAAAATTTGCATTCAAATGGAATTTTAAAGGAGTAAATTTAAAATTAATGACATTAATAAAGTTCAAATAAATATGACGTTGGTTCATGAATTTATAAAGACTTCAAAAGTACATTGAGCAATGTTCATATGTGTTGCACATTTTCTGCAACACGACTCAAAAATAATTGTTATTAGGTATAAGCACTTGACATTTCAATATTATAATATAGTTATAAATCATAAATGGGAGCCTCATTTTCGAGCAAGGTAGAATATTTTTGCATGGGGGAGAGTGTTAACATAAATCCAGCGATTAATAAGAAAAAAAAAAAGATATGTAGAAAATAGTGTATCAGTGACTTCATTTCTGACATTAAAGAAGTTCAGCTAATTTTATATAATTCATCTAAGCTATATGTACTGAATATTGGTCTTGTTGAATAACTTTGAGTCATGAGTCTGATTTCTATGCGGGAAATGGAATTTATTATGTGACAGACAGCTATTGGTAATAAGTTCATATTTTTTATGTTAAGTGTTTTATATATTGATAAGCATTATAAAGAGAGGAATATGTGTTAAGTAGTCTGTCTCCTTTTATTATGTTAATTAAAAATGTTTCTCATTGTTTATATATATTTTCATCAAACCCTGCATCCCAAACTAATTTACTGCACCGACTCAGTAAATAAAATCCCTAATCCACCCTTTTTACAGCCTAGACAAGAAAAGGGTGTTAACCTATAGATAACCCAACTTGATTCATATTAATAGTATAAAGTGGACTTTAATTTAACATAATATTTATTAATATATGTATAAATTAATCAAAAATACTTGTTTAAACTTTTTATGGAAGAACATGTTGTGAACGTAAATTTTAATTTATTTTATGAAACTGCCAGATATAAAGAACTATGGTTTACTTAGTCAATTAGAAAGAATCATAATAAAAGATTTTTCAATGGAAAATCATTTACAAATCTCTTTCCTAGATATTTGATTAATTTTGCCAAATATTAAATTTATATAAGTTCACATATTAGATTTTTAATTGATACACTTCTTCCTAATTGAAATACTTTATGAAAACTATAGTCTGAAATAGAGAGATAGTTTTGAAATAAGACATATATTGAGAAACCATATTTTTAAAATGAAAAAAGGACAGGAAGCTTTGATTTAAAGAAAAAAGTTATTGAAAATACATACAGTAAGTTCTGGCATATTTCCCATCACAAATCACAAGTGACTTCGGTGTACCTGATCTATCTCCCCCTTTTAGCTAATATGGGACTGTAAATTACTACGTCCTTGGTACCAATTATTGTCGAATACCTGTCACTTGTTCATTAACATTTTACATTTTCACTTGATTTAGGCTTGATTCAGATTTTATAATTAAACCTTGAGTAATGAATCCACATTCATAGCTACCCTATTGCAGTGATAATACTTCCATACTCAGAGGTTGACTTTGATTCTCTCAGTAATATATAATAAACTAAAAGAAATATCACACACATTGTAGAAATATTTATTTTGACCAGTGAGTAGTTACGTTTTAAATGTTTTATAGAAATATTTTAAACATTGATAACTGCTGCTTCTATTGAAATATTAAAGTAAACATTCTATGGTGAGATAATTAAGAATGTTTTCTACTTTCAAACTAAAAACTACTAAATCAAAATAATAAATACAGATGTGATAAAATATTAAGTAAACATTAACTTGAAAACAAAATGCTGTGATTAAGATTATTATTATAATTAATAGTATTAATTTATTAAATTAATTTTAATTGAGGGTTGTACAACTATAATATTGCAAGCTTTACTATTTTAATTTAAATATTTCACTCTTAAAATCAAAAGTAATTTGTATATCTTCATTAAACTATTCATCAAATACTTAACCAATTTACATATTATTTAAAGAATTTTTTTTTACGTTTTTCATAATATTTCAAATTATTTTCTTTTTCATAAATAAACAATGCTGAATGGCAAGAGTAAGTAGAGGCTGTTAAGTGCATGAGTTGGAGAAGGAGAGAACTGCTCTCCTTGAATAATAAAAAAATAAGAAAGTAAAAATAAATGAATGAAAATAAAACTATCATTATTCTTAATAAATTCAAAACTAATTAATTTGGACTACAACATATCTAACATCCTCTCTTAAATTTAAATCAACCAACTCTTTCTCTTGGCCTGTTTAACTACGACCCTCGGATCTGAAGCTGTAGACTTATGACTCTTAAAAGGGTAATTATGCGTGTTTATTGTACATTCAGATTAAAGAAGTTATTTTTTTACATCAAGTTTATGCTACTATGGCTGATTGGGGTGGTTACCTCCCTTTTCCAGCCAGGGTGGGACTAAGGATTTTATTTAATGAGTCACTAAATAGATTCCTATTCACAGATGGGAATCAAACACGCCACTCTAACTGGTGTAACATATGAGATTAAGGACATGTATGGCTAACTTGAGCCAGTTAAAGAAGTTAGGAACAAGTTTACAAAAGTGAATGTGATATAAGTTACATTCCCCAATAATAGTTCAGCATAACTGAAGTAAATCATGGTGGTAGTCATGATAATAAAGAAATAATCTTTCTCTACAATATTTTACCTACAAATTTCCCTTGAGTGCCATCTTCAGGCTTGTATCATAAAGAAAAGAAAGAAAAAGAATAAAGGACAGAGCGAGGTGAGAGAGAAAAAAGGGAAAAACATTGATTATGGAGGAATTATAGAAGTGAGCTTAGTTTCAGGTGGAAGAACCACCTGTTTAGTTTAAACTTTAGTATCTTTGCAGCCTCGATTATAGGCGAGGGGACAGCTAATGGAATCCACATCTAAATCTCTATCAAAACAACTAGTCCGACTTGAAGGGGCTGTCAAAACTAAGCAGGCATGTCACTTCATAAAGTCACATTGTGCCATATCAGCATAATTGTTCACATTGAAAATTCAAAGTATCTCTGTTATAATTCGTCAGATCAAAATATATTATATGACCATTGTTCTTCCAAATTTATTTTTCTACAATTGTTGCACTACATCTAATATTAACTGAGATATTTATATTTTTTAGTTTTCTGGATTCAGTATATCTTCCTACTCATTTTAAATTATCCATAAGGCAGCATATTCCAAAAAGTGTTATTTCAAGCTGATACTATTTTAATCGAACAAGGAATGGGGGATTAGAGTGACAAAGAAATTGAAAAATCTCCATTATTATGACTAGTAAAAAAAAATGTCATATCTTAAATCTGATTGGAAATGTAACGTTCAGCAATTCTTGCTCTACACATTTTTTTTCTTGTAACTTGAACATAAACTGAGATACTTATACTTTTTCAGCCTCCATTTGGTCTCCACTTCTGCTTATACAATTTAAGCAACTCTATGAATAAATATCTTGTGACCAGCTTAAATGTCAACATGCAGAATGATGTCATTAGTGTGACATTGCAGAAAATGATAAGTCTGCTCCAGCTATGTGAGACTTTTTCATTTTACTGCGTCTTTAAACACATGTGCCTCCTCATCTGATTTCAGCTATTAATGAACTTGATATTTAGTTTTATATTAAATGTTTAAATATTATGTTTGGTATTATATATATACAAATTTATTTGTCTGGTAACACTATTGCAACTAATAAAATATTCCATTCCCAGCCTCCCACCAGAGCTGACTGTTTTCAAAACAATAATTAAGGTATGTGGAAAGAATGGGAACCTGGAGGTTGTGAATAAAGATTCCACACTTTGAGGGGAAAGAATAGCAAGGTAGGCAGAAAAAGGTTTGATAACTTGGAGAGGACTTGCAGAAGCTGGGAATCTGTAATTTGAGAAGCCTACCTTACAACTCTAATGAAAATCTTGCCTGGATATGAAGGGCCAAGATATGCCACATGGCTGTGGTGAGAGGCCAACTGACCAGCTTGATAAGATTCCTTTATGTATTGTGGTGGCATTACAGACCAGAGGTTGCTTCTTTATTCAAGAAGTAGCTTCTCAATTGCTTCAGAATGCTGAGTGGGCCTCAACAGAATGAATTGAAGCCTAACCTCAAGAGTAGGTGACAGTTTAATAAGTATCAGTATGCAATACCCGATCTTGAACCTGTTACTAGTAGCACAGCAGTATAAAGCTTCAATCTACTAGCCATCTCCAACTCCCTTAGACTAGTCATTTATACGGTTCCAGTGGCTTCAAACTAGCTATGAATATAGTACAATTTTTTTAGGAGGGCGTACACCAACGTATACACAATATTATAAACAATAATTAACAAAATAATTTATTTTCATAATACTTATAACATATAAATTTATATATACATAACATTTTATTATATACATCCTTCATTCATTTTATCAAATAAATAAATATTTAATATTTAGTTCTAGAATTGATATTATTAATGAAATGTAGATAATTGTCACAAAGAAAATAAACTTTTTGGAGAAAAATCATTAGTTTTATAATATTCTTCATTTGAATGTCTATAAGTTCTGGCACAGCCTGGTAAAAAAAGCACAACATTTTTTCAGGCTTCTTGATTATAAAATATGGGTCTTAATCTTTTATCAAATCCCTCTTAATACAAATCAGCTAATGAGGTTGTACCTAAAACTTTCTGGAGGTAAAGTGTAATATAACTGATCTTGTTGATTAATTTATTAGGTACATTTGTTATTTCATTCATTTTCTGCTAACTTAAATATTAACAGTAATTTTCCCCTCCCTTTTCAGCTTTCAGTAAATGCTCAATCTTACTCGTGGTTTTTATAAAAGCTATTATATCAATAAATATCTTAAATATAGCTTATATTCCAAGTCTCATTGACCTAGGGTTTTTATCAAGTGAGAATAATCTTTGCTGGGATGGCATCATATGAGTACGATTCCAATGTGTGGGAAATCTGCTTAGCTTACACTGTCCCTCCCTGACAGGTCTTTTTGCAAGTTATTCTCAATTTCTTTTCACTTCTAGTAGAAATATTATTGCTGGAAGTATTGTGTTATACCTTAAATCGGTATAAGTTGGATTATGCTAATCCATTTTGGTTAATCAAATATGATCAATTATTTTTTATGACAAACCACCAGCTGTCTTATACCTTGTATACGAGGCAGTCCACCATCTACCATTTTATCCAAGGCTCTTGCAAGAGTATATCACTTATTAGATTGTTAGTTTTATTAAAACCACTAAAACAGATAGTTTAGAGTTCAATCTCCGAAAATATATTTCTCGTAGTTGATGTACGTTGAGCCCTATTTTGTAGATAGAAATTAACAAGTTCTCGAATTTCTGACCTGCTTAAATCACCCCTCAACCCTAAGAATCGAATGAGATGATCTTCTTTAATATCAGGATATTTGTCACTGAGAGTATGCAGGTCAAGGGAAAGCATTTCTGAATCTTCGCTTTTCAAAATTTCAGCTAGAGAAGCAATTGCATCAAATGGAGAATCAACTCTGTCTGCAACTTTCGGTGCAATTTTATTAAAGAAATCTTTTAGTTGTTGCACTTCCTTCAAAATTTTTGCTCCAGCCACTTTACGTTCCTCAAATGTTCTGAAAGTAATCTTCCTCTGAAACAAAGCCGATATATATCGTTTTACTACATGATTTTCAGCTTCCCTAATAACGTACTCAAAATTCTTTGATCTAAGATGAACATAATCTTGGAAATAGTCGTCCAAAGTAACACAAACTGTGTCTATAGGTATTGTGCTGCTTACCCATTTGGAAGTAATGAGATCTTGGAAATGTGATTCTAAATCTAGGAATGCTTCTTCAAGAAGCCACTGAACAGCTTCATTTCTTAAATTTTGAAAAGTTTTTAGCAATGACGAGAATATTAAAGATGATTCGTTATTTGTTAAGTCTGACCTCCAAAAATTTTGTTTCATTTGTTGAGCGAGTTCAACGAAAAGCATACAATTGTTCACTATTGTAATCATGTAATGAGTAAAATATGGAACTTGACTTCTATCTTCAAAGTGATGAATTTTAAATTCCACAATAGCCGTTCTATATAAATGACCGTATTGCTGAACTTGCTTCATGCCTAAAATTAAAGCTTTGTCAGTTAGATCTTGACCAATGGTTTTAGTAACCTGTAGGTTCTGATCTATCATTTGGAATATAATGACAGGGGCCGCAGTGTGGAAGTGTCCTTCCTGATCAGCCTCAGAGGGGACTCCTTTACTCCAATCGTGTTTCTCAGTTTCCAGCGTTTTTTGCATCCACTCTGTGTAGTTATCTTCCATATTTTTAAGGTATTTATACTGTAAATCATTAATTATTTTTCGTGAAAGTAGTGGTTCCAAAGCATTAGTTTCGATATTTAGATCACGATGCTGCATTAGTTCTGGGCCGAAATATGTACGGACAACCCAGGAAAGCATTGTAACATATTCATTCCCTTCTAGACCGGAACTTATAATTTCTTCTAGATGCCTGGAAAGACAATTGTGGTACATTGTAACGTACCTACGTACAATATTGTAATGAGGTGGAAAACATGGTTCACAAAGTGTTTTTACCACTTTTAAATCCTCGAGTAGTAGTTGACGGGTTAATTCTAAGTGAACAACAAGCCACATCTTATTGCTACCCCTGTCCTCGACCTGAGTCCCTTCGATTCGTTGAGCCACAGATTGTTCAAGAACTTCAAAAACCATGTCCTTCCAACGTTTCGGTCGCCCAGGGGGCAAGAACCCACTCTGTTTTTGTCTTTGCAAGGAATAAACATCCTTCTTTTCTTCTTTATCAATTATTCGTAATGCTGTAACAATAATAGTAGGTTCTTTACGGACTGTATTCAGAGTTCTTGACAGAACGAGCCGCAATTGCTTTTCTAAAAGCTGAGATGCAGCTTCAACATCTTCGAACCAGGCCTTCAGTAGAATTTTGTCAGCAGTTGCTTGATTAGGGATTTTATGGATTTCATACAGCAAATCATCCCTGGAGTTCTCTAAATCGCTAAGGCTGTGATGAGCAAATAGGAGCTTACCCTCATTAATCCACTGTTTCGTTTTTTCAACACTTTCAGGAACTGAAAACAGATTCTTCAAGTTATCAACAGCTGTCATGTACTGCGAGTGCTGCATATTTTTGGATCTGACAACTTGAAGTTTTTTCACAAGTTCAGGTAGATCTTGCAATGAGTTATTAATATTAGTTAAGTTACTCTTAATGTCTTGAATTTCTTGGAGTGCAATCGATAGTTGACTTAGGCCAACACAAACTCCGTCTAATTGACTTTGCATAGTTGTCTTTAACATTGCTTCAACAGAAACTTTCTTCCTAGTTACTCTGCGCTTATACTGTTCAACTTTCTCCAGTTGCCCAGGACGTTGAAGCATGTTTATTACATGCTTTGTGGCGGTGGCTTTAGCCTGCTTTTCAAGTTCTTCAATATCCATTTCATAAAGTAAAGATGACAAAAGTATTACAAAATATATCGGAGGAACACAGAACTGTCACAATAGATGCAGGAAGGTTGCACTACTGTTTCTGTTATGAGAGGTTCTTATTAGAATAAATTCCAACGAGCATCGTGGAATATCCTATAATGTTGTCAATGCAAACCCATAATTATTTTAATGCACTGTGCCTCGTTGATTAAATTATTTTGTAACTTCATATAAGGTACAGGGTATTTGACCAATTTGGTTTTATATATAGCATTGTATTTTACTAATTTGACTCAGATATAACATATTTGTAGGAAGAAAAATTGATGGAAATAGACAATTGATAAACAGATTTTTATAATAGTGCACAATTAATTTATTATTTATTATTATTATTTTATAGAAGGAATCAACTAATGGACAGCATGTTGACAATTTATTCTTTCATTTTTATTACATAAAATATCTACTTTATTTAGCAACCATTAACAGAGATACAATTTCTAAAGTAAACGACACACAAACATTCACATACCCCAATAAACCCTCAAAAAGAAATGAGAGAATGCTTTAGTCTTGATTGTAGATAGAAAAATATTGGTGATAAAATTGGGTATGTCCATTGTGACAATATCGACCTGAAAACTGGTATATACAATATTTTAGTGATACAAGATCGCACTTAGAAATGAGTGAACCATTTATGTGGCCTGCCTGTCACTTGGAAAGACTTTAAATTAACAAAAACACTTAAAACCTGATATAAATTGAAAGAAAAGTTATATATCGAGTTTGGTAGCGATCAAACACGAATACCGTCCACTATAATGGAAACAGACATTTTATATATATATATATATATATATATATATATATATATATATATATATATATATATATAGTGGTCGCTCTTCGTGTTTGATCGCTACCAAACTCGATATATCAGCATTTCATGTAAAGAAAAAGAGTGGCAGAAATCGGACCCGGAGGAGGGGGGGGGGGTTCAGGGGGAATTCGGAAATTCAAATCGCTTATGTTATAATGAGTCCTACCGAAATATGTTAAAGAACCAATCTTATTAAACTATTGATGCTGTACAGTTATTGTTCTATACGTGATTTTTGGTAGCTCAAATGTTAAGCGAGTTATTCGTTCTTTCATATTTTTGGCCTCGGTAAAACTCACTTCTACTCTTCGGATTTTTACTTAGAAATAGAGAATATATGCGGAGAGGAGCTAAATAGTGTATCATACCAGTACGTGGGAAATTTGCTTAGTGTAGACGGCCCCTAAGGACTTTTCGTCTTTTCCTACGTAGGATGGCATTTGAAGAAACTTTCGAAAACTATGTCATGTGTATAACCTCAATAGCAGATTACCCTAAAGGGAAATCTGCTAAGAGCCTATAAAACAACAATTGTAGAAAATTAAAGTTAGTGATTGGTTATACATTTTTCGATCGGTTTAAAAGGGATAATATTCGAATTTGGATCGCCACCCCCTCAGTATTTCAGTCATTAGTGATTTTGGTCTTTAGTTTTACATGACTGGCTTAAATAGTGAGTTTGGTAATTAGCATACATGATTGCGGCTCTAGAGCGTATATATATATATATATATATATATATATATATATATATATATATTGTAGCTGCAGCTGTCATTGCCGTGGTAACGCAATGAACGTTGTTATGGCAACTGAGCCAACATGCTGTGAACAACAGAAATTTGTGGAGGCTAATGTTTTTATCTTTTCACTCAAGTTTATATAGTTCCTTATTTTTATAAGTTTCAAATATGTATATTTTCCAAGTAAGTAAAAAACAGTGTCGTGTTTTGATAATTTTCATTTACTTAAAGAAAGAACGTTCAAATGGTGACCAACCGACGTGATTTTATCTAGCACTACGCGATCACGTAAGTAAACAAATAAAGCATGCCCTTCATCCAGTGAACGAGAGTTACAATGCCATGTTATTTCTGAAATAACGCCGGCGATAGCGTCTGAAGTCGTAAAAGCCACATCAGCAGCAAAGGTAAAACTCTTAGTTACCCTATTATTAAACCGAAAGCTTTCGTCCTTCAGTATTAGGTTACTTTTGATTTCTTTTAATATACCAAGTCACTCGACGTGGTGATGGACGAGAAGACGACACGGCAACCAGAACCACCGACCTGATCCTCATTCCTCTATCCAGAGGTTGCGGCGTTTTCAGGAACTTCATCCCGGCTACCGACGTTCTATAACACGAACTCAAAGCTCTGGTTCTTGCAAGTCGTCACCGTCTTTACCACATCTAGGGTTACATCACCCCAAATGAATTCCAGGTGTTTGTAGCCGGTTTGGTGTTGGATGTTCTGATACAGGTAGCAGATCTAACACACGCATCTTACGATCCATACTTGCAGTTTAGGGAGCGTCTTGTTTTCATTTAAGGCAAATCTGAAACTCGCCAAATCAAGAAACTCATGGTGGATACCCACCTAGCGAGTCAGTGTCCCTCGCAGCTGTGTTGGCAGTTGCTTCAGCTGGCCGGATCTACCCCCAGCTCAGACGGCGTGAGGATCCTGTAGCTCCGGAATTTATGCCCACGCGTGGTAATTCTGGCTGCCACCAACCAGGAGGACGTCGAGGCCCTTACCTGCGTGTTGGAGGGACCCCACGAAGCCCCAATTGCCGTGAATCTTCGACCCGCTCCAGCAATGATGCCATCCTAGAGGAGCTGAAGAACCTTTAGAGAGAGATAGCGATGCTAGTCAGCTGGCAGGCGTAGTTGTTCCCAACAACGGGAAGGGGGGGGGGCTTCGAGTCACCAGGAGATGGACTCTACTTCCTCCGTAGATTTGGAACCAAGGTCTGGAACTACAAAATCCCTCGGAAGCCTCGTGAGCAACGGGATTTTTAATGGGTCTGACTGATGAAGCGGCCATCGTCGAAGCCCGTCCGCAACGCCACCTGTATATTATGAACAAGAGGTCTGGACTCTCCTTTCTGGTGGACACCTCTAGAAGACGCCTCTATCTCCAGTTCTACGTAACGCTCGCATCCACCGCACAGCACAGCTATCCTTACCTACGGCGTGAAGACGCTGAATCTCGACATTGGTCTTCGGCGCATATTTCGCTTAACCTTCATGGTGGCTGATGTGGGTCGTCCCATCTACCACAAACTCTCCCTGGACGTCAGGAGCAGATGGCTCTCCAACCAGCACACCGGTTTCAAGACGATTGGGGAAGTCTCCACTCCTCCGATCTTCACCAACCCTGACGTTTGTCCTTACGCCTACACCCTACGCGACTTCTCGAAAATCACGCGCCCCTCACCTCTACGAGAACCTCTGAGGCACGTCCTAGAGCACCATATAGAGACGGAGGAACACCCCGTGAACGTTTTTCGGGTACTTGAAGACTATAGGCGGTTGCATGAGCTGACGGTACTGGATAGGTACGTGTAGAACCTGATGGACTTCACTAATCAGCTCAATAAGGCCATTTTCACACCGCTGAACATCACGCTCGGGTACTACTACATCCCCATTGCCGAACAAGACTTGGTGAAAACGGCAGCCATCAGTCCCTTCGGTTTGTTCACCTCCGGATGACTTTTGGCCTTAAAGACGCTGCGCAGATATTCCAGCGATTTGTCGACAACATGCTGCGTGACGTGCCATTCGTATTCCCCTTCTTGGATGTCCCTTAACATCGCCAAATGTGTCTTCGGAAAGTCGAAAGTGGGCTTCCTTGGATTCAAGGTAGACGCAAACGAAATCCAACCACTGCCTTCCAAAATGCAGA
Source organism: Riptortus pedestris (assembly GCA_019009955.1). Classification (NCBI taxonomy): domain Eukaryota; kingdom Metazoa; phylum Arthropoda; class Insecta; order Hemiptera; family Alydidae; genus Riptortus; species Riptortus pedestris. Next base: position 6,097,682 of record CM032229.1, read on the forward strand.
CGAACCTGGAGTTTCCCCGTCCAGCCACAATTGGTGAGCTCCGCGGTTTCCTGGGTATGCTGAACGTCTACAGGAAGTACGGGTGCATGCCCTGACCCCACTCAATCGGCTCCTACACAACTCTTGGAAGTGGGACAGAAGCAGCAAAGCTTGTCAGAAACTGTGAAGCTAGTGCATTCTGCTGCTTCCGGTGAGCTTCCCCTTGTCTGCGACGCATCCGACCACGTAATTGGTGCAACCCTGCAGCAGCGTAAGGATGGAATGTGGAGTCCCTTGGGATTTTTCTCCAAGACCCTTTCCACTACGCAGCAGAATTACGCGACTTATGACCGTGAGCTCCTTGCGATTTATGAGACAATGAAGCCCTCTCGTCGAAGGGCCTAGCTTTTTCACAATTACAGACCACAAACCGCTCTCGCATGCCTTTACCCAGCGATCTGAGATAGTTTCTCGTCGTCGCGTTGGGCACCTTGGTTTCATCAGCATGAACCGGTAGTGGCTACCGGCCAGGTTACGAGAATGTCGTAGCAGATGCTCTCTCGCGCATCGAAGAGGGGGCCAGTCGAACGATCTGGAAGCTCTGGCAGAGGCACAGCGGAAGTGCCCAAGAATCCAGGAGCTGAAGAAGAACCCATCGCTGGAGCTTATGTCGTTGCCCAGAACAGAGTCCAGGATACTCTGTGAGATTTTCATTTCCTCATCAAAAGAACGTTAATATATGTACGAGTATATATAGGGAGTGACAGAAATATAGAGATATATTGTCTGCAGCGCAATGGAGAAAATAAGATGTACTAACATATTGATCAAAACATCCAAACTAAAATCACATTAATCCTTCAAAACTCTTTGGAGAAAACCCTCAGAAGAACTTAAGGTGGACGCTTGTAACTGCACCGCGATCGCCTGTTGTCTCCGTCACTCGCGCAGCAGGCCCCTCGCAACACTCCCCTGTCTATCTTCTATCTCCATCACCCGTCTTGGGCGACGGGAGAAATGGACCTTAACAGTTGTCAAAATTTGACAATTACATCCATCGTCCATGCTGGAAGTTTTAAAATGAAATTCTTAGCAGATTTCGCAGCTGGGAATAAGGTTGTACTCATGAAGCGAGCTTCGAAAAATGGTCATCTGACATCCATTGTTCTAGGATATGACGAAAATGAGGTCCTTTCAAATTTTCATAAATGTATGAAAAAATTAAAATATGTTGTAACATGTACAAATTCCAGTGCTATATTATTAAATGAAAAGAGTATAATAAATGGCCAAAACGCGAATGGTTTTTAAAAGTTGCGGGAGATATTGAGCTGAAGAAGTTGCCCGAGGCGCTGCTCTGACGTTGGTGCCTATCAGCCTTCATTAAATGTCAAATGGAAGGATTTAAAAGATGAAAAATGTTATCTCAACTGAGCAAATTTATTGTTCATGCTATGAACACATCTTCTTTAAAGTAAATCAATAATATACAAAAAATATATTCCACCTGAAGAAGTAATAAAGCAAATTCTTACAAATCTCTCGGCAATGGAATTCTGAACAGAGCACACTGTATTTCTCCTACACCGTTCTTGGGGATCCTGCTTGCCATCCGCCATGAAAAGCCCAGATCTGGTGAATTAAATGTCCTGAACGTTTTTGAATGAGATGGCCTTTTATTATATTATTTTTATATCATATAATTCTTAATAATTTATATAATTATAATAATAATGAGGGTGTGACCTATATGATTCCGAAAAAGGAAGGTCACTTAGAACCTAAAGATTACAGGCCCATTACTTGCTTAAATGGAATCTATAAACTATTTACATCTATAATTAGTGCTAAAATAAATAGCCATCTTGTTTCCAACGGGCTTCTTGCTCCAGAGCAGCTAGGTTGTAAAAGTGGTGCTAAGGGATGTAAAGAGTTATTAGTTATAGATTCATTTATAGCGTCTCAGGCGTAAGGAAATAGCGGAATATTTCTATAGCATGGATTGACTACAAGAAAGCGTATGACTCAGTACCTCATAGTTGGTTAATTGAAGTTTTAAAAGTTTATAAAGTTGCTCCAAGTGTAACCAATTTATTGTCACGTTTAATGGCAACATGGAAAACTTCGCTTAGCATTGGAAAGGGGAAGACAAAATTCCAGAGCGAGACAATTAAAATAAAAAGAGGTATTTACCAAGGTGACAGTCTCAGCCCCTTGTGGTTTTGCTTAGCTATGAATCCCATGAGCCAAATAATTCGAGACAGTGAATACGGTTACGAAATTTCTATAGGTAAAAAAGAAACTAAAGTAAGTCATAGCCTTTATATGGATGACCTGAAGTTATATGCAAAGACACCTACCCAGTTGCAAAGCATGATAGGCATAATAAAGAATTATAGTGATTCTATTGGTATGTCTTTTGGGTTAGATAAATGTGCTGTCTTGCATATTTCACGAGGTCAGAAAATGACTATAGATAATATAATAGTTTCTGATGAAACCTATATTCACGAACTAGAAAGGACTGAATCATACAAATATCTTGGTTTTCAACAGCATCTGAAAATAGGAAGTTAACCTGAGACATTACATAAGATCGAATGATAGCCACGTCTTCAAAGAAATAGTTAAACTTGATGATGGGTTTACGGCCTTGAACTTGAAATGTAGTAACAATCCTGAAGTTAAAGATGAATCCCACTTTCTTTCAGAATGGCAAAGTAAGGAACTTCATGGTCGTTACTACAGTCGCCTTTATGACTCGGAGGTAGACTTGGCTTATTCTGTCGCGTGGCTGACGTATGGAAATCTGTTTTCAGAAACAGAAGGTTTCATTTCAGCTATCCAAGACCAAGTGATTGCCACCAGATCATACAGACGTCATATCCTCAAAGACAGTAGTGTCTCAGACAAATGTAGATTATGCAACAAAGCTTATGAGTCCATTCAACATATTACGGCAGGATGTGAAATACTTGCTGGATCCGAGTTCTTACACCATCAAGCTCTAGCCGAGAAATTCGGCATGGTAGGCAGTAAGGTCGCTTATTATCGCTATAATCCTCAAAAATTATTGGAAAAAGATAATATAAAGATGTATTGGGACGAAGCGATGATAACTGACCATACTGTGCACCATAACAAACCGGATATTCTCATTATTGACAAGATCAATAAGACTGCTGATATTATTGACATTGCAGTGCCCAATGATGAGAATATTCGAAAATCCCATGCCGAAAAGTTAAGAAAATATCAAGAATTGGCTATCGAGCTCAAAGAGGTATACAAACTGAAATCTGCCATAGTTACGCCTATTATAGTAAGTTCAAATGGATTAGTGCCAAAAACAACGATAGCAGGCACCAAGAACTTGAATCTGCCAACAGCAATTATAAAAGAAGCACAGCAAGGGGTACTTACTAATTACTAAGTTTTTAATTCCCCATAACATGTCACTCTCACAAACTCCATATCGGTTGGATTTTCCCCCGATATGGATTTTACTCCAGTTTTCACTGAGTATAAACTTCCCCCATAATAATAATAATAATAACAACCTGTAGATAACCCATACTAATTGCCGTAGTTGCACAAAGTGGACGCCAATAAACAACACTTATTAACGCTCTAGCGTTCACAATTTTTGCTTGATCGTTACCGTCCTGTAAAACTAAAGATCAAGATCGTTAACCTCTGAAATTGGAACATAGGGAGGAAAGAGAGTCAGAAGTGGGGTGGGGATAGGAAATTCGAAATATCTCCATTACTTAGAGTTGATCGAAAAATGGCATAGAACCATTTTTTTTTGTACGGTAAATTTTCTATAACTGTTTTAACGATTTTTTTTCTTTATTCCGAATATTATCCGAGATATTTTGTATTGTAGTTTTCAGCGTTCAGTAAACCCCTACTCCTAATCATTTTCTTATCGTAATAAGCTGACATATCATGGAAAATCTTGTACTTAGCAAAAATGTTGTTTTCATACAACCTGTACGCGGTTCAAATGTGAAGATTATATTTTCTAGAGAGCTCGATATTTAGTTGATGAATTCCATACTTAATATTTAAACAATTCATTTACGGCTAAAGAGAAAATGTGTTAATGATCCGAATCGGAAGAGGGGAGGGGGTAAACCATCGTAGGAGGTGGGAAATCTGCTTAGATTACGTATCAGCTACGTCACGGGCGGTTTTAAATAAGTATATAATGGATTTTCCAAGCGGTATTCCCCCAGATTCTTTAGCTGTCGCGTATTTAAAAATTCCGTCATTATGTTGACTGTTTTGTACCTATTGGTTTTTTGCCAAATGATACCCACAACAAAAGTTGTTTATTTTTTTTATTTATTGTAACGTCTGTTATATAAACTTTTGTTGTTTATTAACGAAGTATAAATGAAATATGCTCTAAACATTATAGCGGGAGTCAACAATTTTATTGGACAACAAAGACTTAACCGAACTAAACAAAACTCGGTATGTGAATTAGCATCCACTCCTCCATGATAATAAGCTATATTAACATCTTTACGGGCTAGCAGGAGTGGGGATTATCAGGGAGCCGAAATGAAAAATCAGGATAATTCGTTTCCTATTTTATTTTTTTCAAACATGCACATGACAGAAGGTGTTTAGTTTGTTATTTAGAGTAAATTTCTTTATATACACTTTTATTCTATAGTTTAAATAGATGGAGTCAACAATTATATTAATACTCATTAAATTTTATTTGATATATGCATATAATGACATATGATGATATGTTTTTAGACTTACATGATAGTTTTAAGTATATAATTCGGATTAGTGAGGTTTCAAATATCCGCCCCCCCTCTTTAGTGAAAATATCTAAGAAATGAGGTGTTATTTATTTTCTCTAGAAAATAACTTCGTTATTTATTTCCAATAGAAAAATAAACTATATGATTTCCATTATTTAATATTTGTAATGTATTAATTTATTTTTTTATTTATTTACGTCCACTTTATGGTTCTATGGTTAATTGGGACGTATTATCTTCTACAGGTAACCACCATTTTCCTGCCAGGGTGTCACTAAGGAATTTATTTAATGTGTCAGTCACTTAATAAATTCCTATTGCCCAGGGTGGGAATCGAAGTCACCACTCAAGGTTTACCATGTGAGACATTAAGATCAAACTTTAACTTACATGGCCAACCTGATCACCAATGTATTGTTTAAACAACTATATATAACTATTAAACTATACTAACTATATTACTATATTAAACAGTACTATCTATAACTATCAAAAAAGTCCATCACGCAGGAGCTGCGTAAACTAAGCAGATTTCCCACGTAAAGTTTTACAATAGAGAAATCTGCCTAATCACAACTGTAGTTGTAAGAAACCTCTAAACCTATTCACGAGGGACAAATAGTTACGGAAACGGCCGCCAGAGCTCTCGGCGGAAAGTCCGAACATAGCCGATTCCTGCCGACCACACGCAGAATACGAATGCAAATATCTCGGTTAACAGATAGATAGATACAGATATATAGATTCATTATATACAATTTCTCGATCCGACGTATAGTAACGGAGATATTACAAATTTTCGAAAATCCTCCCCTCTAAACCCCCCTCGCACTGGTCCGATTTCAGCCGTTAATGAACTTGATCTTTCTTTTTACATAACACGTTTAAATATCGAGTTTGGTAACGATCAAACAAATATGCGACCGCTAGAGCGTTAACAGACAAATATATATAGATATATAACTTTCAACGGACCTCATTTTCGTCATCTCCTGGGTTGGATCGATGGATATTTGAAGAAATTTGTCGAAAATCGCGTCATGAGTACGACCTCAATAGCTGATTTCCCTCAAGGGAAATCTGCTAATAAAGACAAAAAACTCGACATGATTGTTTAAAGTATTATTTAGGTTGTGGGGCTCAGGTTAGCCAAGCGAGTTAAAGCGTTGACCTTCATCTCACATGGCAAACCTAGAGTGGCGAGTTCGATTCTCGCCTGGCCAAAGGAAATTATTTAGTGACGAAATTCATTAAATAATATCCTAAAATCCCACCCTGGCTAGAAAAGGGTGGTAATCTGTAGATAACCCGTCCCGATTACCCAGAGTTGCAAAATGTGGACGTTAAAAATAATAATAATAATAATAATAATATTTAGGCTGCAGGGAGGTCTACGATCTCATCCCCTCACTTAACTTAATTTAATCGTTTTATGTAAAAAGGAAGATCAAGTCCGTTAATGGCTGAAATCGGACAAGTGGGAGGGGGGGTTTAGAGAGAGGATTTTTGAAAATTCAAAGTATCTCCCTTATTATGCGTCGAATCGAAAAATGGTATAGAATAAATCTTTTTGCTGTTTAAATTTTCTATAAATATTGTTCTATACATTTATTCTGAATCTTGAATATTAACCGAGATATTTGCATTTGTATTCTGTGTGTGGTCGCCAGGAGTCGGCTATGTTCGGAACCTTCCGCCGAGAGCTCTGGCGGCCGTTTCTTTAACTGTTCCTCGTGAATAGGTTTAGAGATCCCTTACTACTACAGTTGTTATTGGGCAGATTTCTCTATTGTAAAACTTCACATGGGAAATCTGCTTAGTTTACGCAGCCTCTGCGTGACGGACTTTTTTTTTACTACAGCTATATTAATTGTTAGAAAATTCGAATTGTTTAATGTTTTGAATAGATAATTTAAGTAAATAAATGTTGATAACCCTCAAATGGGAGGAGAATTTGTAGGGAGACTAAAACAGTTAATTGAGTTATCATATTTCCTTTTAAATACTGGTATTGCTTTCTCCTAAATACAGAAGCTTTCTAAACAATGCGTGCTCGGATTGGCCTGTGACAGGAAATATGTACATTATAGATAATATTTAATTCTAATAAATGCTATTGCATGATTATGGTTTGAATTTTTCACGATTATTCAAACCGCGGAGAGGGATTGATTGGGAACTCATTTTCATTTATTCTTCAAAACAAATATTTTCATTCAATTAGTCCTCTAATGTACAGAAAAACAATAGGCCCAGAAGGAAAGTATAATTGTGCACATTAAACCATAGCTATAAAAATACCATCATTACTCTGTCAACAAGCATTTCCCGATCATCGCCGGGTACCTTAGCTAGGATAGCTTACAGCACCCTAAAGCAGCTCACACTTCTACAAAGCCTAGGCATTGGAGCGAGAACAACCTTACAGTGCCCTAAAGCAGCTCACACTTCTACAAAGCCTAGGCATTGGAGTGGGAACAACCTTACAGTGCCCTAAAGCAGCTCACACCTCTCCCTCGGAGCCTAGGCATTGGAGCGGGAACAACCTTACAGTGCCCTAAAGCAGCTCACACCTCTCCCTCGGAGCCTAGGCATTGGAGTGGGAACAACCTTACAGTGCCCTAAAGCAGCTCACACCTCTCCCTCGGAGCCTAGGCATTGGAGCGGGAACAACCTTACAGTGCCCTAAAGCAGCTCACACCTCTCCCTCGGAGCCTAGGCATTGGAGCGGGAACAACCTTACAGTGCCCTAAAGCAGCTCACACTTCTACAAAGCCTAGGCATTGGAGCGGGAACAACCTTACAGTGCCCTAAAGCAGCTCACACTTCTACAAAGCCTAGGCATTGGAGCGGGAACAACCTTACAACGCCCTAAAGCAGCTCACACTTCTACAAAGCCTAGGCATTGGAGCGGGAACAACCTAACAACGAACTAAAGCAGATCACACTTCTACAAAGCCTAGGCATTGGAGCGGGAACAACCTTACAACGCCCTAAAGCAGCTCACACTTCTACAAAGCCTAGGCATTGGAGCGGGAACAACCTTACAGCGCCCTAAAGCAGCTCACACTTCTACAAAGCCTAGGCATTGGAGCGGGAACAACCTTACAGTGCCCTAAAGCGGCTCACACTTCTACAAAGCCTAGGCATTGGAGCGGGAACAACCTTACAACGCCCTAAAGCAGCTCACACTTCTACAAAGCCTAGGCATTGGATCGGGAACAACCTTACAGCGCCCTAACGCAGCTCACACTTCTACAAAGCCTAAGCATTGGAGCGGGAACAACCTTACAGTGCTCTAGAGCAGCTCACACTTCTACAAAGCCTAGGCATTGGAGCGGGAACAACCTTACAGTGCTCTAGAGCAGCTCACACTTCTACAAAGCCTAGGCATTGGAGCGGGAACAACCTTACAGTGCTCTAAAGCAGCTCACACCTCTCCCTCGGAGCCTAGGCATTGGAGCGGGAACAACCTTACAGTGCCCTAAAGCAGCTCACACCTCTCCCTAGGAGCCTAGGCATTGGAGCGGGCACAACCTTACAGTGCCCTAAAGCAGCTCACACCTCTCCCTAGGAGCCTAGACATTGGAGCGGGAACAACCTTACAGTGCCCTAAAGCAGCTCACACCTCTCCCTAGGAGCCTAGACATTTGGGACAGAATCGATGAACGTTTTGGAAAATGTTGTCATGATAACAACCTTATTTCCCTTAGGAGAAAGCTACTAAAAATCAACTACAGAAAAACTCTGGATGTATGAAAAACTTTCGTCACGCAGTGGCTGCGTACATTAAACAGATTTCCCACGTGGTGGTATAAATCACTTTTGATCTCGTATCACTACATTTTCCCCATTTCTATGTAAGAAACAGTTGAGTAGAGGGGGTGGTGTGTGGAGGAGTTACTTAAAGCTGAAAACAAAACAATAGGAATAACTTGCTGAATACGTGAGTTACGAAACAATTAATAGCGCAACAATTTTTAATTAACAAGTAATTAGCAACATTGACCCTATAACATTTTACGAGCCGACTCATATTAACGATAGTATTTTGAATTTTGGAATTTCCTCACCTTTTCCTCCACCCCCTCCTCCCTTTCAGCCGTTTACGAACTTGATTTTCCTTTTCACATAAAAGGATCATATATCGAATTAGGTAAAAATAAATTGCGATCGCTATAGCGGTAATATATATATATATATATATATATATATATATATATATATATATAATAAAAAAATAAATAAATAAGTAAATATAAAAAAACAAGCTGCCCTCCACCTGGAGAGTACCCATCAGGAACAGCCTCCTAATCTGCCTAAATGGGTAATTTACAAAAAATATCTCTTTTTTTTATTTTTTAAACAAGCAATTCCAATTAAATTTTGAAGTGGGTCGTGAGGAAGGAAGATCAGCTTTATGTGTTACTTTTATTTGTATAAACGATAATTTATAATTCTTGCCGAATGCTTGAGTACAACAGTAGATTCTGTAGCTCTGTTATGGTTTTTCGGCAAATATGCACAGGATAAAAGTTGTTTATTTTGTTATTTAGAGTAACTTTTGTTATATTCAATTTTGTCGTATAACAAAGTATAAACGAGATATTCACTAAAAAATTAAAGTGGGAGCCAACAATTTTATTGGGCACTAACGATTGAACCGAACTTAACAAAACTCGGTATGTGAATTAGCAGGAAAGAATTCCTGATTATAAGCTATATTAAAATGTTTAGGTCCAAACGGGAGTGGGCCAGGTGAGGCCTGAAATGAAAAATTGTGATCGTTTCCTATAAGATTCTCGGCAAACATGCACATAACAAAAGTTGTTTTTTGTGTTTTTAAAAGTAGCTTTTGTTGTAAACATAATATTATTAAATTTAATATCCTAATCTCTAGAAATATCATGCAGGACAACGTCTGTCGGATCCGCTAGCATATATGTATTTGTCTGTTACCGCTCTAGCGGTCGCAATTTTGCTTTAATCGATACCAAACTCGCTATTTAATCGTTTTATGGCAAAAAGAAAGAACAAGTTCGTTAAAGGCTGAAATCCGAGTAGTTGGAGGAGGGGTTTTGAGGAGAGGAATTTCGAAAATTCGAAATATCTCCGTTATTATGCTGTGATCGAAATATTGTATATATCCAATTCCATTGCAAATGTAATGTTCTATAAATGTTATGAGCATTTTTTTCAATATCTTGATTATTAACCGAGATACTTGCATATAGTTTTCGGTTTTCAACCCCCCCCCCCCCGCCCCGTACTCATGTCATATTAACAATAAGCTGTTGTATTTTGGAGAACATCATTTGGAGCATAAATACCAAATATTGTTCTCATTGAACCTTTACGTTTTGAGATAAATGCAAATACCCGGCACACGTGGGAAATCTGTTTAGTTTACGCAGCCCCTGCGTGACGGACTTTTATTTGGGAAATGTGCTAAGCCGTGAGTGCGTGAAGTTAGTGCGAGGCTAGATAGAGGGCGCCACCTGGCAGAACCCCCACCCCTAGACCGGGCCAGCTAATAGCAGCATCAGATGGCTCAGTGGCCATGTAGAAGCCCATCTGCAATGTACCACTCTCTCCTTCTTCTAGCAGCAATACTTCCCTCAACACTCGCCAAGGTACCCACACATTATTATCTAATATCTTTATTTATCCCTTACTAGCGGCTCATATGTTCCATTACCAATATTTCTATTAAAGCTATCATGGAAAACATCTAGATTACTTAACAGAAAGCGGCTTTGGATTTATTTTTCCATGATAGACACTCAGAAATTCTACTTTTTAGATAAGTTTATACTCTCCTTTGGGTTTACTATTTACTAAATAATAAAGCAATGGGATCAGCCAAAAGAAGTATTTTATATCCCGCATAAATTTCGACTTTTCAAGCTTCAATCCTTATAAAATACGAATCCGAAGTTAAAAAGATATACTTGCTGTCCCCCGAAACATCTACACGTCCCCCCCCCCAACACATTTTGGAATGCTCGTTGAATTGACATCTTACTCAATTTTATCCTCTTTACACAGGAATAAAATTCTGTAGCGTTGATATGTTTGGAAAAATTAGTGAAAAAGGTGAAGCGTTCTCAACGATTTTTTTTTCTTTCATCTCCTATCACAAAAATGCTTACGAATTGAGCCTTTTGAGTGAATAAATGAAGTTTCATTGATGGAAATTGTTGTACCTGTAGACCAAGTTTGTTTAATCTCGGGATTTCTGTAAATAATCGTATAAATTGTTGAGAATTTTAAATGGGATAATGCGATTATAAAAGAAGAGCTTCGTGTTAATTGTTTCTTTTTCGTATTGAAATTAATCAATTTGGAAATGTTTGTAGCTGCTCCTTGGAAAAAATCATGTTTTCCAGGCAGAGTATCCCTCAAATGTGGAAGTTTATTAAAGTTTGGTGTGCTCCATCCTTTGGATACTGCATATATTTCAATATACACATAATTGTCTGTATACAAAAAAGTCCGTCACGCAGGGGCTGCGTAAACTAAGCAGATTTCCCACGTGAAGTTTTACAATAGAGAAATCTGCCTAATAATAACAGTAGTAGTAACCTATTCTCACGAGGACGAATAGTTAGTGAAACGGCCACACAAGCGCTCGGCGGAAACTCCCGAACATAGCCGACCACACTCACAATACAAATGCAAATATCTCGGTTAATATTAAAGATACAGAATAAATGTATATAACAATATTTATAGTAAATTTAGTTTTCAATATGATTCGTATACACTTTTTTGATCCTACGTATGGTAACGGAGATATTTCGAATTTTCGAAAATCCCCCCTCTAAACCCCCCCTCCCACTGGTCCGATTTCAGCCATTAACGAACTTGATCTTCCTTTTTACATAAAACGATTAAATTCCGAGTTTGGTAACGATAAAACAAAAATTGCGACCGCTAGAGCGTTAACAGACAAATATATATATCTATATATATATATATATATATATATATATATATATATATATATATAGATATATATATATAATTTTGAACGGACCTCATTTTCGTCATCTCCTGGGTAGGATCGATGGACATTTGAAGAAATTTTTCGAAACTCGCGTCATGAGTACGACCTCAATAGCTGATTTCCCTTAAGGGAAATCTGCTAATTAGACTATAAATATTATTAAAACAATAAACAAACAAACATGTAAACGTTACAATGTGTGTACACTGGAGGTATAGAACTACAAAGGTTGGACTAATTTTCTTGTATAAATGCATTAAATCCCTAGATGTTAGCGAGTAATAGTTTCAGTTTGTCCGTCATCCAAGTTTTCTTTTTTAAGGTAATGTACTTGATGAGTTTTTTTCTTGATCCGTCAAGTTATGTACACTCACAAGAAGTGGTCACATCTCTGTTCAGTCTCCTTGTCACATTTGGATGAATTTGTGTTTGTTGGTTTAATATTTGGAAGTAACTTTGTGTATGTCTATGTCCTGATATAAACTGTATTAGTTAAGAATTGGTGAGTGTTATTTTTTGTCTCTCGTATATAGTTAGTATATACATCTGTAATTGTCGTCCATTAATTGAGTTTGTTCATATTTCGTCCAATTTTATATAACATCCGTGCCTCAAAAGAGTTCTGTATTTAGTCAGTTCAGAGTATGTAACAGGTATTGATTCGTCTCATGAAGCTGCCTTTGCAAGTTGGTCTGCTGTATCCTTTCCTAAATTTCCCGAGTGTCCTTTTATCCTTGCTACTGCCAATATTACATTTTTTTGTCTACATAATGCCATTAATCTATTGATATGCTAAGTCTTTTCGTTATTGTAAATACCGTTCATGCTTATTTTGCTGTCATTGTAGATTGTACAAGTCTCCCAGTGTTTCGAGTGCCTCAGCACTGCAAGGTTTCCCTTTGGGTACTATTATGTATAAAACTTCATTGATCAAGAGATTTGAACATGAAAACGTCCCGTTTATCAGATTTCTAAATAAAGAAATTAAAAATGTCGTACGTTGCAGGAATTCTTTACTTCTTCAGCTGAATATTAGTTTCTGACGTCATGGTGGTAATGTTTTGGCGTTTATGTTCTTCACCGGCGTCAGTGGGTGCTGTTGAATGGAAATCTGCTAAAATCAAGATATCCATATATATATATATATATATAATCAAATAAGGCTGTCGATTGCATCTTCAGTGGAGCAAGATCATGTTTTGGTTTTAAATAAAAATTTACTATGGGATGGAAATCATTTATAGTACTATATAACAATCATTCACACTCTTGTTAAACTCACTGCAGCTGAAAATGATTTTATCTTCCAGTTTTCATTTTTGTCATCATTGAGGAGTTGTTTATATGTTGTTTGTAATTCTGATGTCCAAAGGCAGACTGTCATGGACTTGAACATGAAGCTATTCCGTTTTGTCCGTTTTTAAAAAATCTGTCACCATACTTGCACTTGTTTACCACGCATTTTCCATTTCTGTGGGGAAAAAACGATGAGTAGATGTGAAGGGGGGGGAGGGGGGGGGGGTACCGACTGCTGAAAGTATGAATAACTCGATCAGTATTTGAGTTACGAAGAAAGGCATAGTACAACAATTGCAAAGAGTGAACAGTTTAACAAGATTGGTTCTATAACATCCTTTAGTGGAAATCTGCTAAATTTCTCTTATTTTATATTGCATTTAGGACTTACTTTATGACTCCTTACTGTTGTGTTCCATTTCCATTTTTGCTTTATGTATTGGTATATTCAAAGATTAATAAGACATTCTAATTTTTTGCAATTTTTATATTTTGTTACAATGAACAATACTCGCCACTTTAAACGATTTATGAATATCTGTGTTGAAGAAAAGTAAAAATATTCGATGCAGTAGTTTGCATGAAAATCGGCCGTTCCTACTGATTCTTATGACCCTCTGAAACCAAATATGTTTCCCCCGTTTATTTTTTTGACTTTACGATCGCTAGAAATGTACTAACGAAAGATATGGGTTACCGCCCAGTCCCAAGAGCATTTCAAGAAACTAAAAGTCCGTCACGCAGGGGCTGCGTTAACTAAGCAGATTTCCCACGTGCGCCACGTATTTGCATTTATCTCAAAACTTAAAAGTTCAATGAGAACAATATTTGGTATTTAAGCTTCAAATAAAGCGCTTCATAACGTAATAGAATATTGAAAATATGAGATGAGTAGGAGTGGAGCTTTACTGAAGATCGAAAACTAAAAAGTGGAAATATCTCATTAAATAATTAAGATAGTGAAAAAATGTACATAACCACATTTATAGAACATTACATTTGCAATAAGATTGGTTCTATACAATTTTTCGATTCGACGCATAATAACGGAGATATTAAGAATTTTCGAAATTCTCCCCTTCTAAACCCCCCCTCTCCCTGGTCCGAATTCAGCCATTAACGAACTTGATCTTTATTTTTACATAAAATTACTAAATATTGAGTTTCATAACGATTAAACAATAATTGCGACCGCTAGAGCGGTAATAGACAAATATATATAAAAATTTTCCAAAATCGCTTCATGAGTATTACCTCAAGGGAACCTTAAGGGAAATCTGCTAATAAAACATAACAAAACATGAAAATACTTGGAGTGAGGTAATGAGAATACTAATGTACAGATAATCATTTTCCTAACTGTCGTTGCATATTTATGTTATAATTGATGTATATTGTTGCTATATATAATTAATATTTGGTGGTGTTTGGGGAGGGTGAGTGGGTCTGGAAGCTGGAATATGGGGAAAAGAAGTGAGAAAATTCCTCCATAAATTAGTAACTTTTAATGATTTCTAACAATTTAAGGAACCAATTTCCTCCCAAATTCCCCAATAATTATCCTCCTTGTGACGCATATACGTATTTTAGACTTTTTAAACTCTTTAGCCCACCAGAAGAAATGTGAAGGTTAAAATATTCCTTTTTAACCCTCCAAATGATCAAAAAGTGTCAAAAATAGGTTGGCGGCAAAACGGTGAATGATGGGGAAAATTTGGATTCTGGAGGTCATTTTTTTACAAGAATCAGCAGTGATGGTGACGGACTTACAAAAATTCCTTGCAGACCAGTGATAGTGGTCAAACTTCTCAAGTATATTTTACACTTGGAAGAAGATATTTTTCGATTTTATTTGTTGAGCCGGTTTAATTTATTGGGGAAAAACTCAGTTTTTGAATATATTTTGTTTAAACTGTGATTATTTATTAATTCTTAAAATGGCGTTTTAGAAGATGTTTGTTCTCCTGTTAAAAGCCATAACAGACCTATATTTTTGAGCTTTGAGAGTTTTGAAGGCGAAAAAAGAAGAGATGTATTTGTTTGTGAGGCTAACTTGAAGCGAAAAGGAAACAATAGTTGGTTCGTTAAAGTCATCATTCGTGGGAGTATGTTTGCACTGAGCCACAAACTCAAACATTTATTGCTATCTTACATCTCTTGATGAAGCAATCTTTCAAATACTCCCCAGTTTAATCAAAGCAGTTTTTTTGCAATGCTACGAATGAGAAAATGTTTTCTATTTTGCATACAGCAAGAGTGTTCCATTACCTACTTTTACCCTAGGCGCTAAGGGAAAAAAAATAACAAATATGTATATTATTTGATGTTCTAATAATGATTCAAACAGTATTAATGACCAAAGTATTATTTAAACAAACATAAATAATGTCTCTATACATTTCTATGGACCCATTTAAAAAATCGGTGCTTGACTAAACTATAATAAAGCTTTATTTTATTTCACCATTGATTAGGCACATATTGTACTTAAACATATCAAATTTACTTACAACTACTTTTTTCTAACCAAAGCAAAATCAATTCTATTAGTCCGTTTTTGACACTATCTCACTATACGACAATTTTAAAATCAACGTTATTTAATTGTAACCTGTAATGAATCAATATTATATGGCAATAGAGAGGACACCTGCTTGAAATTCTGTCAGTAGAAATTGATGGTTGTATCCTGGGCTTATCATCAACTGCATCTGATGGAAAAACCATGGTTACATCCTGTTGGTTACCTACTGTTCAACAGCAGTATATGATTGGAAATGGACGATTGCATTCTGGGATGATCAAAAACAACATCTGACCGGAAATTAATGCTTATATCCTGACTGTTCACGAACAGTATCTGATTGGAAATGTCTCGTTGCATCTTGAGGCAATCAGGTACAGAATCTGATTGGAAATGTCTGGTTGCATCTTGGGGCAATCAGCTACAGCATCTGATTGGAAATGTCTGGTTGCTTATTGCGGCAATCAGCTACAGCATCTGATTGGAAATGTCTCGTTGCATGTTGGGGCAATCAGCTACAGCATCTGATTGGAAATGTCTGGTTGCATCTGGGGCAATCAGCTACAGCATCTGATTGGAAATGTCTGGTTGCTTCTTGGGGTAATCAGCTACAGCATCTGATTGGAAATGTCTGGTTGCATCCAGGGCTGATAAGCAATTGCATCTGATTGGGAATGTCTCGTTGCATCCAGGGCTGATAAGCAATTGCATCTGATTGGGAATGTCTCGTTGCATCCAGGGCTGATAAGCAATTGCATCTGATTGGGAATGTCTGGTTGCATCCAGGGCTGATAAGCAATTGCATCTGATTGGGAATGTCTGGTTGCATCCAGGGCTGATAAGCAATTGCATCTGATTGGGAATGTCTGGTTGCATCCAGGGCTGATAAGCAATTGCATCTGATTGGGAATGTCTGGTTGCATCCAGGGCTGATAAGCAATGCATCTGATTGGGAATGTCTGGTTGCGTCCAGGACTGATAAGCAATTGCATCTGATTGGGAATGTCTCGTTGCATCCAGGGCTGATAAGCAATTGCATCTGATTGGGAATGTCTGGTTGCATCCAGGGCTGATAAGCAATGCATCTGATTGGGAATGTCTGGTTGCGTCCAGGACTGATAAGCAATGCATCTGATTGGGAATGTCTGGTTGCGTCCAGGACTGATAAGCAATGCATCCGATTGGGAATGTCTGGTTGCATCCAGGGCTGATAAGCAATTGCATCTTATAGGGAATGTCTGGTTGCATCCAGGGCTAATTGCAATTGCATCCGATTGGGAATGTCTGGTTGCATCCAGGGCTGATAAGCAATTGCATCTGATTGGGAATGTCTGGTTGCATCCAGGGCTGATAAGCAATGCATCTGATTGGGAATGTCTGGTTGCGTCCAGGACTGATAAGCAATGCATCTGATTGGGAATGTCTGGTTGCGTCCAGGACTGATAAGCAATGCATCTGATTGGGAATGTCTGGTTGCGTCCAGGACTGATAAGCAATGCATCTGATTGGGAATGTCTGGTTGCATCCAGGACTGATAAGCAATGCATCTGATTGGGAATGTCTGGTTGCATCCAGGACTGATAAGCAATGCATCTGATTGGGAATGTCTGGTTGCGTCCAGGACTGATAAGCAATGCATCTGATTGGGAATGTCTGGTTGCATTCAGGGCTGATGAGCTATAGCATATGATTGTATCGATGGCAGATAAGTACCTATTTCCGATGGACTAGCTGATGAGGAGCAGCATCAGATGGAGTGGTATGTGATGAGACAGACAGGCCATTACCCCCGTCAAGGTCTTTGGATCGGCTGCAGAATTGGTCATCTTTCTATCGATCTGCTTATTTAGGAATTCCTAATCATCGGCTGTTTCTACTTAAGAGGAAACGATCTGTTTATATTTATTTTTCGCATCTAATATGATGTGATACGCTTTTCCAAATTCATTTTATTTAAATGTGTCTTGCTACCTATCGTGTCCGTAGATTACGTATACCACTCTGGATGACACATTTATTTACACAAATGCAAAGAGATAAAATTAAATTTAAACTGCACTATGGATAGGTTGATAATCAAAACAATACAATTCGTTTTTTGACAATTTAGTTTTTCTTCGTACATTCTCAGTAAACTTAGAACTCATGTATAATATCCCGGAAAGGAAGGTGTGTCTTGATTGACTTCGGAATCGGTATGGAATCGTTTTTAACATTCTTGCAGAATCCATTTTATTTATTTATTGTATATTTGATTATGGGATCCATATTACCAGGTGTTAGCTAATCACGACAATCAATACCTGCCCTTTCCTGAAGGGAGTACACTCCGTGTTATGCATTAGTTTTAACATTTAGAGAGTAATGTGATCCTGAAGAGGAACATGAAACATGTAGAAAGATGAGAAAAAAATGAGTAGAAATGCTTTTGTTGACCTACTCCCAACCCTTTCATTGGAAGCAGCTTGGGCCATT
Source organism: Riptortus pedestris (assembly GCA_019009955.1). NCBI lineage: Eukaryota > Metazoa > Arthropoda > Insecta > Hemiptera > Alydidae > Riptortus > Riptortus pedestris. The sequence continues at coordinate 6,115,752 of CM032229.1, forward strand.
GTACAACAAAGTTCATGTCAAATGTTGAAAATGTCGTATTATTTATTTATTAACGCTTTAGGCAGATACTCCTTAAGGGATTTCAGCTATTGAGGTTGTACTCATGATGGGATTTTCGAAAATGTCATATATATGTAAATGTGTGTGTGTGTGTCCGCTCTAGCGGTCGTAGGTTTTGTCTAATTGTTACCAAACTCGATATTTAAACGGTAAAAATGAAGATGGAGTTTGTTAACGGCTAAAATAGGACCGATGAAAGGGGGAATTTCGAAATATTTCAATTGTTATCCGTCGGATCGAAAATGTATAGAATCAATATTAATGACAATTTAATGTTCTGCAAATGTTGTGAAATTCATATTTTCCCTATCATGATTATTAACCGAGATATTTCTGTTTTGTTTTGGACCTTCAGTAGTCTTCAACTCATGTCATATTAACAATAATCTGTTATATCATGAACCAAATCATTCTAAGCTTAAATGGTAAATATGGTTTTCAAGAATATGTTTTAATTTTTATGCGATGTACATGGAAATTTGTTGTATGATGAAGACATCAATTTTAGTTCTTGTCTTGTAAATGTTTATTTAATGTATAACATACTCGATATATCACCGTTTCTGTCAACACTAAAGATCGTATTTGTTATTGGCTGAAATTGGACCTGGAATAGAGATAGATAGGGGTTAAGTGGAGGGGGGGGGATTTGAAAACTCCAAATACCTTCTTTATATTGAGTCACATCGTAAAATGTTATATAACTATTGATGTTCTACTATTGCTGTTCTATGCATTTTCTAATAATTCAAGTATTAACCGAGTTATTACTACTAATTTCTTGTTTTCTGCCTTCAGTGTGCCCCCCCCCCCTTCTACTCATTAGTTTACTATGTTGTAACATCACTTGGGAAATCTGCTTAGTTTATGCAGCTCCTGTGTGACGGACTTTTATTTAATGATTTCGTCATCTAATATTATAAATGTGTTAATATATGCAAAGCAATGTGGCTCAATTCATAATTCCTAGTAGAAGAAACCTATTTGTTTGTTGTAAATGAATGAATCAGTCAGCTGTTACACTTGTTTACAGGATTTCTATACTGACTCACAATATGTTCAGGATATCGGAATAGTTCATTTCTCAGAGGCCTTTAGGAACTATTATTATTATTATTAATTATAATTATATATGTGCTTCTGCGGTTTGAGATAAATGTCCGTCGCACCGGGGCTGACTAACTTTAGCAATTCTCCACCACGGCCTGGACCGACGCTCATGACTTCACAGTCTGTCAAACCTCACAGATGACGTCCTTTGCAGAATCAATTCTCACTTTCTTCCTTTCTAAGGACCGAATTTAAACACGAAAAGTAAGCCGTACAACAGATCAGGCTAAACTAGTGCTGCAACACCTAAGTTGAATAAGAGTCGGGGATTGCTGAAATTGGAAAATACAATAATAAAATAACTCCGTTAACATTCTATTTAGAGAAAAATGTGTAAAACAAAATTTGTTGGATAATATGGATATCCGAGTCCCTTGGACCCCCCTGGACATACTAACAGAGATATATGCAGTTTTTAAATTATAACCCTTCTCCCTAAATCCCCACTACACATGATCCGATTAAAACAATATATTGTTCGTTCGTGACGTAAGATGAATATAGTGGGGCTTTGCTGAAGGCTGAAAACTAAAAAAATCACCTTCTGTATTAACGATAGAGAATAAATGTATATAACAATATTTATAGTACGTTTTTTTAAAAAAAATAAGATTGGTTCTATACAATTTCTCTATCCGACGTATAATAACGGAGATATTTTGAAAATGACTCCCTTCTAAACCCCCCCCCCCCTACCATTTCACCAGGTTCGATTTCAACCATTAACGAACTTGATCTTTGGTTTTGCATGAAACGCTTATATATCAAGTTTGGTTACGATAAAACAATTCACACCCATCACTCAACCACCTCACTCCCTTATAATAGAGCGTTTTCGTTCAGGAAAAGAGAAACTGTCATCACCCCAACAAGTCTGACAGGCCTGGGAATTCGACCTAGCTAGAACCATTCACTAGGGCTTTAGATAAAAAAATCAAACAAGAATTACAACGTCTCGAGCGATAAAAAACAAGTATATATATGTATTATAATTTTAAACGGACCTCATTTTCGTCTTCTACTAGGGGCGATGGACATTTGAGGATATTTTTCGAAAATCGCGACTTGAGTACAACCTCAATAGCAGAGTTCCCTTCAGTTTCTCTTAGGAACTAAGTAGGCGTAAATGACAATAAGAGAGTTTAAAACTAATTATAAATGTGAAGTATTTTCCAAAGTTTTTCGCCTAGAATCTCTCGTGAAATTGACTTCTGTCTAAGGGGTTCTTGGTCGAAAAGGCTATTAGCTTGTAATAAGAAGGTTATTTAGATATCCGAAGGAAAGACATCTAGACTAACAAGGTATCAGATTTGGGCAATCGTTGCTTCTAGAACAAGTGGGATTTAGGTAAGAGTAGTTTTGAGAATTGGCTAGATTCAGGTAAAGGAGTGAGGTTCTAGAAGGGACTGGATTTAGGTAAAAGTGGCTTTTAGAAAGGACGGTAAGATAGCTTATAGAAATGAAGGTTTTTAGTTTGGCTAGTAGAAGGGTCCGGGATTTAGGCAAACAAAGGTTCTATGTGAAACAGGAGTTAGGTAAGTTCAAGAAGGATAACCTTTTATGTAAAGATAGGTTCAATAAGAAATGGAATTCAGGGTGTTTGTTTCCTTATATAAATACTATGTTGCTTCTTGACATTGCTAGAATTGTGCGAAAAATTTTAAATTTAAGCTTAGAACAAAGAGGTTCATGATATAACAGTTTATTGTTAATATGATATGAGTAGGAGTGCGGGTTTACATAAAGCTAAAAATTAAAAAATGCAAATATTTCGGTTAATATTCATGATAGAGAAAATACGTATTTAACAAAATTAAAGATAATTTAATTTTCAATATCATTGGTTATGTACACTTTTTCAAGCCGACTTATGATAACGGATATATTAAAATTCACCCTCCACCCCTCTTCCCACTGGTCCGATTTCTGCCATTAACGAATTTGATCTTTCATTTTACATGAAAGGAGTAACAATCGAGTTTAGTAACAATCAAACGAAAATTGCGACCGCTGGAGTGTTAACAGATATATATATATATATATATATATATATATATACTAGCAGACCCGACAGACGTTGTCCTGCATGATATTTCAAGCGATTAGGATATAAAATTTAATAATATTATGTTTAAAACAAAAGCCACCTTTAATAACACAAAAAACAACTTTTGTTTTATGCACGTTTGCCTAAAAACAATTAAAAAATGAAATATCGCGATTTTTTTATTCAGGTCTCCCTTATAACCCCCACTCCCGTTCAAACCTAAAAAAAAAATTAATATAGCTTCTAATCATGGAAGAATTAATGCTGATTTACATATAGAGTTTTGTTAAGTTCGGTTCAATCGTTAATAGGCAATAAAATTGTTGGCTCCCACTTTAATATTTTAGTGTATATCTCGTGTATACTTTGTTGTACGAAAAATGTGAATATAACAAAAGTTACTCTAAATAACATAATAAACAACTTTTATCTTGTACATATTTGGCGAAAAAACAACAGGGAACGAAATATCGCTATTTTTAATTTTAGGCCTCCACTCCTGCTCCATCTGCCTGGCTGATTTGTAAATCTAACCCATCCAGGGCGTCACCCAAACGCATACAAAAAAACATTGCTAGAATCAGATTTCTTTATGGTTGTTATCGATAGTCAACCATAACAAAACGAAAACATCCCTCTGGCTTACCGTATAGAAACGTTTACGGAATCCAGAAAGGCAGAAATTGTATGTAAGGAGTTGTAGAGACATAACTCGATATGAGTTACATAGTTATAGATGGGAATAATTTGGTCTGTAGGAGTGAGAGGGGAGATGGTCGGAGCATCATGGCCGCTATGCCAAAAAGAAGAAGCCGAATTCCAGCATCTCGACCAAGAAATGACCTTAGAGACTAACCCCCCGCCCCTCGCTCTTACTTAATTTATATGTCACATTATGTGTCGTTTCTTTTTAATGGCTTTATTCCCTGAATATATAAATATCTCTCAGCTGAGCAAAGGTTCCACTGACGATAGCTCCAGCCAGTTTAGATGGTTATCTGGAAAATAATTAATTTGAACTTTGATGACATTCTTCTAGATCATAAAAAAAAGGGGGTGCGTAAACTAAGCAGATTTCCCACGTGCTGTTATAACAAACTCACCACAAATTTTCTATTTCTGCGTAAAATAACGGAAACATTTCTAATTTAATCCCCCTTCTCCTTAAACCCCCCATTCCGAGTTTAATTTCAACCATTAACTATTATGATCTTTAGTGTTGAATGAATCAGTTGAATATCGATTATTGTGTACAACAAATGACCATCATTTGAGTTAATAACGTAAAATCTTAAATGATGACGTCATCACACAACATATTTTCAAGTAGCTTATCTAGTTTGATATTTAATGTTCAAATAAAGTGATTCAATATATAAAAGAGTTTAGTTTATTTGCCATGAGTATGAGTGGGGGTTTACTTGGTGTTGAAAAAGAAAACAAAAGGCAATAGCTCAGTTCATATTGGAATTACAGTTAAATTAATGAAATTTGATTTTAGTGAAATGACAATATTCAGTTTCAAAACTGATCCACTCATATTGAAACATCAATAATCCTTTGGAGCCCAAATAGAATGAAGTTAGCAAGTTTAAAGTCCCTTATATGCCAGTTTTGGATTAGTATCTGGCCTTTATTCTACAATAATCTAACTGTGTTCCTACTAGGTCCATTAACTAGGCTTCCGGATTTAAACACAACCATTTAATTTACGTAACACACATTTTAATTTACGTAAGAATATAAGCCATAATTTCTCAGATTCTATTGAAAGTGAAAAAATACACACGTTCTCCAGTAAAACAAAGTGAAAGATATAGCAAGTAAGGAAATGTGAAATTTTTACCGATTACTTTCGAGGGTCTAATGTCAAAGAAGCAACCGTATCTACAAAAACTTGCTTTGTGAAAAATATTGAAGATACGGTTCGATATCTGTTTATTTAAAAGGTTTAGAGATACGGTCTTTTGACAGTACATAAAAGATTTTTCACTGATTGCAGAGGTGTATTTAACTCAAAGTGAGTGGTTTGCGAGATTCAGCTCTTTGCCAGTAAACCGATGATTTAATAGTCACCCTGGGTGCTCTTGTGATAAAGCTTTTACCGTACAGATGAAGCAAGGGTATGGCTAATATTAAAATAGGAAACACCTTAACTGACGGAAACGGGTTACGAAATATCACTCAATGCAATTTATATATATATATATATATATACCTGAGATAGAAGCATAGCACTAGACATGCAAGTCTTCCAGAAAAAAAAAACCCAGTATTTTGACAAGCATTCTTACAAGTATGGGTTCAACGACTTTTTTACGTGTGCTGCTTTATTCGTTTGCTGCTTTATGAATGCAAAAGTTGGAATTTTTAGAAAATACAGTATTATCGATTTGAGCCTTTGGAAATATGGAAGTGAAGACTGAAGTTTCATGGATATGCCTTAAGGCACAGCGAACCCATCACAAATGTATTTGAAGGTTATGTTTACAGGGCATAATGAAATGGGAAGACCCAAGAAGGCATCTCATGGTTTTGTTGGGTATTGTACCACGAGTATGGAAATACATGTTGCCTCAGGAATTACCCAATGATTGCAGCTGTAAGGCGGGGCTTTTAATCCAGATGATGAAGCGTTTGTAAACAAGAGATGGTTTCTTGCTTTAATGATTTCATCAAAATAGATAAACCCGAGCCACCCAACCTAGTAATTAGAGGTATATTGATCAGCTGACTCGGGAGCAGGTGTTGTTAGTGAATCACTCCTACACCTTACAAAAGGTATTATGATGAAGGAAGCTGAAAGGTAATCTCCTATCTTATCTTCCTACTATAGGGTTTAATTAAATTCCTTTTAATAGTGATGGCTATCTGTTAATTGAAATTTGCCCCACTTTCATTATAAAGGCTGCACATGCGCATATTCCCAGTTGCATCACGGCCTCTTGTTTACATGCTGCAATTTGCTTTTGTTCCGGGATAGGGTCGTCTTTGTCTTAAACGATTTACAGTCATTAACTTCCTAGGTCCTAGAATCCTTGACAGACCTGTGTCTTTGTCAACAGCTCAGCACATATACCATCCCTGAGGTTTTCAACAAACGTCTACATTGAGTCTGATCATCTTTCAAAAGTACTGGTTCAGTTAATAAAGACACATTCGTCTAAGCCTTCTGTTTCTTACTTCCATCTCCCTTGTTCATCATTTGCCATCTTCTTGGTCGTTCATCTGGGCTTCCTCCTTTACACAAAATTCAATCACCTCAATTCTCTCTATCTCTGATGCACATTGTGATAGTCTTTGCGAACAACTTATGTGTTTATTGCTTTCCTGATTCTCTCGATGTGAATATATGTGGCAATTGAACCGCTCCAGCCGTATTTTTTAGAAGACGTTTTTTCGATTCTAATTGTATCAAAGCATAGTCTGGCAGGTTTTTCCAAGCTGCGTTAGATGTCTGGACTGCTCTGCCAGATTCAGTGCAAAAGCAGATCAATTCCAAGAAATTGAAAATCCTGTATTATACCTGAAGTTGTATTAAAAAATTCAATTGCTCTTCAAAGCAATGGTATGCCAAATCCATAGTACAATATTAAACCAAAAATAGGAGAAAGGTGCTTGGTTCTCGGAGACTAATTGCACTTTAAGAGTAGTTGTGGATATATTGGTGAAAAGTCCCCAGCGCAGGAGCAGTGCAAACTAAGCAGATTTCCCACGAAATGACACACTAGTCATGTCATCTCACCTTATATTCACCATTTCTAAGCATATTCTCTATTTCTAATTAAAACTCCGATGAGTGAGTTTGATGTTTACTGAAGACTGAAAACAAGGAAACACAAATAGCTCTCTTATTATATCACTTATGAATAAATGTACAGAGCAACAGTTGTAGAACGTCAGTCGTTTAACAATCTTGGTTCTATAACATTTTTCTATCCAACTTATAATAAAGGAGATATTTTGAAATTTCGACCCCCCCCCCCCTATTTCTGGTGCGTTTCTGCCATTAATGAATATGGACATTTGACGAATTAAATAGTTAAATATTGAGTATAGTTTTGATCAAATAAACATTCTCAAGACAAGACCGGAAAATATTAATTGATGAAGTTATCCTACTACGTATTTGCATGTAATCTCACGCTGCAAAAGTTCAGCGATGATAATATTTGGTATTTAATCTTCCAATAAAGTGTTTTATGGTATAACAGTTATTGTTAATATGACATGAGGAGTGTAGGTTTACTGAAGGTATAAAACTCAAAAATAAAAATATGTTGGTTAATAATTATGATAGCCAAATACGTGTCATGAGTACGGCCTCAATGCTGTTAAAGTGCAGTGAACAGAGAACAATAATAGCCTGTATTTGCTTTTTTTCACTGTTTATTCTTCGATTAAATATTATATTAATTGTATATGTGTTTTCCTTGTTCCACATTAGCTCCGGGGGGAATTGAACATCATGTAGAGTTTGGTGAATACAAGCACTATGCAATCTCTCCTTCTTTGCTTATTGTTACGAGCTTCCAAGTTGGACTTCTATCGGCAGTCTGTAGCCTGCTCAACATTCTGAGGCAATTGAGTAACTGCCTCAATAACGAACTAGAAGTGTTAGTTGAGGATACCCAGAAGGAATGTGTGGCAGGCCGTGGCCCTTCAGTAGTAGTCGATCCCAAGATGAGCTTGGAGGCCTGAGGCGGTTGCTAATGCCGTGGAGAAACTCCATTCGGAATAAACGGCAGATTATAGATGTAGGAGCGATGCTTTGCCCCGAGGGGCCTAGCGGTCTAACCTTCCCAGCCTATAACAGACAGGCAGGCTCCACCCCTAGCATTATCCTAACACCTGCTATTTCATGGATTTACTTTGATCGGATTTGATCCCCGTTTCTAGGTGAACGGCCTAACCCCGATATAGCTATGCCACCTCTTCCCTACACCTGCTTCTTATTTATTTTCGACATTTAAAGGTCATTTCTTTTACAAGGACCCACTGCCTTTCCTTTCCAAGGTGGCGCCTCCACGCGTCTCCCTCCCGCTTTTTTGTCGTACTTTCTGCTCTCTAAAGCTTTCACAACACGTTTAATTCGTTTCACTTAAATTGAGTTATGGCATTGTCTGAAATATGCTATTCAGGCTGTGTTCACGACGCCATTAACAATTATTAAGACATTTCCCGTGTGTTGTATGGCTACATGTAGAGCTACAGTTCAAGAGTCTTAACGGCTGAAATTGGGCCAGGAATAATGGATACTTTGAGACACCGTAACATGCAAAATTCTAAATGTCTCAATTATTTAACGTTGAATAAAAAAACTCTAAAAAATAAATCTTAATATAAATTAAAGTTGTGACTCCTCTAATGTTGTTCTATGCAATCTGTCTAACATTATCGGAGTTATTCTTGTATGAATCAAACAATTTTCACTTAAATCTATTTCTTCACTAATCTTCTAGTGTCCAGCTTTAAGTTCAAGTATAGTTAACATACGTAAGTTTCTTATCATATGCACGTGGGGAACCTGTTTAGTTAGCGTGGCGGACATATATCTACAACATTTCGTTCCAGTTGTTTTTTTTTCAGTTTTTGGAGAAACAAGTTATCTTTTCAAATCACCTCTTGGGCCTTTTATTTTCTTTTAAACAGACTCATACGATTTAAGACTCATTTTATTTTAAACATACTCCTATAAGCTTGTTGTTCCTTATCTGTTTAAGAGCTAGTTAAGTTGTTTGTGAATGCCAGTGAATTCTGTAACCCTTGGAATTGACCATGAGCTCACAACACAAACAAAGTGTATAATCATAATTTTAAGAGTAACATCGAAATATAGTATTATATATATATATATATATATATATATATATATATAATTGTAAAACTAACTTTGTTTGTCAAATAGTGTGGAGGGGTCACTAACCTTTGTAAATGTACTAAGGATAACTACAGCAGTGTTGCTCGTTCTTTATGCCAATGTTTTTAGACATAAATTCTTTCTTTAATACTAATGTGAAAGAGAATCCATACATTTCTAGGAGTAAGTCTAACTATAAACTCACAGTTAGAGATCATATTCTTATATACGACAAGGCAAATTAAGATATAAACTTTTTAGAATGCCTATCAGACTATTCATGGTACGCACACTCTAAAAATATGCTGATTTTAATCGCACCCTGCTCTTATTGAGTCTGATAAAAGTATTTAAGGAGATATGAAAAATATATAAATGCCTTTAATATGAGGGTTGATAATGGTTAATTTAAATTATCGTTTATTTTTACGATTATAAATGGCCAGGAGGGGGAAATATTTGTTGTAAAATAATAAAGATTGCTGGCGTGGCTGAAGATCCCCAGCGATTGTATGAAAATATTTAATTCGATCCATATTCGATTATGCCCATTCAAATTATTAAGAAACTAAGTATCCTTTGATTCATAAATGATGTTCGCAATTTAGCTCTGTGCAGATGCCTTCAAAAGAACAATAAGCGTGCTATAAGCTGAGGAGAGTAAGACACCTCTACAACAGCATGCGAAGTGACTAACCAACAAGTATTTGTTGGAAGCCCTCACCTAACAAGTACCTTTGGAGACATGATTCGGGAGGGAAAATTGTCTTGTCAAAATTAAACTATTGTCTGCAAGAGTCTCAAAATAATTTATATTGGACTTAGGCCTCTAGATATCTGGGGACTCGTATTCAAAGAATTGTAACTCTATACCGTACTAAACACAAATTGTCTAACAAAACCGAAAATTAACCGAGCTTATTCCTGTAAATGTATTCCTTGGCTTACGCAGTATCTGCGAGACGAAAACACATCATCATGCATCAAGTCTGGAAGGATCTTACTCAGGTAGATACAGAGAATGGCTCATTACTGGAGGTGAGGTGTCTGGATATTTCCCCCTACTCCTAATGGAATACTAGTGGTTAGTGAGTGGGTATCGAATCCGACTTAGTCCGGAGCAGCCTGGTTGTGTTGGGATTAGTGCCCTGCTATGGGAGAGCGTAGGTTTCTCCCACTGGCTACGCATATCGGCGGAAGTTGACAATAGACCATTTCCTTTCAGATTTATTAACTGCTATGGCCAGCCTTCCCCACCCTCGCCTCCTCTCGTCTCGTCAACGCTCTCTGTCAATCACACACCAATCGCAACCAGCCGACGTCTTACCGACGTTCTGATACTCCCTTAATAAGAGCCCATTTTATATTTACAAAGGTGGAATCTATAATGATATGAGCATTGACTTTAATGGGAAGATCCCATTTTAATAATCAAAGGTTCTACTGACGCTGTGAACGAACAAACTTGTAACTATCAGTTAATATTCGACCTCTTTAAAATGTTTCGTACTCCTGCAGTATAGACCAATTGCAGATATTTTTAAACGAATATAAACAAGGATTGGTTTGCCCACAGATTACCACTCAATTCCAGCCAGGGTGAGACTAAGGATTATCTTTAGTGTGGTTCTCACTAGATACATTCCTATTGCCCAGGTAGGAATTCAGCCCGCGACGCCATGTCTCCCAAGAATTTTAAGTTCGATGTCATGGACGAATGTAGTTTATAGTTTTACACGTAATGAGATGGAATGGGACGGTTGAAAACCATGTATGGAACGAAAATGTCACAGATGGAGTGACATGCTTCTAATGTCATAATGGAGAGACATGGTTCTATTGTCATAGATGGAGTGACATGGTTCTAATATCATAGATGGAATGGCATGGTTCTAATGTAATTGATGGAGTGAAGGACACATTTCTAGTGCCATAGATAGAGTGACATTGTTCAAACTTCGTAGATGGGCTGACATGGTTCTATTGTCATAGATGGAGTGACATGGTTCTATTGTCATAGATGGAGTGACATAGTTCTAATATCATAGATGGAGTGAACGTCACAGGTCTAATGCCATAGATAGAGAGACATTGTTCAAACTTCGTAGATGGGGTGACATGGTTCTAAAGTCATAGATGTGACTTATTATCATAGATGTGTGAAGTCTGTGAGTCGGTAACTGATTCAGCTATATACATAATTTTACGCAAGGTTCCGATGACCGGAAATGCTTTACAATAATATATAATTAAGAAATGTCAGAGGATATTTTGCCTGATGCCCTTTGAACCCTCCTGCCTCTGGCTGACATTAACTGTTCTACACAGCACTGTACTTGTCAAATATAAATCTACCTTTTAATAGATTATTGATTAGTCTTTATTGTAGCTGTGCCTGGTGTCGACATTTCAAATTACTCGTAACTTGATACTGGTTTTGCACGCCAAGCGTATGTTGTATGAAATAATTTTCCTAAAGAGAATAAATGAAACACTTGCAGACCTGACCTCATAGCTCTTCGTGTATTTGTTTCTCGTGTGAGACACATTCAGATTGAATGTGAAAGGAAACAAAATGGAATGTTTAAATCGAAATTGCTGGAATTTATCGCCGTGGAATACCCGGATGCAGATTCCCAAACAGGTTCCCTCCTGTTTAAAGTTTCATAAATCTTCCCCGAGATTTCGAGCATATATATCAGTTGGTCCGTCCCTTGTCTCGAATCGTCCCGAAGTATTTACATATGAGGTGAGTGGAAGAACGGTCCTTGTCTAATTCGGTTCAGCCCTGCCGAAATATTTGCCATCTCCGTGAGATATGCGGAGCCAGAGGTAGATGGCGCCATGGTAGATTTATGGAGTGGTTGTGGCGCCTCTCTCTGCATTATCTCCTCCCTCCCCTACTCAAAGATATTTTTAATGGTGTTCCTCTACAGAGAATGCAACCCCTCCAACAAAGTATATTTTGCAACAACAGGTCTTCATTGTGTGTGTATATATATATATATATATATATACATATATATATATATATATACACTAGCGAAGGTACCCGGCGTTGCTTGGACGAGGATATCGAGGATACTCTCATTACGCGTTTTTTGAAAAAAATTCTCAATGTCCTTCGAGACTAGAAATACTTAAAAACTATTGTACGTTATGTATTGCACTTCTGGTTACATTAGGAAAACTGGTTGTAATAATATAATTGTATATATTGAAATAATAATAATTGTATATAATAATATTAATAATAATGTATATAATTGAGCTAATAATAATAATTGAGGGGGGATTAAGAAGGGGGAATTTTAAAAATCGTAATATCACCATTATTATACGGTGGGTCGAAAAATTGTGTTAAACTAATTTTATTGCTACTTAAATTCACTATAAAAATTTTGTTGTACATCTATTTTCTGTCTTGAGTATTAACCGAGATATTTGCATTTTTTATATCTCAGCCTTCGACGTTTTCAATAATTTTAAATTAACTACAAAGTCTACTCAATTCTACAATAATTTACAAATTTCACAATGCGTCTAGGGTCGAAACATTTGAACACCTTTCCACAAATGGTTAGTATTTACAAATCCTCATATTTTCTAACCTTTTTTAAAGTACTTCTCTTCATGTCTCCCTTAGCTGCTAGGCTGGACAGATATAATGAATATCAGGCCCCGAATAGGGGCTAAACAGTGACGCGAAACTCGCTGGTCAGTAAAATGGCAGGTGTTGCGTAGACTAATGAAACTTCCCCCACGCGCTGAAATGCCCCATTGGTGAAGTCATTCAGACACTACATCTACATACTCTGTTCACTATTTCTCTCTTAGTAAGAACAATAATTAAACAAGATCAGAATTTTTAGATGAAAATAAAATGTTTGGTCGTGTAACTATGAGTATCGTAAGCTGATAATCGCGTGAATGGTTGTAATGAGGAGAGTTACTGACAACTGACAATTCAAATAAAAAAATGTGGCCATTGAAGTATTAGCACTTATAGACAAGCGACCTCTAGCGGCGCACTTAATTACTATTCAGATGTTTTTTCCTCTTTCGTATGGCATTATTGAATAAATAAAAAACATTTTACATCTTTAGGCATTTCGAGCAAGAGTCGAGGGTTTCGTAATAAGAATTTTTACTCGAAGTACATCCCCGTTAACCAAGGACGACCTGAAATGAGTTGTTTCCAGTTCATACTGCCTGCTGCATTGAGCTTACTTTGATTAGTTTCTAATTATAATATTTATCAGAATCAAATTAGAAGACGTAAATTCAAAAACGATCCTTTATTCGAGGTAGCGTACTGTCAGTCTACATCCATCTTCAGTGTTCCAGAACTGGGTCCTATTTAGACAATTTCTTTTTCTAGACTATTAACATTTAATTTTTTTTTTTGTTTGTTTCTTCTCTAGTACCAAAACTTTTTTCTGTGTGCATTTTTCTTGGCTTTAAGCTGATGTAGGGCGACCTTTAGAATGCATACTTAAACGAATTTGAGTAGACAAGTGATTATGGACACGGGCTTTGGGCATTCTATTATAATAATTTATTTGATATAGGGAAATTCGCTAATAAACGCTTCTCTATTGGCATTGGGCATGTATAGTGACATCATTACTACGAATGGAAGTATTTAAGAGCCATTCCGATTTGAAATGTGAGGTGAGAAGAGGAAGGTTCCGTTGTAAGAGAACCTGTTACTAATCAGTGAGACATAGTGAGCTCTTTGTCGACTGCATAGAGGTCCTTTTCAGCTCTCACAGCCACACAGATATTAACTATCTCAACAAACTCTTTCTACCTCTATGAAATGTTTTATTTTTTTTCATGAACAAAATATATCAGAATCGTAGTTAAGTCACACAGGTTGTGTATATATGAACATAAGCAAACGCACATATTTTCAACATATAAAAGACTGCATTTTCCTGTTCTATTTTGTAATATTATATAAGTGATTTTAGTAGATTTTCCTAAAGGGAATGTAAGAGTTATTTTGGTTCGGTATTAATCACATTTAGTTTTCTTTATGACTGTCTACAAACATTCTTTTAGGAACCACGAAATTTGTATTATTCGTTATACAGTGCGGTTTGAAAGCAATAACGAGTGATATTGGCCAAGAAAAAGAGGATTAATAAAAATAATTCCGGCCAAACAAAAAAAGGCCGCCACGCAGGGGCTGCGTAAACTAAGTTGCTACTTAATTACCGTATTACCGTAAAGGTTACTTATTTACCCCTTATTTAAAACAAAAAAGTAGGAATAACTCGTTTAATACTTGTGGTGCGAAATAACAATTGAAGAACATCAATAGTTTAACAAGATTGTTTCTATAAAATGTTATACTCTAGACGCTTACTATTTATGATCCGATTTCAGCTACTTATAAATATGTTTTTTTTTCTTCAGCCCTCGCAACCTAGTAGAATCACAGAGATATAATTAACTTTTTCTGTAATCGTTGAATAATGGTAACATTACTAAACTGAAATGAGTGAAGAAAGTGAAACATTTTGCAATAGAGTGAAGAAAGTGAATTGCCTTCTTAATTAGTAATAAGTATAAATTAAAAAATAATTTGAAGTTGGAAATTAAATGCTTTTAAATGTTTCTTAACATTGTAAGTATTTATTTTAACAAACTAAATTGAAATGTGAATAAATTATTGGCGGAAACAATCAATATATTTTAAAATTTAAATATAATAATAATTACCTTCCTTGTTTATAACCTGCACTTGTTTATAACTGCACTACTTCACAATCATCACTAGTTGTTTTATAACTATGCTTATAACCTTTCACAACCATGCTTATAACCTACCAACAACATACCATAATCTTCACAACATTCTAATTTTGTTCATATTCTGGTTAGATCTGATCATGTATTACACGATTACAGAAAAAATTTAATATTACACTCGTGACGAAAGTAGAATTTACAACTCTCGTGAGTTACATGAGCTTCGCTCGTGTGGGTAAACGTTTCACTCGAGTTGTAAAATGATCTACTTTCGTCACTTGTATTATAAATAACTATTCTCAATTAATTCTTTCAACCTCTATGAAGTGTTTCATGTTCTCTTAAAGAAAATATGCCATGCTTGAAGGTATATGATTCAGCTTGTGTGCATGTGAGTACTTGTGTACGAATATAAACACACACACATACTTATATAGACTCTAGCGGTCTCAATTTTTGTTTTATCGTCACCAATCAACATTTAAAATTTTAATGTGAAACTATAGACCATGTTCGTTAAAGGTAGAAATCTTGCTCGTGGAAGGGGGAGGGGGTTAAAGGGGAGAATTTCCGAAATTCGTAATGTCTCTGTTATTATACCTCGAATCCAGAATTTGTATATAACTAATCTTATTGCAAATTTTATGTTCTATAAATTTTGTGATATGTTGCATAAATGTTTTGTTGTTCTGTACAAATTTAATACATATAAAAGACTGCATTTTCCTGTCTATTTTGGTTTTTGTAATATGATATAAGTGATTTTAGTAGATTTTCCTTAAGGGAATTTAAGGGTTATTTTGGTTCGGTATAAATCACATTTAGTTTTGTTTATTACTATCTACAAACATTCTTTAAGGAACCACGAAAAAAAGGAAAATTTGTATTATTCGTTATACAGTGCGGTTTGAAAGCAATAACGAGTGATATTGGCCAAGAAAAAGAGGATTAATAAAAATAATTCCGGCCAAACAAAAAAAGGCCGCCACGCAGGGGCTGCGTAAACTAAGTTGATTTTCCACGTGCCGTTAGAACACCCTTTTGATCTAGTATCATGTTCGTTAAACGTAAAAATCTTGCTCGTGGAAGGGGGGGGGGGGAGGTTAAAGGGGAGAATTTCCGAAATTCGTAATGTCTCTGTTATTATACCTCGAATCCAGAATTTGTATATAACTAATCTTATTGCAAATTCTATGTTCTATAAATTTTGTGATATGTTGCATACATGTTTTGTTGTTCTGTAAATATTTTCTGAATCATGAATATTAACCTAGATATTCGGGCTTCAGTAATACTCCACTCCTGCTCATGTCATATTTACAACATATTGGGTACAACTTTATTGGAAACTTAAATACATAATATTATTTTCGTTGAACTATTACTGTGGGAGGTTCATGGAAATATGCTGCGCCATGACATCATCATTGAAGATAAACATCAGGGGATCCATTTGAAATATCTCTACTATTGTAAGTCGCATCAAAAGTTTTTTAAATAACCAATCTTATTGAAATTATATCATCTATAAATAATGTTATATACATATTTTTTCTGTCATAAATATTGACGGAGATATTTCGACTTTTTATTTCCTAGTCCTACTCATATTAACTATAAGCAGTTATATTCTGAAGCACTTTATTCTAAACTAATATACCAAATATTGTATTCTTGAGTTTATTATTATTATTAAGATTTTACGTTGTTACACTCAATTTTTTATTTGATCTATACCTTACCCGATATTTAACCTTTTCTGTTAACACATCATCATGATCATATTGTTATTGGCTGAAATCGGACATGGAAAAGCAGGGGGATTCGAAAATTCAAAATATATCCGTTATATAATAACCGGATCGTAAAATGTTATAGAACCAGACTTTTTATACTATTGATGCACTACACTTTTTGATCCATTCATTTTTTCGCAACTGAAATGCTAATCGAGTTATTCGTACTTCCTTCATTTTCAGTCCTCAAAAACCTTTCCCCGCGTCTTCTACTTCTCGTTTTATGTTACATAGAAATATAGAATTTGTTGTGAGATGAGATCAGGAGTAAACTACACCAGCACGCGGGAAATCTGCTTGGTTTGCACAGCCCCCGCGTGACGGACTTACGGATAACATTAAATGCAGTAGACAATTGGATGAGAATGGTGTTTTGGGTATTGCCTGAAGAGGTTGATGTTTGCCGATAGCCATTGTGTAGAAATGTCTCAAGTGGATATCCTTCCTGGAAGATGCTCTCCTATTGTCATATTCCGAGGGAAGGGGTGTCGGCAGATGTACCTTTGAACTGGAGTATCCCTTAGCGCTAAGTACCTGTCCGGATTTAATATGCTTTTATCTTAGGTCAGTACTCTTGGAGTAGTCAGGCACCAGGTCAGGTCGCTCACGGCTATTGTAGGGAAAGGTTGTCTACTCAGATGAAAGTAAGCTAATTACTTGCAACAGTCTGCCGCTGCTTAAACTAAGCACCTTATGGAATTGTACTTGGATGACGCCGTCTAACTTTCTATTCCGTATTACTTCCTTAGTAAAGAAGCGTCCGTCTCAATGGTAACTTAGCAGTTTGCCCACCTTCTGGACTGGCAACACTGCAAAAACTCATACATAGAACAACGAGAATCAAATTTCGCTTACTATTTAAACTTTTAACTGCCATGACCGTACGAGAATAGGAGAGAACATGAATTGTTTAACCTGACAAGGTAAAGGGCGTCACCTACGTAACGTAAAGGGGAGGGGGACACACTAAAAACATGGAAATAAACAGAGCACATTTGACAAGATATAATCAAGTGAACAAGCCCAAATACAATATTTAGATCGCTGAAAACATTGGTAAAGCTAAGAAGTAGTAGATACCACAGTAACAGACCAAAAAACAAAGAATATAAGTTTATTCCAATAAAACGTTCGTCACGCTGGGGTTGCGTAAACTAAGCAACAAACTTGTGATCTAATCTCACCACACATTCTCCATTTCTATGCAAAAAAAAAACAATGAGTGCTACTGTGCTACTGAAGGCTGAAGATGCGAAATAACGAATAACTCGCTTGAGCTAGGAAAAAATGCTTGGAACAACAATTGTAGTACATTTGTAGTTTAACAAAATTGTATATATACCACTTTAAGGTCCCACTCATTGTAATTGAGATATTTTAAATTGTCGAGTCACTCCCCCTTCTTAACCCTCACTATTCCTTGTCCAATTTTAGCAGGACCTCGCCGGGTACCTTAGCTAATTAATTATATATAATTATTTCAATCGATAGATTTTATAAAATGTATTCATGAAATATGAGCTAACTTTATAACGAATGTATTATACAATATTTAAGTGCAATTCAATAACACGTAACGAAATTAATTGACATAATATTTGTAAATGTTTTATAGAAGAGAAAAATATTTTACGTATCTTATTGTTATGTAAATATTTCATAGAAATAAATACATTTCTTTGAGCCAGTATTGATAGCATCTATCGACAGAATTGGCAATTTTGTATATATGCTCATGTATTTTTTGTCATATTCTACTATAGTTAGGGTTATCTGGGTATTTGAATAAAACCATGAATACAACCCCAACAGCTGATAATCAGCTGATTATGAGAAATCTGTTCATTATAAAGACATACGTGACCTATCTTTATTAACCACGCCTACAAATTAATATCTGATCGGATATTTACTTTGAGTGAAGGCTGCATACCAAGTAAGATGTTGAAAATATTGAAGGCGTTTTTTTTTTATGTTAAACTTCATGGAAGTCAGATTATATCAGTGTTCCGACACTGACAGTTGGCTTTTTGATCGATATTTCTAGGCCGTAGTCGTGGCCTTCTGAATAGAAAAAAAAGAACCTAATTATTACTGGACTTAACATACGTCATTTGAAGAATACATTTTTTTCTAAAACAGAGAAATACCTCCGGCCAGGCGCATGAATTAGAAGTGCATTAATAAGTATGAGAGTTCCTACTAAATACTTTTGTGTGGATATTGTCGATTCACCACGATATTTCATAATGTCTATCAGCTATGGTGCTCAACTTGGTGCTGGATGTGGAAATGGTACAATGCACGACTAAGCAGATTTCCCAAAGTGCTGGTATTTAATTTCTATTTCTAGACAAAAATACGATAGTGGAATTGGAGGTTTACTGCAGACTGAGAATAAGGAAGTACGAATAACTTGTTTAATATTTAAATTACGAAAAAATGTATACAACAGCAATTGAAGTGCATCAATAGTTTAACAAGATTGGTTCTGTAACATTTTTTCATCCGTCTCATAATAACAGTGGTGTTCGGTGCTGTCTTCTGAGAGTCACTACTGTCAACCTAAGCCCTAAGTCACGTATTTAAAGATAACAAGTAAAATAAAGTTAAATGAAAGCAAATCATTCTGGTAAAACATGCACATATGTATTCAAGATGTTTTACGAGGCAATTAATCTGCAAATTTAGCTAGTTTATTTCATATTTAATAATAGAGTGTGCTAATAATAAATTTCTAATTTCTCGGTACTTCACTAATTCAAAAGTATTTTTGGTTTCTTTTATCGAGGTAGTGCTCATGACGAGTTTTTCGAAATAATTTCACAAATGTCCCCCGGTCCTTCCTAGGTGATGACGAACGTGAGGACCATCAAAATGTTATATTTACATAAATACACACACACACACACACACACACACACACACACACACTCACACACACACATACACATATATATATATATATATATATATATATATATATATATATATATATATATATATATATGGCTTACAGGTTTATTCCCAAGCAGTTGGGGTTCAGCTTATATAATAGTGTTAATCTGTGTTACTTATTTTCTGACACTATTATTGATTATGTGAAATTAATAATAAGTTTTTGAATTTAAAAAAATAAAAAAATGGCTAAACAAAAACGATAGCAAAAATAAAATGATTTAATACAACCATACAAAAATAAAGTAAATTCAGAAAAAAGACACTGACAGAATTTCTTTTTTCTTTTTTTAAACAAATTTATACATATACAGGAAATGAATATATGAAAAAAAAGCTACAGAAAAAATATGAATTATAAAAATGATGCTTACATGGCAAATCGAATGATGGCTTTATATATCTAGTACACACACCCGCACATACAATCGCGCACGTACTTGCTCACTCAACCCCCTTACACCCTCTTGTCTGTTAACGCTTTAGCTGTCGTAGTTTTAGCCTTACCAAACTCGATATATAAGTGTTTAATTTAAAACTAAAGATTAAGCTCGCCAACGGCTCAAATCAGGCAGGAGGTTTCGAGAGACGTACTTAATTCCGAAAATTCTCCGTTTATATACGGCTGATTGATAAATTGTATAAAATCAACCTTATTGATATTTCCTAAATATGTTCTAATTCTCTATCATAGTATTAGGCTAGGCCTCCACTAACGATTTCTTACCGCGCGATTTTTCTGTCGTAAAAATAGAACTGATTGTTTGCAATACAAGTGAATTCACTTGCGATCAAGTAATCGCAGCGATTAAAAAATTGCAACAGGTCCTATTTTGTCTGCGAGGCGACTGTCGCCTCATGGAATAGACCACATGGACTGGCATGGACGTGCACCCATTTGCGAGAGTTTAGTCGCGATTTTGCAAACGGCTGCATCACATCACGTTTTTCTTCCCGCTGGTTAGTTACCTAAAATGTCTGACGACGAATTGGGTGGACGCATATTTCTCGCTCGAAGCAAAAGAGCGACCACACAAGAAGTTTCAATGACATCCATTGGGAAACTGATATAAATTAGCGATTTTTTTATCGCAGTGGATTGACCTTCCAAAATTTCCCCTACAGCGATTTTTTTTTTGTCGCCGCGACAAGAAATCGCTAGTGGAGGCCTAGCCTTAAACGAAATATTTGCATTTTTTAGTTTTCAGCCTTCAGTAAGCCATGTTATATTAACAACAAGTTGTTATATCACTTTGGCGAAAGCCTAAATAAACAGCATTGTTTTCATTGAACGTTTACTGAGTGAGGTTAATTCAAATAGATTGTGTGATGACGTTATAATTTAAGATTTTATGGTCATAACTCGAAAATATTTATTTCGACGCTAAACATCATATTACTTAATGGCTGCAATCGGACCTGGAGAAGGGGGGTTTAGAGAAGGAGGTATTTTGAAAATACAAACTATTAATCGGATCAAAAAATGGTACAGAAACAATCTTATTAAACTACTGATGAAGTTGTTCTATAACTCAGCCATTAAGAGAGTTATTAGTGTTTTATTGTTGAGCCGGCTGTAAACCCCCACTTCTCGTCGAATTTTGAGCTAGAAATAGAAAACATATGGTGGGATGACGATCCTAGCGTGTCATGCCAGCAATTGGGAATTTTTTAGCATTTGAATGTTTGTCTCTTAAGACACCAAAATCTGAAGAGGAAAATCATGTTTGTATCGAGAGATTACTGGTAAAATGTTTTCTCGTCAACCGTCAGCTCAGTAGCTGATTTGACTCAAAGGGAAGTGCATAAATTATTGCAATCTTTATATTTGGAAATTGATGCACTTCTATTTGAAGCCGCCAACACAGCTTACTAGCTGTGTTGGCGGCTTCAAATGGAAGTCAAAGCATACTTGCTTTGAAAGTCGTTGTTGCATACTTAAGTTCTAGATTTGAGCAGAGTTGTGGAGTAGAGTATGTTAGCTGGCTGTGACTCAGAGGCGAGACTCTTCAGCATCATGACGCATCTCTCAGCTGCACTTCTACAGCCATGTTTATTCCTCTAACAGACAGCTGGGATGCACTTACTCATTTTATGGATGCAATCACTCCACATGGGATCCTCTATAATTCAAACTCTTTATGACTAATGTCGTGAATGACTTGAGCATTCGAAGTGTAATTTCTCTTTGTTGTTTTTGGGTAGGTTTCAGTCTGTCATAAGCTAATGGTAATATGTCTTCATGTCGTATGGAATAATATCGTTCAGATGTCCTGATTCATTGCCTATTCTCTCCCCAAAATTATATTTCGATCCCAGGTGGAGGGAGACAGAAAGATCTCTGGGTTCAGTCTCCGGTTGAAAAACGAAATAGTTTTTATCCTACACAGCACCCTAAGGCCATCAAATAGCCACTTAGGCTTGGAAATAACGAAGGAGCAAGTGTCACTTCCTTTTAGAATTTTTGGCTCCTGTTGAGGAAAGAAGATTTGTCTTTCCAATAACATTTATATCAATATCAACTTACTGAGGATAGTAGAGTAAGTGCCCACGTGTGTAAACGTTAAATAAACGTATACAACAAGATTTCTAGAATATTACATCTTCGTGGTGATTGCCTGAATGTTATGATCCGCCTCATAACAACAGCGAAATTTAAAATTTTTCCCAACCATTTTCACACGCACGGTTCAGATTTATGACTTGTATTATGCATCGTTAACGTCTTCATGTATATATACAAACGGTCTTCATAGGCGGGATCGCTGGACATTTGATGTAATGTTTCAAAAATAGCGTCATAATCAATAGAGGAAATGTGCTAAAATAGAATGGTAACTCCTCTCCTAACCATATGTAAGCTCCTTTCGGTGTCCAACTTTGAGAAATACGCCAATTAGATCCTACATTTGCATGTGTTACGTATCATTGCTGGTGACGGATACAATTTTTTACACGGTTTAACTTTAGATTATATCATCATGTGGTAGGAGCAGCCTAAGCAAACTAAACGCATAACACTATTATGCCTTATCTACAGTTTATTTACCCATTTAGGTTTCGATAAAACAAGCAAAGGTTGTTTCTATGAAATAAGCAGCAGTCATTGTTTAGGCTGGCAGAGGGCGCTGATCGCTCAGCTCCAGTCTGGTTTGTGCACTCAGTATTGTCAAATACATGACTTCATCCCTTATCAATAGGGGAACTCCCTCCTATCTACGCGGCCTGTTTATTTTCGGACACTCTCAGAATTCGTCCTTCTTTAGACCGCGATTACATTAGTCGAATTTACAATATTATCGCTACTAGTCAGCTGGTTCGACTGATATGACGCACAAAACTACCCAGCCCTACCTACATCGAATACAGTAAACTCTGTAATACAGATAGCTCACAACAGATGGTGGTTACAGATTACTATAGAACAAATATGAAACTAGTTCACTAACAACTCTGGACCACACTGCTAGTTCACGAGCAACTATACTTTTTACCGCCAGTTCACTAGCAACTATGCACCACACTGCTAGTTTGCAGTTAGCAACTGTGCTGACAGTCGGTATGTTCAGTAATAACTATTCACTACCCTGCTAGTTCACTAGCAACTGTGCACCACACTGGTAGTTCGTTAGCAACTGTGCTGATCGTCGGTATGTTCAGTAATAACTATTCACTACCCTGCTAGTTCACTAGCAACTGTGAACCACACTGCTAGTTTGCAGTTAGCAACTGTGCTGACAGTCGGTATGTTCAGTAACAACTATACACTACCCTGCTAGTTCACTATCAACTGTGCACCACACTGCTAGTTCGTTAGCAACTGTGCTGATCGTCGGTATGTTCAGTAACAACTATTCACTACTCTGCTAGTTCACTAGTAACTATGCTTTTTACTGATATTTCTTAAAAAATACACTCCATTGTACCTACTACTTCATCCTTAAATCATACCTGTCCAACAGACATTTGGTTTCATTTTGTTCCTCAGTCTCTCCCTTATTTCTCCAACTGGCAGGCGAACCACAGGGGGGCTTCCTAAGTCCTTCTTATTTCTTGCCTATACTGCCTTCTTCTTTTCCACATATGCAGATGATACGACAATCTTAACCTCTAACACAGATCCAAATATAATATCGGCATCTCTTCAAGAACACAGCAGCAAATCAAGCCAAGTAACATTTACTCTCCGACGTTCCATTTGCTCTCCAGTTACACTCAATAACCCACTAATTCTTCAAAACTCACAGATTAGGTATCTAGGACTCACATTAAACAAGCGATTAACTTGGAAACCTCACATCAAGGCAAAAATTGAATCAACGGTAGAGACTCCTACTAAGACTACTTGACAACAGATCTAGACTATCACTGCATAACAACCAATTGATTTGCCAACAGTGCTCAAACCAATAAGGACATGAACTCTAGGGTTCCACCAAAACCATCCAATTCCTATAAAATCCAAACCCTCCAATCCAGAATACTCTGAAAAATTACAGATTCCCCATTTTACATATCCAATTTAACTCTCCATAATGACTTCAACATTCATTTTGTCCCTGCCCTCGCAAAATCCCGATATCAGAAATTCCACTCTTTCCTTCCCGAAAATCCTCATACTTTAGTCGAATCACTTTCATCTAACCATATTACAAAAACACCAAGAAGACGTCTGAAGCGTAAGTGGCCGAGGTCTTCTTGTCTAGTCCAAAGTTTAACTCCATACGTTACTATCCAATGTGCATTTCAAAGTGGTTATTGTCAATGAACAACTTCCCACCTCAAATCAATAATCAAGCCAATTTATTATTATTATACAGATCATTTACTTGTAATATTTATATATTGTTGCAAATAAATATTAAAAATAAAATTGATAGTTCTAGTGGGTAGCTAGGAGCAGTCCGGCTAGCCGACTTTCTGATCGTAAAGAAGTGCAAGTTATTTTTTGGTTATGATTCCACTAAGCTAGTTTACTAACTACTAATTGATTTGCATGCTACTATCTAGTTAATACGCTCCACATTTAAATACTTTTGTGTAGAACCTGTTTTGCAAATTTTGTGCTAAATCCCTAACAGTTTAGCCAGCAGTTGAACGAACAATATCACAGTTTCCCTCATTTTGAATTGTTCATTTGGGAAATTCCAGGAGGCATGATTTTTCAAGTTTCGTTAAAATTGTCCTGTTTTAGATGTGACTTTATTAGATAATTCATTTATTTATATTAACGTCCACTTTTTGCAACTAAGGCTAATCGGGACGGGTTATCTACAGGTTACCACCCTTTCCTAGCCAGGGTGGGACTAAGGACTTTATTTAACTCCTGTTGCACAGTCGGGAATCGACCTCGCCACAACGGTTTACCATTTGAGATACAGAATAAGTTATGTTGGGTACCATATGACTCTACTTCAGAACACGAGTTTTACTACCTTGAATAAAGTAAAGAATGTACTCAAATCGCTAATAATTACCGGTTTTCAGTCGGTGTTATTCATTTTGACCTTCCCTAACCTCATGTTGACTAGTTTTAATGTGAAATCTGTAAGTATTTCGTATAGCTCAAGAACAATTGACCTAATAATGCAGAACTTTTATATTTAGAAACCTTTGCCTAAATCTAGTTTGCTTAACTCCTCTTTCAATTAAAAAGTTATGGGATGGGAACTTTAAAGACGGAAATGAGAAAAACTACAATTTTTTTTCGGATTTATTCGAGGTAGAGAAAGGACCAGTATTGTTTATCATGAAGATATCAATAAATTATGTCCTATAACTTTTTTTTTACCTGAACTTAGATGTATATTAATTTAAAATGAAATGCATCTAAACATTTTGTTCATTTAATTTAATAGGAGTGCAAGGTTCTCATAGTAGTTTTTTGTTTCTTACTGGTACGAGTAGTGGAAGGTTTTGCAGAATGGTGTAGGTGTTAGTTTAGTTATTTTAAATAAATTTTAAATTTAGAATATAAATTTATTATTTTGGTTTATTCTGAAAGGGGTGATGAAACTGACCACATTTAATGGCAATGACAAAGACGGAAAATGTGTGTGTTTATATCATATATATTTAATGACCAATCGTCTATTGTTGAATTTTTTGTTTTGAGTGTATTATTTTGATGAAAAACATTAATTAATTTAAGTAAAATTTATCTTCCTCAAAGTTATCTTTACTTATCTGGAAACAATGTATATATGCTATCGTAATTGAAAAGTATATCTGACAAAGTATATAGGATCCAAGTATATCTGATTATATTCATGTTCTGCTTGACCAGTATTAGTTTATAAACACTTAGACCAGCCGAGCAGAAAATTAATATAATAACTACTTAATTCATTCTCGTATAGTTCCACGGTCCATTTCATCTTTATAAAGGTCTTTTGGAACCGGCTCTATTTTGGCATAGCCTTTCAACGTTTCACTGGTAATTCTTGCTTCCTCAGGTATCTTAACTGAATCTAATCCTGAGTTGTGATAACCAGAGGACCGGAGCAGAAAGCCTAGCTAGATAGGAAATACCTCGTTAATGATAACAGGTGATAATGAAGTTGTCTGTATCTCAGAGATTTTAAAGATGATCTTACATCCTCAGAGATTCTCGCATAGGAAAAGTCTGACAGGCTGGGGGTGCAAAACTTAGCAGATTTCCCACCTGCCGGTATGACAAACTAGTTACGTCATCCACCACTATCTCCCCATATATTCTCTTTTTCTAAGTCAAAAGTGGATGAGAAGGAGCGGGTGGTTTACTCAGGGCTAAAAACAAGAAAGTCCTAATAACTCGCTTATTATTTGAGTTAAGGGGAAATGTATAGAATAACAGTTGTAGTTCAGACTCTTAGTAACGGAGAATTTTCAAATTCAAAATCAATAATGAAAACAATATTTTTTATTTAAGCTTCCAATAAAGTGGTTAATGATATAACTGCTTATTGCTACTTACTATGAGATGAGTAGGAGTATGGGATTACTGAAGGCTGAAAACTAAAAAATGCAAATATCTTGTCTAATATTCATGATTAATTTTGTAATAGATCAGTTCTATACAACTTTTTGATTTTGCATATTATAATGAAGATATTTCGAATATTCGAAATTCCCACCTCAACCCCTCACCCTGTCTGATTTCAGGGGTTAACGAACTTGATCTTTAGTTTTATATAAACGCTTTGTGTCTCGTAACGATAAGACAAAAATGGCGCCAAGCAAGTGTGGTATATATATATATATATATATATATATATATATATATATATATAATTTTGAACGGATCTCAGTTTCGTCATCTCCTAGTTAGGATCGACGGATATTATAGGAAATATTTCGAAAATCGCGCCATGAGTACAACCTCAATAGCCGATCCCCATTAAATCTGCTAAAACAACCTTTACTAAAATAATATTTGTGGATTAAATAAAAACAATAAATTAGCTTATACACACTATCAACATGGGGAAAACAACAAAACAAATTAGAGTTAAATAAATAAAAACAAGTGTAATTTAATGTTCAATGTGTAATTAACATGACTATTAATTACTTACTAGAATTATTTAAAAACTTAAGTATTAATTTATATTTATCTACGCAATTAGGAACTAGTAAACAAGATAAAAATGTGCATTATTAACATGCCTCCGGATTAAACCAAGTTGGCAATAAGGAAGTCCTGGTATTTCTTGGAGGATAGTATTTAGATATCACCCCCACCAACTCTCATAGTTATTGGTTAGTATATTTAAGTTGGTCATGGTATTTTTGGTGGTTTCGGTCAATATTTAAATAATTTACAGGACTTTAACTTGCAGGGAATTAGCTGATTCTAATTTTCCATAAAGAAGATTCATTTTTCAGAGTCTCTGAAACTGAAATAGAACACATGTTCTATGGCTCGGAGTAAGGAGCTCCGAATTCGACACAATTAAACGCCCTTTTGCAAGAACAACAAACTGACTTATAGCGACAACAAAGCTATAAAAGCTACCTAGTTTATGATATTTATTTAGCTCAGATTTATAGTGATTCCAGTTTTTTATAAATGAAGAAGAGGAACATTGCAGTTATGACTTGTATTTCCCTGCGCATGGTACAATGCTCATCGTAAAACGGCTCACTCAAACTGCATTTTCCTAAAAGTGTTATTATTAGGCTCCACCATTTCCTCCATGAAATTAATGCAATGGACCAGATCACATGACCATGTACATGTACTATGGGATCTCGTATATTCTTTTGAACCTAGCACTCATTAATAATTAACCAATTTATCATACTTATAACGTACTATTTTAATTATTTTTAATTAATTTTTTCGTTTGTTACAGGTAAGATGACTCTAATTATAATGCCTTCGAAACTATATCTTCATGCTGAGGTATGTTTCCTTAGCAATTTATTTTGATTTTTCTTAAATTTATATGTTTTAAAATTCGTTAATGAGATATCCTTTAAGGGAATTTTATATATATATATATATATATATATATATATATATATATATATATATATATTCTTTTAACGCTCTAGCGGTCGCAATTTTGTTTGATCGTTTCCAAACTCGATATTTAGACGTTTTAAGTTCTTTAATGGCTGAAATCCGACCGGGAGGGGTGGTTTAGTGGAATATCGAAAATTCTTTATATATCCGTTATTATGCGTCTGATAGAACAATATTATAGAACAAATCTTATTGCAAATGTAATTATGTATTTGTTTCTTACTAAATTCGTCTATAAGGCCAAACCAGTAGAAGGACTTTCATTTTGTTACCCTTAAATACTTATAACATTTATGTTAAGGAGCATA
Source organism: Riptortus pedestris (assembly GCA_019009955.1). NCBI lineage: Eukaryota > Metazoa > Arthropoda > Insecta > Hemiptera > Alydidae > Riptortus > Riptortus pedestris. The sequence continues at coordinate 6,144,160 of CM032229.1, forward strand.
GAAATGGAGATTTTTATTTCGTTTCCATTAAATGGCTACGTGTGATGTGTTTTTAACAATTAAGGGAAATCAGCTGTTGAGGTTGAACGCATGACGCCATTTTCGAATGATTTCTTCAAATATCCATCGATAATCTAATCTTGGGTAATCTAAATGGGTTTCCCACGTCCTTGTATAACACGCTTGTGATCTCATCTCACCATATATTCTCTATTTATACTAAAAAAACCTATTAGTATAATTGGGGGGGGGGCCTACTAAAGGCAGCAAAGAAAGAAGTGCTAGTAACTTGCTTAATACTTGAGTTACGAAAAAGTGTATATAACAACAATTATTGTAGAACAGCAATAGTTTAACGAGATCAGTCCTACAACATATTACGATCCGACGGAGATATTAGGAATTTACACAATTCCCCTTCTAACCCCCCCCCCCCTACTGGCCTGATTTCAGCATATATTCTCAACCCCCCACTATTCCATGTCCGATTTCAATCTAAAAAAATATGATCTTTAGTTTTGACTGAAACAGTTAAATATGGAATATGGTATAGACGAAATAAACATTTTCGAGTAAAGATCGAAAAATCTGAATTGATGACATCATCACATAATGTATTTGACTGTATTTCTCAAAGTAAAATTTCAATGAAAACCATATTAGCAGATTTCCCTTAAAGGAAATCAGCTATTGAGGTTGTACTCATGACGGAATTTTCAAATTTTTCTTCAAATGTCCATCAATCCTACCTAGTAGATGACGAAAATGAGGTCCGTTCAAAACTGTATATATATAAATATATCTATATATCTATATATATATATATATATATGTATATATATATATATATATATATAAATATATATATATATATATATATATATATATATACTGTTACCGCTCTAGCGGTCGCAATTTTTGTTTGATCATTACCAAACTCGATATTTAATCGTTTTATGTAAAAATAAAGATCAAGTTCGTTAACGGCTGAAATCGGACCAGTGGGAGGGGGGGGGGTTTAGAGGGGAGTATTTTCGAAAATTCGAAATATCTCCGTTACTGTACGTTGGATCGAAAAATAGTACAGAATCAATCTTATTGAAAATTACATTTACTATAAATATTGTTCTATACATTTATCCTCTATCTTGAATATTGACCGAGATATTGGCATTTTTATTATAACTAGGCGGCTAACTGGGCTCCCCCACCAAAAGCTAGTTTGGTCGTTTCCTTAACTCTCGGATCTCGTGAAATTTCTCTATTGTAAAACTTCACGTGGGAAATCTGCTTAGTTTACGCAGCCCCTGCGTGACGGACTTTTTTTATTTCATGTCATATACCTTATTGTTTGTTAAGCTGTTATATCATGAACCACTTTATACTAAGTTTAAATACCAAATATTGTTCTCATGAAACATTTATTATGTGGGATAAATACAAATTCGTTGAACGATTCCGTCCTTAATTCTGATTTTACTGTCTGGTCAATCACTCGATATTTAACTCATTCATTGAGCAATGAAAGCTACATTAGTCATCGGCTTAAATCCGGCCTCGATAGTGGGGGTTTAGAGGGGGGGGGATTCGAAAATACAAAATATCTCCGTTAATATGAGTCGGATCGAAAAGTGTTATAAACCCAATCTTGTTTAAATATTAATGCTCAATAATTGTTGTTCTATACATTGTTTCGTAACTCAAATATTAAGCAAGTTGTTTGTATTACAAATTGAGAATATTTGTACTGATGAGATCAGTAGAGTGTCATTCCAGCACCTGAGAAATCTGCTTAGATGCCGCAGCCCCTGCGTGTCGGTCTTGTTTACTATTACTGTATCGGGGTTAAGTTAGGAATGCCATTGGTAAAATTGTTACATTCGACTAAATGCCTGGCCGATTATTTTTCCAATCTTTAATCTTAAACCGCTCGATTCCATTAGGTCTAAAGTTAATACCTTTGGAATGGTGGTTCTATTTTGGAGCGATTATAAGGCCGACCTTGTCAGAACAAGTACCATCCTTTGCAGTGTTTATGTGCTCAGCTAACTGCTTCATCAGCTACCACTTGATTTGTTCCGAAATAGGCCCCTTCATCTACTCAGACCTATTTATACAGATCCTTTCAATGCTAGCCACACCTTCCCTCCAGACCATCTACAATATATACCCCAAACTAGTTATGGAACACTCCCTACAGATATTTTCCTCAAACAAAACCCACTTGTCCCTTAAGGGTAATCAGCTACTGAGCTTGACGCGGTTTTCGAAAGCTGTCCTCAAATGCCCATCGATCCTACCCAGGAGAGGACGAAAATGAGGTCCGTTATATGTATGTTCTAGCGGTCGCAAGTTTTGTTTGATCCTTACCAAAATCTATATTTAAACGTTTTATGTATAAAGAACGAAGAAACATAGTATAGAATCATCATCTTATTGAAAATAAAAATACCTTTAAATTTTGTTATATACATATTTTCCCTGTCATGAATATTAAACAAGATATTTGGATTTTTCAGTTTTCATCCATCAGTAAACCCTGTATTATATATTTCATGTACTACTTTATTCTAAGCTTGAATACCAAATATTGCTTTCAAGAAACCTAAATCAAATATTGTTATGCGAGATTCACCCAAATTCGTTGGATCGTTGGATTCGTGATTATGTTATCAATGAAGATTTTACGTTCTTGTTCGTAGATCTATACCATAGATAGACTTTTTTGAAAAAATGCTTCTAACTGCTGAAGTACTAGGCTTTTCAAGATTAATCGTAACTAGTGGTAACTTTCTCATGAGGACATGGTGTGCTGAATACGGGACCGGTTCCCGACTAGTGAATCGCTGCGTTGATTCTGCACCGGCTGACTGGCGAATTCCTCTCGATATGAACTGCTTGCCGAGGAGTCGTTCTTTGAACTGCTTGCCGAGGAGTCGTTCCTTGAACTGAACTGGAGATCTAGTTCCCAGTATCAGAGAGATATTTGGCTATTGTGTCTCTGCCCCAGCTGCGTCTCGCACTAACGACTCTCAGAATTGATAACCATCTCCAGTCATCAGGCTGCCACCTTGATTGCTAGTGGTTTTAGCAGATTTCCCTTATTGCAAAACGGCTTTTACTCAATGCGTTTAATGGAAATTCGAAGCTTACTAAAATGTGGTTCCTTCAATTTCCGTTAAGGGAAATGTCTTATTAACTCATTACGCGATTTTTGAAAAATTCTTGGAATGCCCAGAAATCGTTCAAGGAGATGACTAAATAAGGTCATTCAAAATTATATATTTAGATACTTGTCTTTGACTTTCGTTTGTCCTCAATAACTGAGTACTATTCAACATGTCCAAATTAAATTTCGAGTTGTGGCGACATAAAAGAAAATCGAATTTGGGATGGCTTTGTCAGCTTGTTATTCGTACACTGAGGAAATTCTCCAGCATCATTTTTTTATATTCAGATTCAAAGAAAAAAAAATTTTTGTTAGACAAACTGGTCCAAATTGACCCTTGAGTTAGATATAAATGCCTCCTTAATTCTCCGTCAGATTTAAAAAAAAGTATCATGCTACTAATGGTATTCCACGATTGGTATGTTGGGAAAGAAAGAAAACTCCTTAAATAAAAACGTTAGATTTTAACTAATTATTTATAAAATATAATAATACTAATTATTATTATTTATTAACGTCCACTTTTTGCTACTATGGCTAATTGAGACGGTTTATCCCTTTCTGGCCAGGGTGGGACTAAGGATTTTATGTAATGAGTCCGTCACTAAATAAATTCATGTTGTCCAGGCGAGAATGGAACTGGCCACTCTAGGCTAACCATGTGGGTAATTATTTTATAACAATTAAAAGAAGACATCATACAAAGTCAGGCCGTCCTTTCACAAATGCTATAAAGGTTTAGAGAGTGCTTTCAGAGTTCCATTGTTAGTGCCAGTTGATTTTGTACAAATGTTGAACTCCAGCTGGTGCCCTGTGAGAATCAGAGGCCTGTGTTTTCTTCTCCCAATGGACGACGTAAATTTAGCAGATTCTTGTTAAGAGAAATCTGCTAAAAGTCAAATACATCTCCTCTTATAGGTCCTTTATTAGAGACGGAATACTTTTAGGACAGCTTTTTAGCGAAAATATTATTACATATGTTATATGTTTTACGCGTATATCCGGCTATGTGAGAAATATGGACCAATCACGGGTTCAGAGAAATAAAGGTTCCAATAAAAATACAACTATCCCATCGTTTTAGCACATGTAGAATAAATATGATACAATTCAGTTCACGGTTACATTGCTAGAGATCGCACAATTTTATAGAATCAATATTATTGGAAATGTAACTATGTTTTTTTTTCTTAGTTAACTCTTCTATATGGCCAAACCAGTCAAGGACTTTCATTTTGTTGCCCTTAAATTCTTAAAACACTTTATGATGGGAAGCTTAGAAAAAGAGAAATTGATTTCATTTTCATTAAAAGGCTTTATATGAGGTGTTTTAGAATATTTGCTTCAAGGGAAATCAGCTATTGAGGTTGTACTCATGACGTTCGAAAGATTTCTTCAAATATCCATCAATCCTACCCAAGAGGTCACCTCACAAAGAGGTGACAAAAAGCCCTTCATGCAGGGGCTGAGTAAACCATCTAGACTCCAGAACCAACTCCTCCATGACAATAAGCCATACCAACATTTCTAGGGAGGAGCAGGAGTGGGGGTTGTAAGGGAGCCCTGAAATTAAAAACAGTGATATTTCGTTTTCTATTGGGTTTTCGGCAAATATGAACATGACAAAATTTGTTTATTTTGTTATTTTGAGTAATTTTTGTTGTATTCACTTTTGTCGTATGCCAAGTATAAACGAGATATACACTGAAAACTAAAACGGTAGCAGACAATTGTATTTGGCACTTAAGATTGAACGGAACATAACAAATAATTTTATTATTAACAAATCCACACCAACGACGGGTATACATCGGGAAATGTTAAAATATTGTGGAAAGTAAAGGCTTGCTAAAAAAAATACCAACATCATTAAACCTCAAATGAATTCCCGAGCGAAGCCGGGTACCTTAGCTAGATATAATATATGTATGTATGTATGTTGGTGATCGGAAGTTAGAAGTGGTAATGTTGAATTTCATGATAAAAAATAATTATTAATTCTTACTTCATATGTAGTATTTGTCCCAGCATTGCGTTGATATGTAGTATTAAAGCCTTGAGCTCCGGCAATGTTCGGCAGTAATCTATACCCAGCCTCTCCCAAATCAAATTTACTATCCATGGATATGTATAAATAACTGTATGCTATAGTATATTTGTTTGTCGGCCAACTTGTTAGGAAATGGTCGTGATAATTACATATTGGCGATTGTTGAGCATAAGTTGGAACAGGTTGCAACTGAGATCACTTTCCTGGTCATTAGGAAGGCATGGCCTACAGTAAATTACAATTTGCTTCCTGTGAAAGGTACCTCCAGATGCAATTATGCAATTCCCGTTTAAATAACCACCTGTTGATACAACTATTTAGAGTCACAGTCTGTCTTATGCATTTATATCTGCTGCAGGCGGCACCTGGTGGTCGCTGTACGCAGGGCTTCGTGATATATTATAGAATTGGACATTAACAGCGAGGAACCCGTCATACAGAAAAGGATCAAATCAAGGAAGATGAACTAAATCTTTCAAGATGAACTAAATTACTGATCCACACAAGCCGCCCTTTCGTCAGATCTGTACTGAAGGCATACAGGAGAAGAGACAGCAGAGTGGGAATAAGACCATTTCGTCCGTAAATACAACAAATTTAAATGGGAAAATGATAGAGGTTTAGCACTTGTACTAAGGGGAATTAAGTATAAAAGGAGAGACAGAGATAGAGGGAAGAGAGAGAACCGAGTGTAAACAAATGTATGATAAACATTGAAGAAGGTTAAAGGGAATTTGAGCTGTTCTAATAAACAGAAACAGACAGCTGTCACTACAGACCCATTAATAACACTTCCTAGATTTCAATTCGGGGATTTGTAAATTTAGTTTGTGCTGAGGAAAACCCAACTACTCAAATGCAAACATGTTTTCCAAGGAATTTCGTCTTTCCTCATTGTTTTGAAGTAGGTTAAAACACAACGTCAGGGATTAATAAAACTCCTACAAAGTCCGGGGCTGCGAAAACTAAGAAGATTTCTCAGGTACTGGTAAGACACTAAAAACCGTATGTCACCATATATTCTCTATTTCTAAGTTGTAATTGGATGAGCAGATGTTCACTGAAAGCTGAAAATAAGAAAATACGAATAAATCTTTTAGTATTTAAGCTACGAATGAATGTATAGAGCAACAATGGTAGAGCATCAATATGTTAACAAGATTGGTTCTATAAAATGTTTTGATCCGTATCAAGAGATATTTGGAATTTGAAACCCTCCTCCCTATTCCTGGCCCGATTTCAGCAATTAACGAATAAGAATATTAGAGATGAATGCAACGTTTAAATATTGTGATAAGTGTAAATGAAATAAACATGTTCAAGTCAAGTGTGGAAAATCTTCACTGATGACGTCATCACGGTGAGTATTTGCTTGTAACTCACACATGAGAAGCTCAATGAAGACAACTTTTGGTATTTATGCTTCGAATAATGTGGTTCACGAAATAACTGTTTATTGTTAATGGCTAATGAGTAGGAGTGGGGTTTACTGAACGCTGAAAAGTCCGTCACGCAGGGGCTGCGTAAAGTAAGCACGTGCTGGTATAACTCAATACTGATCTCATCTTACTACCAATTCTCTATTTCTGTGTAAATGCCCGATGATAAGGGTGCGAAGGGAGAGGGCCCTGAAGGCTGAATAACTTGCTTCACATTCGAGTTACTAATAAAAATGTACATAACAACAATTGTTGACCATCAATAGTTTAACAAGGTTGATTCTATAACATTTTACGCTCCCTCTCATAACAAGGGAAATGTTTTTAATATTGGAATTCCCGCCTTATACCTCGACGATTCCATGTCCGATTTCTGTCAATAACAATTATGTTCATTAGTGTTGACTGAAACTGTTAAATATCGAGTATGGTATGGATCAAATAAGCAATATACAGACAAGAACGTAAAATCTTAATTGGTGACGTCATCACGCAACGAATTTTCATGTATCTATGTATGTCCTGTAAAAGGCCAATAAAATCCATATTTGGTATTCCTCGTTGGAATGAAGTAATTTGATGATATAACACGATAGAGCTTATATGGGTTTACTGAATACCGAACTTTAAAAAACCCAAATTCTCTCTGTTAAAATGATACAAAAAAATATATACAACATTTATAGACCATTAAATTAACCGTAAGTAACGACGGATAATAAGGGAGATATTAAGAATATTCTGAAACCCCCTCCCACTGGACGGCTTCCAGTCATTAACGAACTAGATCTTTAGTTTGACTTAAAACGTTTAAATATCCAAAGCTTGGTAACAATCATACAAAAATTGGGACCGTTAGTAAACATATCGTACTCCACTATGTTCTAGACCAAGGATGGGCTCTTAAATTTTATTTAGCTCTAGCTTTTCGTTATCAAAAAATAAGTATGTCTTACAAATTTTAACTAGCGGCAACCTTTAGGTCATATAAATCTATGATGTGGATGGACTCCATATGACTTGCTTATTCGTTAAATTGAACAAACAAAATATTTTGCTTCATTCCATTTAAAATTATTTCATGAGAAAGTCATAAATCACCAATATCTCTGTTTCTATGCATCCGGTCGAAAAATGTCATGGAACATAATTTATGGATTATTTCGTGATAAAGAAAAAAGGTCATTTAGAAATCTTTTGTATCTTTCAATAGTTTCGTGAGACATTCCTAATTCTTTATTTTGTCCCTTCAATGCGAGGACGCCTCAGCTAAAAATAATTGTACTCATAAGTGGTTCAGAATTATATTGATTGTGGTTTGCAATGTAAGGCAGGATTTCTTGTTTGGAAAAAAGTTGCCTTGTGAAAGAGCAATTGGCAGCCAATATCCAAGCAATGCCTTAAGCTAAACTAGTCTTACAAAAGTCGTCACACAGATAGGCGTTAACTAAGCAGATTTCCCACGTACGTTACGTGTTTACATTTATCTCAAAACGTATCTCGGTTAATAATCAAAATATTGAAATAATGAACATAGCATCATTTATAGAACATTACATAAACAATTAGCCGTTAAGGTGGCTTTTGTATTTGATGTGAGTCTCATCCCAGCATTTTTACTCCATCATTTCTATGGATATAAAGAAAACTGATGCAAGAACTTCTTAGCTATGAGCTAACGGACAGGCGGAATAAAGTACGAAAGAACTCATTGAACAATGATTAACACCAGAAATACTACAATATACGCATAGTCAACATTATTTACAGGTTTAATCAGTTCCATAATATTTTATTACTATCTCATAGTTTTAGAAGTTGTTGCACCCTATTGTAATTTTACTGATATCATTTCTTGTTGTTGATGATGCTGAAAGGTAGTAGACATCGCGTTTGTGTAAGAACCGAATAAACAAGGAATTCATCTCTTTGATTCCAAGATCATGGCAGGTCGCTATTGACGAATCAAGTGTTGTACTACCAATCAGTTTGATTGTAACTCTTCCAAACCCCTTGTGATGTGTAAAATCGAAGGGATTATCGTCCACGCAAATGGTGAGAAGTTAAGAAAATTACTTAACGAAAACGGAGACTGAGAGGCAGTAAATGTTTGAACGAAATGGGTTATTCTTCTTCCCTATTGGTAATTGCAAGCTTATCAATAGCTTACTTGGAGTGGGTACTGATATAACGTTGTTCCCTATTGGTTAATTACAAGCTAACCAATACCTTACTTGCAATTTGAGCTGATATAACGTTGTTGCCTAGTGATTAATTGCAATTGCTTAATTGGAATGGGCGCTGACTAATGTTGTCCCCTTTTGGTTAATTGCAAGCTTACCAAGAATTAATTTGGAATGGTAGCTGGTATAACGTTCTTTCATTTTGGTTAATCGCTAGTTAACCAATAGCTTCTTTGCAATTTCAGCTGATATAATGTTGTTCCCGTTTGGTTAATTGCAAGCTTACCAAGAACTTATTTGGAATGGGAGGGGGTATACTTATAATATACAGCTGATTCTTTCCTTTTGGTTAATTGCAAGCTTGCTAATAGCTTCTTTGCAATTTTAGCTACTACACCCCTCTTCCCTATTGGATAATTGCAAGCTTGCCAATAGCTTCTTTGCAATTTTAGCTACTACATCCCTCTTCCCTATTGGTTAATTGCAAGCTTACCAATAGCTTCTTTGCAATTTGAGCTACTACATCCCTCTTCCCTATTGGTTAATTGCAAGCTTACCAATAGCTTCTTTACAATTTGAGCTGATATAACGTTTTTCCCTATTGGTTAACTGGAAGCTTACCAATAGCTTCTTTACAATTTGAGCTACTACATCCCTCCTCCCTATTGGTAAATTGCAAGCTTGCCAATAGCTTCTTTACAATTTGAGCTGATATAACGTTCTTTGCTATTGGTTAATTGCAAGCTTACCAATAGCTTCTTTACAATTTGAGCTACTACATCCCTCTTCCCTATTGGTTAATTGCAAGCTTGCCAATATCTTTTTTGGAATGGGAGGGGGTGTACCTATAGTATAGATATAGCTTATCAATATCTTCTCAGCACATGTGTACCTGTTATAATGTGTTTGGAGACGGAGAGCGTGCTTAGCTGCCAAAATGCTAAGGAGCCGATGTCCTTGAAGAGCATAGCAGCTGTCGAAAGGAATCCAGTAGTGCCACCACATTCCACCGCAGCTCAACACCGGTAGCTGCCTGCTTTTAGTCTACTTACCTCAGCCACATTTTTAAAAATAAATCACAACGGCCCAGTCCGCTTACATAATCAATATGTTGTTTTTTCTCCTCTTTATATCCTCTTCTCTTCTTCTTTATTTTCTTTTTCTCGCCTCATTTATAGGCACACTTTATTATCTTTTCAAAAGCTGTATCCCTAAGAAAAAACATAGAAGACAACACTGATAGTGATTAGTCAGCGTCTAATTTCTATTAATTTTAATTTTTCTCCGTCTATGCACAACTACAAAACATAATTCTTATGCACATATTTCATGGTTAAAAAGTCTTTTTCTTTTGAGTTTTTTTCCACTTCAAAACTAAGTCAATTGGATGAAGGAAAGCATGAGGAATATCAATTGATACTAATTTACTCTATTCCCCAAAAATTAAACAGCACATTATTGAAATTTGTTTATAGACATTTTTCTCTATTAATGTTCTTCACATGTTTCAATTACAACATGTCCGGCACACAAGTAATTTCATCTCACCACATATTCGGACTGAAAACCAGAAGTCCGAATTTCTATCATAATATTCGATTTACGAAAACAAAAACGCATAGATTATCAATTGCCGAGTATTAATATTTAAACATGATTGGCTTGTAACAGTTTTCATCCGAATCATAATAAAGCAGATTTTTTGAATTTTCGAGTCCCTAACTTTCTTAACACTCCTTTTCCTGGTCCAATTTCGGTCAATAAGTATGTTCTGTAGTGTTGACTAAAACTGCTTAATATCGATTCTGTTACAACACCAAATGAACATTAGACAAGAATGTAAAACCTTAATCGATGGCGTCATTGCACAAAGAATTAGCATGTACCTTTTTTTTAAATTATAGTGGTCCCATGAACACAATATTTTGTATTTAAGCTTAGAATAAAGAAGTTCATGTTTCAACAGCTTATTATTATTCTGACATGAGAGGGAGTTTAGTGAAGCCTGAAATCTAAAAAAAAATCCAAAAATCTCCGTTAATGTTCACATTACAGACTTTATGTATATACAACATTTATATGCTATTACATTTACAAGAAGATTATTTCTATACAAATTTTGGACCCGACGTATTATAACGGAGATAGTTCGTCCGTTTTCAGTCCTTCACGAACTTGATCTTAATTTTTACATAAAACGTTTAAATATACAGTTTTTTAACGATCAAGTAGAAATTACGACCGCTTTAGCGTTAACAGACAAATATAACTGGACCGGATTTTCGTCATCTACTAAGTAGGATCGATGAACATTGGTTTCTATAGAAGTTTTCGATCCGACGTATAGTAACAGAGATATTTCAACTTTTCGAAAATCTCCGCCTCTTCATCCCCCCCCCCCCGTTACGATTTCAGCCATTAACGAACTTGATCTTTCTTTTTGTATAAGAAGATTAAATATGGAATTTGGTACGATCTGACTAATACCCATCTGACTACTCCATTTCAAGACATTGTTTGTATTAGGTTATACTAAGATTGAAATACGTGAGACAATTTTTAACGTTTGCCTAAAAAAACAAGCTTTTCAGCAACCATTTGAAATATTTTATTGTGAAAGAAGAAACCGTTATCGCTTCAAACAGATTTACTCGTGAAAAAGGGACTATGTATAAGCTTCGCTTTACAAATTTAATAATAAAATGATTAGCTATACTTCCGGTGAGAATGACTAGATTATCTGATTAATTGCCTCGTTATTCGGAATGAATTTCATGGTTTTTAAGTATGCGGGTCAGGATGGGCAAGCTGTGGAAAGATGGAGACGCCAGGATGACCTACTCTGCAAGGCCGTCTCAGGGCCTTCCTGTGATAAAAAATGGTAAATTTTATCAGCAAAGTTTTATGAGGTTTTTTTTTTGTGTGTGGCTAGCCACGTGCATCGTAAAATAAAACTTTTAATTTATTTATTGTCAGTTATCAAGAAATATATATCTATCTATATAATATCTTTGTATATTGAAATTGGCCCTCATTAATAAACATAACTAGCTCCTAATCCCCGTAGTTGGCAACTTGACATATGTCTAGCTATAAATGTTTAATTTCAGTCTGGAATTTGTGCACAGTTTATAGCATTTATTTATTATAATTTTTTTTTATGTTGGAGATTAAATGATAAACAAAAAGAATCTGCTATGCATGAGGTAGGTAGTTAATGATTTCCGCTAACTCCTTGGGAAATGTTATTTTACTATCGACCTAGAGTAGGCATGCCATGGTAATAAGACTATGGTGTAGGTACTGTATACAGGATACCTACACCATAGACTTATTGTACATATACCAAGGGCCTGTAGTGCCTATACTGAGGACCTATACCCCCTATAGTGCCTATACCATGAACATACAGTGTTTATGCTCTGGACCTATAGTTTCTATAGCAGTGACCAATAATACCACTACCATTGAGCTAGTGTACTTATACCATCGACAAATACGAGTAGTACATAGACCTTGGACCTATAGTGCCTATACCATGAACATACAGTGTTTATGCTCTGGACCTATAGTTTCTATACCAGTGACCTATAATACCACTACCATTGAGCTAGTGTACTTATACCATCGACAAATACGAGTAGTACATAGACCTTGGACCTATAGTGCCTATACCATGAACATACAGTGTTTATGCTCTGGACCTATAGTTTCTATACTTGTGACCTATAATACCACTACCATTGAGCTAGTGTACTTATACCATCGACAAATACGAGTAGTACATAGACCTTGGACCTATAGTGCCTATACCATGAACATACAGTGTTTATGCTCTGGACCTATAGTTTCTATACCAGTGACCAATAATACCACTACCATTGAGCTAGTGTACTTATACCATCGACAAATACGAGTAGTACATAGACCTTGGACCTATAGTGCCTATACCATGAACATACAGTGTTTATGTTCTGGACCTATAGTTTCTATACCAGTGACCAATAATACCACTACCATTGAGCTAGTGTACTTATACCATCGACAAATAGTACATAGACCATGGACCTATAATGTCTATACCATGGACCTATAGTAGCTATGCCATCGTCCTCCTTTAGTACATATACCATGTGCCTTTAGTATCTCATACCATGAATCTATAGCAGCTTTTCCATCGATATATAGTACATATACCGTCTACCTATGGTATCTATATCATGAACATATACTGCATATACCATTGGCCTATAGAACCTATAGCAGCTATGCCATGGACCTACAGTACATATACCATCTCCCTATAGTGTCTATACCATGTACCTGTACTACCTACACGGTTGACTTATAGAACCTTTACATCGACCTACGGTAGCTATGCCATGGACCTATAGCATAGGCATTACACCAAGGTCGAATAGTGCCTATATTATTGACCTATAGAACATATAGCATCTATACCACGAACCTACACTGCTTATACATGTGGTCTATAGAACCTATAACAGCTATGCCATCGACCCATAGTACATACTCCATCTCCCTATAGTATTTATACCATGGATCTATAGTACATGTAACATTTATCAATACCGGAGACCTATATCATGAGCCTATCTATACCATGGACCAACAGTACATATACTAAAGACCTCATATTTACTGATATAAGAACTATTATATTTGCATATTGCACAAGAACGTAGAAAACAGGTGACTTAACATAACACAGCTAGTATTACAGGTTAGAAATTTGGCGGAAAGAAATTTAATTTCAAAATACCCTCTATTTTACTAACTGTACCATACTCGATAATTACCTGATTTATTTAACACTAATGATCATACTGGGTAATGGCTGAAATCGGACGAAGAATAGGAGGGAGAGGAGAAATCGAAAATCCATAATATCTCCCTTATTATGAGTCGGATGAGAAATGTAAACGAAACAATCTCTTTAAATTAAGATGCCCAATATTTGTTGTTCTATACATTTTTTCTAAGCTCAAATATTAAGCGAGTTGTTGGTCCTTTCACCCTTCAATGAACCCCCACTTCTAATCATGGATTTTTACACAAAAATATGAAATATTGTATACTTGGCGAGATGAGATTAATAGTGTGTCATACACTGAAATTTTTTATAAAATAAGTAGATATTTATTGAATTAAGCAAAGATAATTCTTCAACCATGCATCATATATTTCATATAATGTATGTATTAATTAAATTAAATCTTGTTTGTTGCAGGTGAGGTAGCCTAAGTCTGTAATGATTATGACAGTACTTTCCGTGAGTTACTTTTTTATAATATAATTTATAACCGCAATCTATAGTGTAGATAAAATATTCTTTAATACAACATTTATTATATTTATCAGTTGGTTAATGCGGTCACTAGTGTCTCCGGTGTGATTTATTGATTTCTAATTCAGCTCTAGCTGTTTTCCTCATTTCCAGATTAGATTCTATCCTACAAGAGCTCTTATAACTACGCCAGTATGTCCGTCCGTCTGTTACACTTTTGTGGCCTTTTAAAAAGAGTAAATTCACTGAATTCAGTCATTTTTGTTCATAATCTCTTCAGCAAAATTACTCTCTTATATTTGGGAGTATAAATTTCGGGAGAGGAGGGGGCATGTAGAGAATTCTTCAAAACTGGATTTTATTTCCAAAGTCTCTGATAGAGGGGATAAAGTTACTTAACCGATTATGTTTCTTAAATTCGCTATTGAATATATATTTAGCATATTCCACTTATGGGAATTAGCGTGCTCATGACGCAATTTTATAATTATTTCTTCAAATGTCCGTGGATCCTGCCTATTAGATGATGATAATGAGGCCTGCACAAAATTCTCTCTCTCTCTCTCTCTCTCTCTCTCTCTCTCTCTATATATATATATTTGTCTATTAACGCAAAACTATACGTCAAGTTTAGTTTGTGGCTGAAATCAGACCCGTCGTAGATGGGTTTAGAGGTGGAATTTCGAAAATTCAAAATATATGTATTATTATACATCGTACCAAAAAATTGTATAGAGCCACTTTATTGTAGTCTTAAATAGCAAATATTCTTTTCAAAAGATCTTTATTATGAGAGATACAAACATACTCGTTGTGTCATGACATCACCAATCAAGATTTTACGTTCTTGTGTCGAAAATGTTTATTTTATCTATACTATACTCGACAGTTAGCCGTTTCAGTGAACACTGAAGATGATATTTGTTATCGGCAGAAATCGGAGAGGTAGGTTCGAAAATTCCGTTATTATGAGTGGGCTCTTAAAATATTATAGAGCCATAATTTATCTACAATTGTTGTTCTATGCATCTATCAATTGATTCTTCTTCCGTCCAGCACCTCGAGAGAGATGTTATTTTATTTCAGCCTCATTCCAGCGTATTGGGAAATTCGCTCTTTTTACGGACCTCTTTCTTGCGGGAGGTTTCGAAGTGGAAGAAGAGCTCTTACATTCCAGAAATATGTAAAGGAAAAAGTTTCTTGGATGAAATAACAAGAAGAATCTTGAGAGGATTTTACATCCTGGAAGGATAGGTAATATCCATCGGATTTATGACTATCCGGTGGCAGGAAAATAAATTATAAATTGAGGCATTATCGACAATCACAAGAATTGCTTAAGTATTTTTAAAGGGGTCATTAAAAATCTGTCGTAGAAAACTGGCGAGAGACATGAGGCATCGGCGGGTTATACTCGCCCGGTTAACAGTCGTGTTAAACTCTATCAGATTTGATCGGAGATTGTCGTAAATTTGGCCGTAACTGGTTTTTTACGAGGCACCCCGTAAATTTTACTGCCTCGAAATAAGGGACGATAAGATAGAGCTTTGAAGAACTTGTACGACAGGTCTCTCGTATGCACTTGGCACAAGGTCGCCCCTGGCGCCACCGCTCTTGCATCTCAATCAGAGTCTCCCTATATATATGCATATTACAAATACATTAATACAGTAGCTAAATAATATATTTATTCACTGTCAGAGCTCTATAAAAGTGTATAAATAACTTAACGACTGTAATTAGAGCTCAAAAGTGGTTCCTCATCTACATTTTCTCCCTGGTTTTTTCCTACCTTCCATTTAGCGAGTTTCCCTTAAGAAAAGAAGGCGCATCTATCTCTATACAATACATTGCAAGCTTATTTACAAGTTTTCATCGTAAATCACACCAGGAGGCTCCAATAATTTCGTTATTGTTCGTTGGACAGAATAATTTTATTAAGCAATATTGTATGATAACTCTCTCAGTTAACCTATTACATTTTAAGAAATTTAACAAAAGAAGTTTAATTTGAAATATTGTACAATCTATTTTACAACACATTATTTAGTGACGGAATTCATTAAATAACATCTTAAGTTTCACTCTGGCTAGAAAAGGGTGGCAACCTGTAGATAACCCGTCCCAATTAGCCTGAGTGGCAAAAGGTGGACGTTAATAAATAACAATATTTTACAACATAATGGTTCTAGTGGAGCCACTAATAATATAAGGACTTTTTCAAAATTTTCGTTACGGTTTGTTGGCCAGTATAAATTTTATTGCCATCTTGTTGATAAACCGATCTCTTACAAATGTTGTTGTTCACGTTGTTAGCAGATTTCCCTTATTAAGGTCGTACTCATGATGCGATTTTCGAATGATTTCTTAAAATGTCCATCAATCCTACCCAGGAGATGAAAAAAATGATGTCCGTTCAAAATTATATATATATAAGAAGAAAAAAACACTTTGACCGCTAGAGCGTTATCAGACAAGTATATATATATATAGTAGTAGCTTAATAGCTGATTTTAGTGCCATAGAATATCTAAATTTCATATTTAGAACTATAGTAACATTTATTTGTTCAACTCATCTTCTGATTGAAATAAACTGAGGAGACGTTGCTCCTTCGTTATGTATATTATATATGCATTTATTTATTATTATTATTTTTTTTTTAATCTACCAAATATTATATAAGTTGAACTTCTTTGCTAAGAGGAAACCCTGTAAAGCAAAGAATGTGTCTATCTATCTTTCTATCTATTGTATTTAAATCCATGACAGCTTAACTGGAAACTACTGTTTTTGTTAATTTAAGTAATCTCATACTATTAAATTATATTAATTTCAAACACAAAACAACTAGTGTTTAACGCCCGATACGTATAAAGCTTTTAAGATAAAAGCCGATTTGCTTGGAATTCCAGTTTTAATAAAATAAAAACTAAATGAAGAAAAACGATTTATTTTAATATTTTAAATTCATAGAGAATCGTGAGTGGTTGTCTTGAACTCTTAAGTGGTAGTAGATTTAATTTAAATATATAGTTTTCACGCTTTGAACGCGGATATTACCTTTCAAAGTACCAATGAGTAATTTATTTGTGTCAGACTACCCATGGGAAAATATATTGAAATATGATAATGCAAGTTTTGTTTTTATGAATTGCTAAAAAGCTTGCAAAGATAAGAGCATTTCAAGAAAATTATGCTCAGGGCTATAATACTGCATTTTGTTATTACATAATATTCGAATAGATCACTCCTACAAAAACAGTTACGTACATTATTTCAGCATAAATATATACTTTTATACACTGTTACTATACTTCATAGTCAAATAACAAGCAGGGACTGCATAAACTAAGCAGATTTCTTACTTGATCCTTTACTATTCTCATCTCACCATATATTCTCTATTTCTATCCCAAAATAGGATGAGTAGAAGTGGGGGTTTACTGAACCTGAGCGAAATACAATTAACTTCTCTTAGTATTTGAATTACGAAGGAATATATACATAAAAGATTGTTGAACTTTAATATTTTAACAAGATTGTATCTATAAATTCCTTTGATCCGTTTCATAATAAAGGAGATATTTTGAATTTTAAACCCTTCTCCCTATTCTTGGTAAGATTTCAGCCATTAACGAATATGAATATTAGGGTTAAATGAAACGTTACAGACGCAAGAGTAATACTATTATTGGCTAATAGACATTGTAAATCATGGCAGTAGTGCAAAAGTAATTATGTCTACGTTTTAAAAGTAGTTATGCCCTTTAAGGAAACTTCATTTTCACTGTTGATATAAAGAATACCAAGGTTTAATTATGATGGTCGTTATGTTCCATCATAAATATTTATAGTATGACTAGATGTTAAGTTCAAATTCTTAGCAGCAAAGAAATGTGAGGTATTACTCACTTTATTAGAATGCTTTGCAATGCCTTATGAGGAAAAGAAAATATTTTGTACTTTTTTTTTTTTTTTATTTTTACGTTTGCACACTTATATAAGTAAGGAAATCTCAGGGCAGCCAGGGAGTAGGCATTAGTCTTAACTAAATTTAGTAAACCTGGAGTCGTAGGTTCGATTCCCGCATGTGCAATAGGAATATATTGAGTGAAAAACTCACTAAATATATTCCTTGGTCCCACCATGGCTAGAAAAGGGTAGTACCTGTAGGTAACCCATGCCGATTAACCAAAATAGCACAAAGTGGGTGTTAGTTAATGACTGAAAATTTAGGGACTGAGGGTATATGCAATTAATAGATACGTTGGGCTTTGCTATAGCATGTAATTTTATGTAATTAAAACTGCTGAATTTATGGGAGACTTGTATCTGACCTCTTAAGAATTTATCGCGGGGAGGTAAAGCTTCGTTTCCACAAAAACCTCAAATCCAGTACTTAGGACTGCTACTGGGCAAACGTTTGACGTGTAAACTATATATTTCAGAAAAAATATCACTACTGATATACAGTTATTAAGACGTCAAGCCCACTATTGGAGGGAAAATCAATGCTCAATCTTACATACAGGTTAATGGCTCAAATCGGACCCGTGGGTGGGGGGTGGGAGGGTTTAAATGGGTGGAATTTTAAAAATCTCAGTTATTATACTGCAAGCCATTGCATAGAACCAATTATATTCCATATTTAATGTCCTCTAAATGTTGTTATATATATTTTCTCACTATATTGATCATTAACCGAGATATTTGTATTTTTTTATCTCTCATCCTTCATATACCCCCACTCCTACACTTATCAATATTGATAGTAAGCTGATGTTCTCTATATATATTTTTTTCGTAGCTTTAATATTAAGCGCTATTTCTTACTTTATTGTTTTCAGCCTTCAAAAACTCTCTCTTCTGCAGTTTTAAATGCAAATAGGAAATAAATGGCGAGAAGAGATCAACAGCTTATCCTAGCAGGACTAGAGAAATCAATTTAGTCGACGCAGCCTTTGCGTGACACACTTGTTTATGTTTTCAAGTTATCCTTCGACAACTACCAGTGGTGCCAACATGCCAATTGTTAGTATCCCCCTGACAATCTGAGTAAAACACAATTCTCACAATTAGAATCTGTCTCTGAAACGATAATCATAAAAAATCAAGGGACGTATATGTACACTTCCCTACCCCGCGTTTATCAATTTATTTTAGTTTATATTAGCCTGCATTGGAAATATTTGTTATACTGAGCCAAAAGAAATAAATACTTATAAAAAAAATCATTAGAACTAAAGGTTTTGTATAGGAGCTAACGGAAGCAGAGAAATTGTGGAATAGGTTTTTTGGATTAGATACTACAATTGTGATTACTGTAATCTTTGCAATTTCCAAATGATGACCGGTTGAAAGAACAATCCCCTGAGTTTTCCAATTTTTGCTCAATTGTGCTAAGAAGGTTGCTATTATTAGGAACTGCTAGGCTCATTGCTTTATTGGCCGACTAGATAATGTCTCGACTATTATGTCTGGCCTTATGGCCCATTAGAACTGATTTATCCTGCAAGTAAATAGGTTTGACAATATTATTGTCGAGAAGACTGTATTTAAGGGAAAACTACATATGAATAGCTCTACCCTAATTATCATCTTGTGGTTCCATTTAATATTAGCATCACCATTGTATAGGTAATTAACGTCAATAGCTTTTTAGCAGATTTCAATCAAGGAAATCAACCATTCTGGTTGTACTTTTGACGCGATTTTCAATCACTTTCACGATATATTCATCGATCCTACCTAGCTGATGAAGATATGTTCTTCATAGATTAAAAGCAAAGATAACCAATAAAAAGATATTTCATTCTCCGCAAACGTTATTCACAATGGCCCTATGTGTGTCGTAGCTTAACTACCTCTTGAGGATTTCTTTTCCAAACATGGTAAGTTTTTAAAAAAAAAAACCCAACGTTAATTCATTGCTACATTAATAAGTGTGTACTAAAATGATATATTTAATAAATTTAATGACAGATTGCATACTTACACAGTTGAAGTGCTCGTTCCTCCTTACATTCGTTGAGAAAGATCCTTCCGCACTGGAGAGGCAGTTGAAACTGAGATTTCCGAAGCAGGGTAGTAGGTAACTTGATTATTTCGCATGCAATTTATAATCGATTATTTTAAGATAAAATGTTGTAGAATATATGATTAAGGTATTTAATTTCTTTTTTTTCCTATTTTTTATTATGTGAATATTCTTTTTAATTTTCGTTTGATATTAATTATTTCTTTATCGATTTTAATGGAACTAATTGAAGATAGTGAAATACATATACAATTTTTATTCATATATTTTGAGGATTTAATTTTATCTATAGACGAAAAGAATATTGTCAAACTTCTAGCAAATTTCAATTGTAAACATAATAATATTCTTACACTAAAGAGATTCAAGTGGATGGTAAAATGGGATTTATAGAGATGGAATTAATAAAAAACAAACACAATTTCATAATGTTCAAATGGTTTACCAAAACGTATCATTCAACTAGAACGATTAATTTTTACTCTAGCCACCCATTGAGCTTTTAAAAAGAATTTGATATATCTTTAACAGCGTTAAAGAGAAGATACCCAAAATATTTTGAGGAGATAAATAATAAACTTAGATTCATTTTTAAAGAAAATAGTTACCTTAGCAAAATAAGAGAAAGAGAAATGATTTATATCACAAAAAAGAAGAAGTTTCAACAACTTTCAGTAACAGATTTCATATCTTTAATGAATCACAAAAAGCTTAGAAACAATAATGAACTTAATGCTCACATTTTATTGCAAAATAGTAAAAGAGAACTTCGGTAAAGTAAAATTACAACCAAATTATTCATTCAACTATCACCCACAAATATGTAGAAAACTGAAACTGATATGTATTGGGATATGTAATGTAGTATGTAGGAAAGATAACAGAAAATCCTAATATATTTTAGTAGAATAAAAGATAAATTTAGTTGAATCAAAATTTAAATGTAATGTATATGACATAAACTATAACAGCTGCAATGGAACTTATATAGTTGAATCCTCGCAAATGCTAAATAAAAGGTTAAAGCAACACGTAAAAATAAAACTGCCTTGACGGATCATTCCATTTCAAAGAAACACATTCAATTTTGAATAAAATAAAAATAGGGAAAACTGTAAAAAAAAACAAAAAGAAAAAAAACATAAATTAAATACATTAATAATCATAATATTTATTCCACTTTTTATCTTAAAATTAGCGATCTTAAATTACGACTCAAAACAATCGAGTTCAAGGTTGGGGTTAAAATAATCGATCTATAGTCAGCTGGCTTCACCTGCCACTGGAATCTCAATTCCAACAACCTCTCGACTACTTAAAGATCTCTAATGTAAGAGGTAACGAACACTTCAGAACTGTTAGTATGATATACGTAATTAAATATAATAAATATATTACTTTGGTACAAACTTATTAATGTGTTAATGTGGCAATAAACTATCATTGGATCTTTAAAAATACACTTTATTATTTCTTGAAGAGGAATGGCCCCTGAAAAGGTGGTAGGTTGGTAACGAAACATATAGCGCAATTATGAATAATGTTTGTGGGGTAGGAAAGGTGTTTTTATTGGCGACCCATGCCATTAAAATATGAAGAATATATATTAATATTGGGTCCAGAATAAGAAGGATTTAGCAAATCGAATTCAATTCTCTTTGTGCCACAGCTTTCTATATGACAAGAATAAACTCTATTTTACAAAAGCATCTTTATTGAAATCAACAAATTTTGGTTGGTTTGTCTTTTGAAATTAGATTTTTAAATCATCAATGAACAATAATTGGGGTTTTAATCAGAAATCTGTTTACTCATTTTCAATTTGAAAAGTATTTCCTTGGAGGAGAGGTTTTAATGTGAATTTTACACATACGATTCTGTAGAGGGCCCAATACTCCTCCTTGTTAGATTCCCCTTTCTGTGTGTTTTAAGGTTTTGAGCAGGCATTCGCTTCCTTGTGGCGAATGGCACCAATTCAAATTTATTGATATAGCCAGGCACAGACATCGAGACAGTTTCAAGTTTTCTTCGAATGGTATTTTGTTTCCATTGCATACAACAGATCGTAGCATACTGTAAACATCGTAATGTCATATAAGGGACATCGGGTAAAATGAAATAAAAACAAAGACTTCTTATGGGTAGTACGAGAATACATACATATCAATAAATCAATACATTAAGCGTTTAGTTATTAGAAAAATAGCATAGGATATGATAATTGCTTGAAAGTAATATACTATCATAGATCATGCCTTGTACTATTTGTCGCTCGCAGCCTCTCCTTGAATTCCTTGCATTATACGAGGCCATTCAACATGTCCCATTTATCATCAAATTAATTCTACAACGCCAGACGTGCGTATGCGTGACTTTATGAGATCGCCAACAAGGATTAAAATATTTGTCTCTATTCCGTAATATAATTATGAAATATTAAATGCGACAGATGTTTGGTACGGCGGGTTTGCAGTAAATCAACCGCTGTCCTACCATGCTAATAGCCAAGTGAATGCATCATTATTTATGCAGCGAGACGAATAAATATTATCTATTTATAGCATTTGTATACGATCGGGAGTATGGAGATTTTTCTATGGGCTTATGATAAGCTTGCAGTGCTGGGGTTTGAGCACACGAACTTAGTAAACAACGTTGCAGCATTTGAATTTCTGTTATGAGGAAAGGGCGTTTGGAAGTCTTCACTTTATTAGATTTCTCTATAGCTATTGAAGTTGCATTCCTGAGGCGAGCTCTGAAACATTCCTTTAACGATTCTACCCCGAAGACGAAAACGCCCCTTTAAATTTAAACATATTTGGACTTTTAACGCTCTAACGATGGCGATTTTTCTTTGGTTGTTACCTAATTTGATATTTAAGCCTTTCACGTGATGACTAATATAATTAATAGCTGAAATCGGACCAGGGAGAGTAAAATATCTCCGTTGTTATGAGTTGATTCTTAATATTATATGTTTTCAGCACCTCATATTGAGCTGTAGTTTCAAGTATACACCAAAGACATTTGCGCAACATTTCTAGCTTAGTTGTGTAGAATTTAGACGATAGCATGGTTCTTTGACCATCTTGAAGTCATCTGGATGAGATGAAAATATTTCTACTTTTTACTCATTCCTGTAAAACTGTATATTTGTAACATGTACATGGAGAAAACATTCATCTGATAATGGGTTGACCCATATTTCGAAAAATCTTTTGAGGCAACTTAACACCATGTGCCGGAATGGCATTTGAATGAGAAAAAATAATCTTGATTTCGCACGTGCTGGAATGAAACAAAAGACGGCGCCATTTCTTATTCCACTCCATATTTATCCTTTTGTAACATCCCTGTTTAAACGAGGTTTGAAACTTAATCTGGGCAAGCTGAGATTGTGATACAATAGTTTAATATGATAATCACCTGGTGTGGGGGCTTACTACAGGCTGAAAATTGCTTATTTGATCCCATGCTCTCGTAATTTAATAGGCATTCGAATGATGGGGAAAATATTGTTGCTCCGTGCGAATGGCATTTGATGATGGTATTCTGTACTCCCGAGAGTTATCGCAGATGATATGAGAGTCCAGGCTCAATATGAATATGATTTAGCTTTTTTTTCCCCATGAAGAATAGCTTGGCGAATAGTGTCTACATATTAATTTAGGCAATACGGAGCACCTATATACCAAGTGTTGATTGATGTAGGATGATGTTATATTCTGGAACTATCTTTAACACATCAGGCTAAACATACCTCAGATAATTAATAGCATGGCAAAAACAAAGGGAATACAGGTGACCTTTGGAAAAGAGTTATATATATTGGAACATACAGTAATATATAAGTATATTTGAAGCGGCGGTATAATCCTTTATGTTGGTGAGGCGTGGGCCTTAAATAAGAACCTAATGACAAATAAGAAGTGCATAAAGCTATGTCTGAAGACTGATCTGGAACAAAGAGATGGCTGTAAGGAGTGAAGGAATTGTGAAGCGAGCTGAAATACAGGAGACTACGGCAAACAAAGACGGCAAACGGATGTTCTTGTGACGTGGTGAATTGGGTACAGAACGGACAGTGGAAGAGGGCCGAAGAGATTTGGTTACTGGAACGTTAGAAGGAAAAGAAGAAGTTCTTCCGAGGAATGGTGTAATATTAAAGAGAAGAGGAGAGCTCAGGCTTTGGTGAAGGATGGGGCGAGACATATTATAGAGTAGCTATTTAGAAGTAAGTGTAGTGCTTTGTAAATAACCCCAGGTTCCTCCTGCATTGAGTTACACGTCGTTCAGTAAGGATTCATTCGAGCATAGAGGTAGCCTATCTGGAGAGAAGAGCAATCGCCATTAACCCTATTCGTGGGACGTGACGGAGAGATGAAAGCCCTATCGGACAAAGAGCTAACAAACAGGCTCATGTAGCCGCTACAAATCTCGCTTTCTACCCCGGCGCCTAATATTACATTAATCCCTGTTTTTTGTTGTTTAAGAGAAAAAAAAACTTGCTAATCTTTAACTTTTAAGTCGACGATTTGAATTTGATACTGGAATTAAACACAAATGTTTTTTATTCCAATTAGAATACAAAAATAAAGCTTCTTTTTTGCTTGTTAATTATACTCGTGTTATTCAAATCTCTTAGATTAGGTTTCAAAAGAATCTACTGTTAAATCTGAGATTTCTTAAAAACTATTAAGGTTATAATTTTTATACGTCTTCTGAAAAAAATGTCCATTGACTGTACCAAGTAAATGCAAAAACAAATCCGTCACTCAAGTGATGTGGAAACTAAGCAGTGACACGGTGGTGGCGTTATTTCTCTTCAAAAAAGACGCGTTTGGACCAACGATTAGAAATTTAGGTTGACCAATTCATGATTAGTGACGTTGTTGCTTATTGCTGACTTAACAATAGCCGATGGGCCACGCCTGTAGGTACTTGCAAATTGTACTTGCAACCCCAGCTGGTAGTATCTAGATAATAGGGGCAAGTCTCAAACTGTCACAGGCCTTTCTAACGCCAACATGGAAACACAAAGGGATTTCTTTCTCTATACCGCACTCAGCATCCTGACGAAAAACATTGAGAGCAGGACCGTTCTGTCCTTCATGAATCACTTCTGCTGAGCCACGTTAGGTCGTAATTTCTTATTTGCCTCATCAAGTCTTTTTGAGACAATACAACACTACCGCTCAAAGTCCAAGTTCTGCTGCGAGGTTTCTATGCACTAGTTTCTAAATGACAAAGAATATAATCTCTGGGGTCTCTAACATTCTATGTCTTGCATATCATAGTCAACGTTTTGTACAATTCCTCCCGTAGAGAGCTGCCTTGTCCTCCGTCCCAATGAGGGTAGACGCCGGCCAGGGAAACCCATTTTTCATGTTTCTCTTCTTGGTATAAGGGGAAAGGGGTGGCTATGTTTAAACCAGGAGGTTACTAAGCTAAATATCCCAAGTTCAAACACAGGGATCGTACACTAAATTTAGCCGAACCGAGCTTTGTATTTGGACTTCTACTCAATTCCATATCACTCAGCATTGCGTGAGAATCGAGTAGCTTGAACTTAAATAAACCAGCGGTATTTGGTCTGCAGTGGCTTCAAATGCTCCACGCTGACCAAGTGCAGCACCTCCCACCTCACAACTGCTTTGTCCCACACCTTGGCCCTAAAGGATTGATCAGCCACAAATTTCCATTATTTTAAGTGTTATTGACTTTTTATTTCAATTTTTCAATGAATTTTACAATTGACCTGCTACTGTCCAGTAACGTCATCCTCCCATACTCCTTGACCGCCAGATCAATCTCAACACAAACTCATCCGCCAATAGAAACTACCAAAAATCCATAGAAACCATCCTTTGGGGACCAACCAATCACAACACTATTACAGAATTCTAAGTAAAAAACTTTAGTTAGCTGCCCGATCTCAGAGGGACCAGCAAGGTTACCTCAGCATTCGCTACTACACTTCTTTGCTCCTTAGCGTCTCCTTTATTTGGGCGTTATACACTCTTATTCCCTTAACAATGTGAGAGAACGAAGAACGCCAATATCGTAAAATCCCCTGATACTAATAACAAATAATTAAAAAAAAATATATTATAACCGCATGTCCTTACACAGCAGACTTTTACAGTGCTCCCATATCACATGATATGTCTTACTCATTATGTCCTCTTAAGGGGGAGGGGGAGAGGTGTTAATGGTTAAATTTCAACGAATTAGATCTACAAAAACTCTGTATGGGACCTATCATACATTATTCGAACTGATGGATTGGAATGGAGATTACGTATATCACCTTGAAATGAAGTGCATAAACAAATTAAAATTGCTATAGTGGAATGGTAACTTTTGTGAAAAACATAGTTCTCCTTTCGCGATTGCTGCAGAGCCGACTTTGTTATCTGCTCAATGAATCGATGAATATAAAAAGGAGCTTATTTAGATCAGTTATTTGTTGGGTTGGAAAAGATTCTTTCGAAACCCCTAACAAAATGCCTACCCTTCACATCACTCTTGCAAAAACACTCCAAAGAGGTATAATACTATCTCATATTGAACATGACGTTAGAGATGGCTTATAGAAATCTCGTTCTTATTCAGGTTTACACTTCACCGACAACAGCAACCTTTCTTGTCTAGCGTAGAGAACTTATAAGGTGATGCTATTAAGGATGGCAATAGTTTCTGGTGACGTGACGTCATGAGCATAATAAAATCTATAGTGCAACGCCCCCCCCCTCTCTCTCAATAGTGAGTAGCAAAGCTTTGAGGTCCTTTCATGAACAATGACTGCTTTTCAAACAAATTCCCACATTTTACCACTGTAATTTTTTTATTCCCAGCCGATTATTATAGATATACTGTTGGAAATGTTTCGTAACTCGCGTCATGAGTACAACCTCAAACGGTGATGCTTCCTTGAACGTGAAGCACCTTAATGAACAGAATTTTAAAAAGTGTTACAAGTGTGGAGATAACCGTCATCTAAAATTTAAATGTCCCAAAAATAAAAATTTGAAAAACGATGGATCTTGTCAGTAAAATCGTTTTCGAAAGTATATTTATGGATTGAATGAGAACACTAGATACATACAAAGTAATCGGTTTAGAAGACTATAATGGTATTGTTAGGAATTGAAATAAACTTCATTACTTATAACAAGATAGCAGTGCTTACTGATTCTTATATAGTGTGTACTGACAATAATGTAGCGAATTTTATGTTAGATTCACGAAGTACTGACCATTTGTTGGAAAAAACCCAGTGTATATGAGATATTGGTGATATGAAAGTCTGAAAAAACTGTATTGGCAAAGGGTGAGGATTTAATTGCAAGACCAAGAAGTACTCTTCATCTTTCAACTAAGTAATAGAGTTAGAAGTGATAATGGAGGGCAATTTAAAGTGCTAAATTAAAACAAAAGCTTTGCGATCATGAGATTTAGGAATGATGTTACTTTATTTGACGTCATGGATTATGGCTATTGGGAATGTGGTTAGTCTGGGATGAGTGATTTAAGGCAAAGAGATGTATTTGCTATTCGATATTGAAGGTGATGTTAGTGATTGATCATAGAGAAGTGATCCCGTTCTCAGCTGTTGAGCAATTGAGCTAGGCTCAGAGACACCTGACCGCTACCTACTTGCCCGCTTTCACAATCACTCCCTTATAGACCCTCTCAAAGGTCAACCTGTAATATCAGTCGCTTTTATCAATTATTCATATATCTTTCCTTTTCATCGCTTTTATTCTCCCCATACCAGGAACTCCCGTCAAGGAGCTATGTATACCTTTGTTATCGCCATCTATCTTAGCGGATTTCCCTTTGACGATATTCTATTATTTAAAACCGCAGACCGAATTTTACCAGATTTTTCTTAAGGGGAGTGAGCTATTGAGGCAGTACTCATGGTGCGACTTACGAAAGATTTCCTCCTCTAACGCTCATCGATTCTACCCAGGAGATGACGAAAATGAGGTCCGTTCAAAACTATATATAGATGTGTAAAAACTCTATCTGTTGCAAGTTTTGTTTGATCGTTACAAAACTCGATATTTAAACGTTTTATGTAAAAATAAAGATCAAGTTCGTCAATGGCGGAAATCGGGCTAATGGAAGGGAGGTTTGTTTACAGGGGGAATTTCGAAAATTCCAAATGTCTCCGTTATTATTAATCGTGTTGAAAAAGTATATAGATCTTATTGAAAATTTAATGTTCTATAAATGCTGTTATATACATTTTCTTACTTACTTGATTGATAACGGAGATATTTGCATTTTTTTAGTTTTCAGCCTTCAGTAAACCTGCACTCCTACTCATGTTATATTAACTATAAGCAATAATATATCATATATATATATATATATATATATATATATATATAAAACATATCATATTAAGTAATAATTAAGCTGGCATAGTATCTTTATTGAACTTATACTGTGTTTAAGATGTTCTACAATTGTTGTTCTATACATTCATTTGTAGCTCATATATTAAGCGAGTAATTTGTGTTTTCTGCCTTCAGTAAAGACCCACATATAGTCATTGGAATTTTACTGAGGACTATAAAATATATGGTGAGATGAGATCAACAGAGGGCTTACTATAACTAGCTGCCAATGGGAAATCTGCTTAGTTAAAGCAGGTCCTTCGTGACGGACTTTAATCTTCCCGGTGTTTTGAAAAATTGTCGAATTTGAGGTACCTCCCAATCCCGGCGAGATAAGCCCTTCCGAAATTGTTTGTACGTAAACCTCCCCCGCCATACATTAATTTCTGTACTTCTGTAGCCGTTTCGAGTATCGTTTTACCGTTTTGGGGAAACACATCCCTGTTCGTTCGGTACCTTAAACTGGAGTGGCAATCAAACTCGCAAATATACTTTTTCTGCGCCATGAAACGCCTGTTCTAACGTGTTCTTTTTTCGCTTCGAAACGTAATTTTTCAACTCGAGCGAACGGACTAAGTACCTATCCAGGTGATTTCCCGTACTCCACCCCGACGCCCTAGCTGATACTCACAGAATTAATGCCACTTGTTTTCCTTTATATTGGCATACACTTTTAATTTCTTCTTTTTATGCATATTATATTTTTACTTATTGAAATTGTGGCCATAATAATATCATCGTAAAGGTCAATTCCCTACTTCTCCTATTTACAAAATTAATTTTAAACTGTTTATTATAATGTACATCATTCATTGTATAGTACATCACATGATACCGATTTCATAAGTGATTAACTTTTTTATACAATTTTATATCAATATTTTCTCTTTTTATAAAACGTTTTCGTGAATATTTCACTTTTGTCAAATATTTTTTTTTTCCTTTTGAATGGTACAACAAATGAAATAAAGTGTTCCCTACCCGAAGAGGGAACACTTTTATTTGTGCCGATAAAATTCACAGGTGTAACGATAAGAATATGCAAAATACATATATAATTACAAATCAGTAATCGTAAGGGCGAAGCCCGAGTCATCGAATGGTGACCTCGTAGGGATCGCTTCACCATTTGGCTATCCCAAAGGCATCGCTTACGAAAAAGGGGTTAAGGTAATGAAACATACCAAGATTGTGGGTAAGATTTCTACCCAAACTCATTAAATGAAATCACTAGTGCACCCCTAGCTAGAGAAGGGTGGTCACCTGTAGATAACTCTCCTAATTAGCATTAGTAGCGCAAAGTAGATGTTAATTATTAAGTCCATTTTACGAAGTAGAGATGAAGTTCATTAATCAGAAAAAGAGTGAGGATTTAGAGATGTTCAAATATAAAATGTTGAACCTGCCACAATGTTGTTCCTTACACCAGCTGGAGATACATGATTAGTTCATGGCAGTTTCGAAATAGTCTGGCCATGACTCCAAGGAGGTTCATCTCGCATATGAAATTAGAAAATAAAAAAAGGAATATAATCATTGGCTCGGCTGCGTCAATCATACAGCGACTAATGTTTACACCTCGAGTTAGCAAGAAGCAATTTAGATGAACAAGAATTCTATACAGAGTGTCAACTCAGCGCATTTCTATTTCCTGCCGACAGGATGCTCTCATTACAATTAATTTATCGTGTTTATTTATATTTGTATGACTCCCTCAAGCTGGATATATCATAATTTGATAATCGCTTGAGCAGGAGTGATGTACGGCTGGAAACGAGAAAAACTAAAATAACTTCATTAATTTTAGAGATGGAGAAAATTTTATTACATTTATGAAAAATATATTGCACCTCCTCTA
This sequence comes from Riptortus pedestris, assembly GCA_019009955.1. Classification (NCBI taxonomy): domain Eukaryota; kingdom Metazoa; phylum Arthropoda; class Insecta; order Hemiptera; family Alydidae; genus Riptortus; species Riptortus pedestris. Next base: position 6,174,618 of record CM032229.1, read on the forward strand.
AACCTCTTTTCCGGCTAGGCCAATTTCGCCAATTAGCGAACTTGTCCTTTAGTTTGAAGTTCAATTATCGAGTTTGGCAATGGTCGAACGAAAAGAACGCTAATACACAAACACTAATAATAATTTCTTTAAGTAGGAAAGGATGATTCCAAGCTAATAGCTTCCGATTACCTGTTTTTTATTATACCTAAGTTTCCTCTTAGAATCATCCTCAAACCCATAATCTATAAAACAGTAATGCCTCATTTTAACACAATTTATTAAAATTTCTTAAGTTGTTAATGAAATTATTTATGGTCTCAGGCAATAAAAGGAAAATTATTCTTTCAATTCAAAAAAAATAATAACTTATATGTTTCCAATATTATAAACTTGTATTCATCATTTGGGAAACGATATAAGTAGCTTTGTTTGAAAATCTACAAATGGGTCGAGAGATGAAATCAAATACTTATTAATATTCGTGACCTCTAAGCCAATATGTCTTCCGGGAATGGCTCTACATCCAGGAAGAAATAAAATTCTCTCTTTCCCAAATAGGACAATAAATACCAAGAATACCTCTGGAGAAATACGGCCATCAAGAGTAAACACAACAGTTTTAAATCATCGAAACATTTTGAGAATCAATTAGATTTTTTCTCCGAAGAAATCATCACAAATGCACTTAAAAAAAAGAAAAGAAGAAATCATTGCTATGTTCATGAATTAAATATTAACAAAAATTCCATTCGTATTTGGCGCCGTGGAGATGGCAAGATAAGGCAGGCAGCGTCTGTGTGTCATAACTCGGGAGTCTATAATGAGACAGGTTAGCATTCAGAACCAGTTTCAAGTTATCACAACTTTGGTAGTAAGTTTTACATTGACATATGCGAGCAAATGACCAGTTTAGTATCGGCTACTAGTTTACAGCTACTCTCCTTCTTCCTTGGACAAGTTTTTTTAATATTTTTTACTATGAGCAAATTACAGAATCCAGTAGTTTATACATACGAGCTACATGCTCAAAGATATATAAATTATTATCAAATATATACTCATAGACATTAAATGTCTTTACTATTTAGTTATTCCCCTAGGATCAGCAATATCACCATTATTGTGGAATCTTAATATGGACGGACTTTTACGAACAAATCTTCATTTAAGAGCTGAATTGGTTGTCTATGTTGATGACATACTACTTGTAGTTAAAAGTAATTTTATTTTATTAATTGCAAGAAATCACTAGCCTCACGTCATATACTATTTTAGACTAGGCAGACAACAAAAGACTGACATTCAATCAAGAAAAACATTACATGTCATTTATGATGGGGCAATGCTTTCTATTATGAAAGACGGCCTTGAACTTTGGTACATGCACTAAAGGCAATGCTGCATTCAAAGAAACTAAAAACAGTGCAACAGTTAATAGCTATTCAAATTATTAAAGCATGTTAGCCAGCATTGTTGCTGTACACATTAAAGCTGTAGAACTAACAAACAAACATAAATAACTAAACTCAATGAGACTAGATCACACAACATCCAAGTTGAGTAACTGACAATATTAACAGCCAACCAATACATTAATGAGACTATTACAGGACTTAACACAAATTTATTTACACACTGACGGTAAAACATCGATTGGCAGACTTAACAATCCCAAAATAAATAACTTCTTAATAAATGTAACTAGACTAAATATTTTTTAATGTAAACAATAGCAAATAGGACTTATATTAAAGCACACAGAGGACATATTGGCAATAATCAATCTGACTTCCTAGCCAAATAAGCTTCTTTTAATGATGACCTAGGCATTGCATTCAACTCCGCAGACTGTACAACGACTTTTGAAAACGACATCATTAAAACTTTACACGGACGAAAAATGTAATACTTCAATGGACTGCTTACTCAAGTATTAACGGGACATGTACCAATTAAAAGTTACTGTTGTCGTTGACTGACTACAATAAGTGTGACTGTGATAATGAAACTAAAAAAAACTTTTGTCCGCATAATAAATGTACATATGTAGACTTTATGACAGAAAAAGGACATTAAGAAAAAACCTACTTCTTCAAAGCTTTCCCAGATACTAAAAAATCTTTAGAGTTGAGCTGAACTTATGCCTAAACTGCTTTAAACTTCATCTAAATATTAATTTTATTATTTCTATTTCATTTTTATCTCTCCATATTTTATTATTATTAATTAGAGTTATATAATTGATAATTTACTTCTTTATAATACTTTTATTTTTATGAAATATAAACATGGTAATTTGATTTGATGCTCATAAAGGACACTTATATACCATCTATTATCATTAACAATGGAGCATGGGAAATAAATTCCTATACTGCAGGGCTATTGCACAATAGAAAACATTAAATTAAAGAAAAAGGACGTTAAATGCCTACCTGTTTTCAAGTGCGGCCATTCCAACCCCCCCCCCACATGAGGAGGTTTAGATAATGGATAAAAACCCAAATTTTAACTAATTTCGCTATCATCGGCCGGCTTGTTTAACGTTTTATAACCAATCTTGTTCATAATTGTTCATCTACTCAAATTTGACACACAAGTCCTAACAACACAACAACGATCAAAGTATGACAGAATTCTTCAAGGACTTGCGATGTTTTCCCGCTGTGTTCTGGACTATACAAACAATATAGGCACCAGCGAGAGTGCTGGGTGCATTCCACTCAAGTGCAACGGTGATGCAGCTGTAGCGTTGGCCCATTGGTGTGATAATACAGACAATGGGAGATGTACAGACCATTGCCAACATATCCCTTTCAAAGCAGACTCCAATGGCAAGATATGATGACAAGTCGGGAGCAGTGACTCACAGGAAGTGACCTCAAATAGCAGCAGCTTTAGTCAAACTCTCCTTTATCACTTGCAATCCCGGTGGACGCACTCACATCCGTGTATTAAAAAAAACGCTGGAGTTGCGTAAACTAAGTAGATTTATCATGAGGTAACAATTAACCTCATCTCACCACATATTCTATATTTCTCTGTAAAAAACCAATGAGAAAAAGGGTTGTTGGAGGGGGGTGGATGTACTGAATACTGAAAACAAGAACACGTTTAACACTTGAGTTACGAAAAAATGTATAGAGCACGAATAGCTTGCCAAGATTGGTTCTATAACATTTTGCAATACGACTCATAGTAACAGAGGTATTTTCAATTTTCTATATCCCCCCCTAAAACACCCTTATACGCATTCTTGTCCGATTTCAAGGAATAAAAAATATGACCTTTAGTGTTGACTGAAACGGATAAATATCGAGTATGGACAAAAACGTATGTCGGTTAATATTCACGATAGAGATAATTATGTATATAACAAAATTGATAGGCAATTAAATTTTCAATAATTTATTGAATGATTGGCTCTATAGAAATTTTCAAAACAACTCATAATAACGGAGATATTTTGAATTTTTAAAATTTCCGTCCTCTCAAAACTCCAATTTCATCCGTTAACGAACTCGATCTTCAGCTTCCTATTATTTTATTTATAATTTTTATTTATGCATGGAATGAGGTAACGATTCAACAACGATTGAAAACCTCTACAGCGGTAGGATACAAATGTATATATATATTGTTACATAGTTTTGAACACGGACCTCATTTTCGTCATCTCCTGGGTAAGATCGATGGACTTCTGAGGAAATCTTTCGAAAATCGAGTTATGAGTACAGCCAAAATAGCTGATTTCCTTTTGATCAGCTAAAAAATGAGAAGCAGACTAGAATGTCAGTTTACCTTGTGCTTTGGCCCACCGACATGGTGCAAGTGATAGTTTAGACGAGGAGGTAACTTCCAACAGGAAGGTGACAGTCTTAGGTTGTATTATATATTCTATTATGGCGAGAGGTATGCATGAATATGAGGTGGGGAGTATAGCCTAAAATGGTGGTTTTACTATCGGCAATAGTGGCTATATAGTTGCAAGGGCTGGGAGCTAATCAGCTGATCACATTCACATCACGGCCTGGACTCCAGGACCTCGGCTAACCTCCTCATTAGACGGCGCCTAGTCTCCCACATAGCTCTGAATATCAATGCATCTCCAGCCAATATATCCCGCAACTGGGCAATAATACAACCAGAATATATATATCTATACAATACTCTTACAGTACTTCCCACTCACATCATTTCCCATAAGCCAAGCAGAAATCTCGTATGTTTCACAAATGCACGCATCTGCAAATTCTATTCTGTTTTTCTCTGTAAGTCAAACTTAGTGTAAGAAGTTGCAACATCAGATGTTCTCGGAGGCATTATCAGGCAAGCAGTTGAAATGGAGAAACATCTACAAATTTTAGTAGAGAAGTTTTAGCGGACACCCATTATTTCAAAAATATCAGTATTTAATCCTCGGAACGTAAAAGGAGCCCTCCTTCTAAACTCCTTCCCCAATGGTCCTATTTCTACCGTTAACGAACTTGATCTTCAGCTTTACATAAAACGTTTAAATATTGAGTTTGGTACCGATCAAAAAAAAATTGAGACCGCTAGGGCGGTAACAAGCAAACATATATATACTTTTGAATGGACCTCATTTTCGTACTCTCAGAGGTTGTTCGTTCTATATGTGTGCAACTTTTTCGAACATCGCGTCATTAGTACAACTTCAATCGCTGATTTCTCTTAATGGATATCTGTTTAAATTAGTGCAAACGGATCTAACAACACGAACCGTTCCTACCAGACATCTATAACTTGTTACCAGAAGAATGACGAGCACAAATGCTTTGGCTAACCTCGCATATCCGCATAATAGAAAAAAAAAACAACACTAATCTACTTCTCAAGAAAACCAAAATAGGAAGTTCAGTGATTTGAATTTCAGAACTGAACAATTCCAGAATATACTGAAAAACTTACTCAATACTAAAGCGCTGTTTTTGGATACTAAAAGAGTGCTATACTCCATCTCTACTCTTCGTCGTGATGATGGCTCGGGTCTGACGAAGATACTTCCATAAGACCTTTCTCTCCAAATTGATATCCCAAACACTCCTTGTTACGATCGACCCGGAATCCACATCCACTATTATCCCTATCTCCTAAAGCATTCTCTGCTAAAGAAGTGCCCTATATAATCCTATGCCTCCGACTTACCACTCCTGGATGCGAACTTTCCACACCCAAAATTCTCTTGTGGTAAACCTCTATAGTCCGAAGAGAGGAGCCAATTGGGCGAAACTTGTATTTGACTGGTATCGAAAAAGACGAACACTAAGAGGGCGACCATTACAAAGATGGGATAATGAGATGTGGTGGAACTGATGAGGGGTTACATCCCACTGAAATGTAAAAAAGTGTAAAAGACAAAGTGAATTACACTATGAAGTCCATCATATGTAGATAATCGAACTCAATATATCACATCTTAGTCTGAATTTTGTATTTAAAAATTAGAGTGTGAGTGTATATTTACACTAAAGCATTTATTTAATTTTTGCGAATAAAAGGTTATTTCTTACATACACCTGGTGAACCTTCACATCTGTCCTCCTATCTTCCTATATCCATTATCCCTATTATAGGTAAAATAAAATACTGGATTAACTTATATCTTTAAACGGCTCTTTCCTAGATTTGATACTGTCCTTCCGACTTTCCAGTTCCGCTACCTTCCATTCTAGCAGTGCCCATGGATTCTTAACACAATTTCCTTTTCCTTTCAGAATAAACATTTCTACTCAAATATTTTCCTCTGTGTAGACCCATATAATGAAATCATCACTTAATAATAAAAAAAAGTGAAAAGAACATACGGAGATTTGTAGAACATTCAATTTTCCGATCTGACTTATAATAAAGCAGATATTTATCATTTTTTTCATCCCGATTTTAGTTATTAATGAACTTCATTTTTATTTTTACACAAAACGTTTGGTAACCAGCGTAAAAATTGCGACCGCCATAGCGTGAAAGACAAATACTAACTACTACATGTATATAGTTTTGAAAGGACCTTGTTTTCGTCGTCTTGGGTAGGATCAATTGACATTTGAGGAAATATTTCTATAATCGCGTCATAAGTGATGCCTGAATAACTGACTTGGTGAAATCTATATAACAGCAATTGTTGATGATTGATTTAGTACAGATTGGTCAAAATGAGCCATTAACGAACTTGATCTTTGGTTTTACATTTAAACGAAAAATTCTCCTATTAGGTGATGTCCAAACAAAAATGTCAGCATCTTAAACAGAGAAATCTCCAGCTTTAAGATACTTGAGCGGTAAAAGGATGGAAGAATATCTTCTAACTGGCATATGTATATATATAGCACAAGTTAGATATAAAGGGCACGTTAGATGCGAGCACGATGTTGAAAGTAGAACATGAGATAACATAAATATAGGCAGAGTTTCGTCATTATACCATTAATCATGGGCAGATGATGAAGAGAGCCAGTCAGGACCGGGCATGGGCCGACCTTGGGCAAAATGGTCCTCGCACGATCTCAACAATGGTCCACGCATAATTTTATTGATGCGAACAGCCTTCGACGGTGACTCCTTATCACAAGATTGATGCATTTATCCTGGCCCAAGACGATTGGGTCTCACTCCAAGTAGGTTCGGCATAGATTTGACGCTCAAGATACGCCCAACTGATAGCGGGATCTGAAAAATCATTTTAGCTGTCATCTAATGCACATTGCAAATGACACGTCTTAAATGGATTTTAGGTATTTAAGGCGACTGTTATTTATTATTGTGCAAATCGGAAATAACTTAAGCGGTATCGCAAAAGAAATTGAAAGGATACATAAACACAGGGGCTGCATAAACTAAGCAGATTTCTTACACCATAGTATAATAAACGTTTGATCTCATCTCACCACATATTATATAATTCTACGTAAAATCGATGAACAGGGGCGGGGGTTACTAAAGGCTGAAAACAAGGATTTAATAATTCAGTTTTGTAAAAATGTATAGAACGACAATTACAGAGTATCAATAGTTTAACCAGATTGGTTCTATAACATTTTATGATCCAAATTACTATAACAGTGGTATTTTGAAATTTCGATATTTTTATAATTTTTGTCACCTATTAACGATATAATAGCATTAGTAAAAGCTAAAAGCAGATCGCTCGCTTTTTCCTACTAAGGATAAGCTTTTCATAAGTTTTTGTCTTTCCCTTATTAATAGTTTACATATTGTTACTTAATTTTATACTATAGTGAAGTATGAAATGTTTTCTGTAGGACTAAGAAATTAACAACAAATGCACAGACTTCTCGGTAACGTTATGCATTTATGCCAATAAATCCATTATCTATGAATCTATTTCATTTAGAGTATATACCTCCACCACCAGGAATCATCTGTATATCATGTTGAGGGAGGGTGTAAGAACTATGGCTTGCTCGATGTTTGCTTCAGTTCATATATTGTTATGTTTATTCCACAAATAATAGACATTGACTATTAGAGTTCTTTTGATGGCAAAATTAAATGCACAAACTTTAACGTTTTTTAACTACTAATTTTATTTGACGAACACTCCTTGGTAGTCTATTTCTCTCAACTAACCACAAAATACACTGCTAACATCGCTTACTTATTACACAGCACAATAACTCAAGATTCGATCACTCCAATCACTTGTCAAATCGCTGATTTTCAACTAAACTCAACTACCGGGAGAGATGGTCGAGTTTATATTAGCCGTTCGTCGGATCTAGCAGTTGGGAGGCGCCAACTCACCTCCTGATTGGTCAGAGCAGGGTCGACTAGAAGCTTCTAGATTCCCGCTCTAGCCCAGTTTACGCCAACCTTTGCAAGAATGCTCTCATTTTCCTTGTACTTCTTATATATGGTATTAAATAGGAGTGTATTTGAAGTTGCAACGAAATCCCTCAAGTAGACCAATGGAGGCATATTTTAGAACAATATATTGCATTACTGAGAGGAAACATGAACACATATAATAATGTTGTTTGTATTTGTTGTGTTGCAGACGCGGTGCGAGGAGAAGGTGGAGGAGTGTGAATCTCGCAACCTGAAGAGAGAGGTGTGTGGATCAGATGAAAGGACATACCTCAGCCGATGCCACCTGCTCCGAGCTAAGTGTGCCGGCAACCCAGATCTGACCGTAGTATGGAGGGGACCATGCGCGGGTACGTACAATATATGTATTTGTTTTAACAATTCCACTGGTTTTTAAATACAGAATCATAGCTTAACCACTGACAAAAGAACAAGGTGCGTGGCCGTAATGGGAGGCAGCCTTCCCCCACCACTCGCCGCCTCACTTCTTGTAATTACGCTATTTGTGAATGATCCAATCTCAATATTATTTTTTTATTCGGTCTTTTTACCCTCCGGAGTTGTAAACAAACATATCGAAGCACTGGGACCCTGCATGTTCTTATTTCATTCTGTAATCAGTGTTCGAAGAATTTGGCATTCCTAGAAACTTAAAATTGGTCTTACAAGACAATTCACAAGCAGTAGATAGAATCATTTTGTTAGTAAAGACGATAGCTCTAAACAATGAAATTGTATAATAGGATATAAGGATATTTATTTATGAATTTAAATTAAATAATGTATGTATGTGAACATGGGTTTGCGTGATATAAAGATAGTATTATAATCACTGCGTGTGTGTTCTGTGCTTATGTATAAACACAGCTACAAAGTAACCGCAACATTACATCTTGCTCTTCCTAAAGGGCACAATAACCATAATTTTGATTGCTCAAACAAACGTCCTACCCCCCCCCCCTTCCTACCTACATTCACACTTTTGCTAACGTTCCAAAAAACTTATGCTTCTTTTACATACCCAAAATCTACTCCCCGGATTCATAATTTTCTATCCTAAACATATGGCGGACTTAAAAAGAAGTAGTAAATATTTCGCATTTTTTATCTAAATTATTAAAAATATACTTGACTGCTATATTTCATTGTTTAAATTGACAGTGAAAAAAAGGTCATTCTTGAAATATACTGTTAGGTAATACAATAATTACTCATATACAACTATAGTATTTACAACGTAATGCCATAGATAATTACTTGTGAAAAATTGTGAGTATTTGTACCATTACATTCTAATTACAGTAATTAACTTATATAACATTGAATTACCTTGCATGTTTAATGTATTTTAGAACTATGAATTTTTTACCTCAGTTCAGTAACCCTGAAATGAGGGAGCAAATTTATATAATTCTTTCCAATTCTACGTCCCATCTTCTGATAATACATTCAGAGGAGTGGATTAGTTACAGATATTATTTTAGGTAATTGCAATATAAAATAATTAATCTGTACACTAAAGAGCGTTTCTATAGGTTTTCTATACAAATGTGGTATATATTTATAAAATCTATTTAACAAAAAAAATTAAAGGATTTAAAGAACAGAAAATATAAATAATATGTTTATCGGGTTAAAGTAAAGTAACTATGTATTTTTTTTTTTTTAAAAAAACAACAACAAAGAATTAATTTTTAATCTGGCCTGTATGGAGATTGAGACTGTGTGAGCATTATTTTTCAGGAAATTGTCTAATTTTTATTATATTTTCGTAATATCTTTTCGGTGAGAATTTTTTATAATTATATTTAACTGCTTTTTCGGCCGTGAAAAAGGAAATACGTTTATTATTTGAAGGATAGAGAAAACTGCGATAATTTGACATATAATGTGAGATTTTTTATAAATTTCAGAATGTTCTACAACATACATTGATCGGACTATAATATCATGTCATTTTGAATAATCGAATCCCTCAAACCCACTAACCCCCTCCCCCCATTCCACCTTCGGTTTGATCCATTAATTAATATGATATTATTATTTATTTATTAACGTCCACTTTTTGCTACTATGGCTAATTGGGGTGGGTTATCTACAGACTACCACCCCTTCTAGCCAGGGTGGGACTAAGGATTTTATTTAATGAGTACGTCACTAAATAAATTCCTATTTGCCAGGCGGGAATGGAACTCGCCACTCCAGGTTTGCCATGTGATCTCACATGACGAACCTGAGCCCCTATTATGTGAGAGCTCAAGCAGTAAAATATCCACTATATCATAGATAAATTATCCTCCAGAGAGAAGTAAATAAGTAAATGCAAATGAAAGGTCTACCTGATGAGAATAATTGAAGAAACGCCACTGGTTCTTGAAACCTGTTGAATGAATCTGATGTATGTATGAGAACCACGTATCCCGACTAGGAAGATACGAATTACACACTTGTTGATGGTGGTCTGGCTCATTTAGGAAGTCAGATGTGTATAGTTGCTACTAAACTGCCACTGCCTTGGAACTATGGCTCAGATATAGCCACTATTATTTAGGCTCTCACTAAAAGCTGTAGAACTCACTTTAAATTGTAGAGTATTATTATTTTTAAGAGAAATAATTATTACTTCTCCATTAAATAAGAATAATTACCAACAACCGGTCACCCTCTAAATATCATTGCATTGAAGCAGGTACATTTTAACACATTTCGCTTAGGACTGCACTGTTATGTATTAGTGTTACCTAAAAACTTCTTTTTCTCTCAAAGCATATTTATAATTTAATATTTCTTACACCAATTATTGGGGTTTTGTTATTTTTCTATACTAAATTTATGTTAATAAATAGGACCGATATTTATATTTTAAATTCTAATAAGCAAGGTTGTTCATTTTTTTATAACTGTATAGTAATTTTTGCCTAGAATCATCTCTCAAAGCAAAATGAAAAGATAACAAAGGTAAAATTGGATTAAAACAAAACATTTTATTAAAAAGCTCAGTTTCAGTAGTGCTGAAATAAAGGAAATAAGGAATATTGTTTGGATTTGATAACGAGAAGGAGAGATTTGTAGCAATATAAGATTGTTGAGCAATAAAAGATGAAAGTTTACAGAGAAATAAAATATCGTTATTTATTCTTATTAAACCAGTCGTTATGCTTAAAGCATATTTTGTAAGTATATTTATTGCTCTTTCGAAAGGTAAACTAACATTTTCGATATTGAAATAATTTCTGGAGAATAAGACAAGACCATATACGTACTTTTTAGTTGGAAATGGTGCTTTGAATCATCTCTTAAAGTTTGTGCATTACAGCCTGTTAAACTGTGTGTGTATATAGGGTCTCCGGAATATGGCGGTCACAGTTGAAATATCTTTTAAACCGTTAGAGATATCGCAAAATTACAAAAGACCAAAGTTGAAGCTCTCATCGAGGCCTTTCAAATGTCTTCATTTATTAATCCCAAAAAAATCTAGATTTTATTATTAAGCGCGAGCTCAAAAGTTGGCGTTTTCTCTTTCCCCTACATGTTTGAAAACTTCTCAAAAAATAAAGAATGACATGTATTTTTGTTTGGCTTAGTATTTAGCGATAAAATGCCTGTCAAAGTCATATCTATTTACAATGCCACAAGTGTAGATTTGCTAGATACCACCCTTTATGAAAGAAATGGAATGTACATATGTTAAATTAAAAACTTTGCCTATCGATTTTGCGATATCCCCAACGGCTTAAAACAATATTTCAGTTGTATACACATACTTGTCTGCAAACGCTCTGGCAATGGATATTCTTGTTTAGTCGTTACCAAACTCGATATTTAGACGTCGTTAAGCATTATACGTAGCGTTATAGCTGAAATCAGACCAGGAGGAGGGTAGGTTTACACGGCGCAATTTTGAAAATTCGAAATACCTCCGTTATTATGAGATGGAATGGAAAATTGTATATGACTAATCTTTTTGCAAATTTAATTTCCTCTAAATGTTGTTCGAGCTCGGGTTAACCGTACGTTAAGGCGTTGGTTTAAAAGGTCTTAATGTCATATGGTAAACCTTGAGTGGCTTTCCTACTGGTCCGAGTTCACTAGAGGGATATCACACATATATATTTATATTATTTTGAACGGACCTCAATTTCATCATCTCCTAGGTAGGATCGATGGACATTAGGGAAATATTTCGAATATCGCGTTATGAATACAACCTCAATAGCTGATTTTCCTTAAGGGAAATGTTGTAAAAAGCCGCAGTCACGGGTTGGTACAAGGAGCGGTTGAGGTTTCCTGATCAAGATGTCGAAAACCATAAAGTGGAGATAAAGGAGCAAACCGAGAGATGAAAAAAACCGCTGAGCGGTCCTGCGGTTGTGGGGATGGGAAGGCGGCGAAGATGAAAGGGAGGTTGGAGTGGTCAGGGCTAGATTGAACAATGGGGAGCTGTTATTCCTGATTTATGTCAGTTACAGCTCCTGCTTTTTCTACACTTCTCAGGTCCACCCCCCAAACCTACAGTTGCAGGTAGGCTTCCTCTTTGCCAAACCCAACTGCAGGTTCATAATCACTGAAAGACCTAAACAGTTAGTTGACCAGTATGATTTGGATGTGAACGTGGTCGTGAGATTTTTAAAGATATGATAATTTTGATATTTTGATCTGTAATAACTTAGAATTGAATGTATTTATTTCTTTATTATGGAATCGCCAGTGAGTGAATCGTTTCTAAGACGATATGGCATACCGTTTAGGATAATAAGAGGGATTTTATCCATTAACCGTTATGGGCAATAAAGTTGAATGAGTCAATCTAGAATATTGTATCGACCTAATTAACATATTCCAGGCAAGAATGGAAAATATTAATGAATGACAATATTCTTACTGAGCCCGAAAACTAAAAAATGCAAATATGTGGGTTAATAATCGATATAGTAAAAAGAAAAACATGCATAGCAACAGTTATAGAACATTATATTTTTTTAATTTATTTATTGGAGCTTCGCAGCTTTGGTGATGTTGCTCTAAACAAAAGCTTCGTAACTTAAAAAACTAAATAAAACAAAACTCAAATGAAAACAAAACAATACAAAAAAATAACAAAATTAAACAAAACAGAAAAGCTAAAAAAAAATCAGATGAGGAACACAAAACGTAAAAGGAACACAAACCAGAAAAGGAACATAGAACACAAAAAATAAAAGGACCATAAAACAGAGAAAAAACAGGAAAAACTGAGATGGGAAAGAATTAGAAACGCAACCTAAAACAGCGCTGGAAAGCAAAAAGAAGGAAATAGATCACAAAAGGCGAAATTAAAAAAAAATATATGAATGAAGCACAAAAACGGAATTGGAACTCAAAAACGGAAATGAAACTCAAAAAACAAGAATGAAAATAAAAAAATAAAAGTGCAACACAACAAAGAACAGAATAAATGAACAAGGGAACAAATAAAGACAAAATTCAAAGCTAGGTACAAAACTGAAAATTGAAACTATTTACATTAGACAATAGGGAAATCATTAATAAAATATTTAAATATTCAATAAATTAATAAGTAAATCAATAATAATAAAATTGGTATATAAAATGAATATAAAAAACTTAAAATTATTAAGGTTTAGATAAAATATAAGTTGTTACAGGTGACTATTTACATAAAATTGTGTACCTCCCTAATACACACTCAAGTGAGTGAAAACTTGAAAACCAAAAAAATGAGGTTTAGATAAAATGTTTATTTTTGCATCCAAAAAGGTTATAAAAATAAATATGTAAATCTTAAATTACAAATATATCAGATTTTTGAATAGATGTGTATAGAACATTATACAACATTAAATTTGCAATAAAATTTATTTTATACTATTTTTTTGGATCCGACGTATGATAACGTAGATATTTTGAATTTCAGAAATTTGCACCTCTTAACTACCCCTCCCAATGGTCCGATTTCTGCCATTAACAACCTTAATATACAATTTTACATAAAACGTTTAAATATACCAAAAATTACAACAACGTATATATTTTTAACTACGTTTAATTTTGAACGTTATCATTTTCGTCGTTCCGGATCGATGGATATTTGTAGAAATTGTTGGCCAATCGCGCCATGAGTACAACCTCAATAGCTGAATTCCTTTAAGGGAAATCTACTAATATTCAGTGTCCATAATTTCTTAAAATGAATATTCATTCAATTAATGCAATTAAAAATATTGAGGTACGCTTTTTTAAGATTTCCCTTAAGGTAGAAAGGAAATTTCGAAAATATGAAATATCTCCGAAATAAGTCGGATAGAAAATTTTTATAGAACCTACAATATTGTAAATTTAATCACCTATAACTATTATTCTGTACATAATTTCTCTATATTAAATTTTAATATAAATATTTGGATTTTATTAGTTTCCAGTCTTTAGTAAACTTTGTCATCGCACCTAAAGAATAAGCCAAAATATTATGGACCGTCTTATTTCAAGCTGAAATACCAATTATTGTGTTCAACAAATCTTTTCGACATGAAATTACAGTTCTAAATATAGTAATAAGTTTTCAATAAAATTAATATATAATATTCAGATATATTTCAGTAACTGTTTTTCTTACCAGTCAAGTATATTTTAGTCTATATGTTCAGCTTTGAGGGGTTGGCTGGCCTGTTCTTTTTACAATTCCGACGCTTTCCGTAGTGATCTTTCATTAACTGAAAGATTTTTTGTTACCATGTATACTTGTTCACTTAATATTCAAGGTGGAATTAAGTGTTACAGGTATGTAGATTTATTTATTGAAAAAAATTCACGTGGTAAATCTGCTTAGTTTACACAGACCCTGCGTGACGGACCTTTTTTCATTTTCTGGATGATTTCACTTGGATTTAGCCTTGTAGATTGGCGTAGGCTGCAAGTAGCCTGTAGATCGTGTACTTCTGGTTACTCTCATAGTTCTATACCTCTCTGTACTTGCATCTTTGTGATCATGAGTCGCTATCAACTGCTGATTGAGGCCACGCAACGCCTGTACCGTCAACGGCTCTAATTCGAGCGACGCCAGTAATTATAAGTTGCTAGCCAACGTATACTTAGCAGTGGACAGTTGGGGCTCTGTTCAATTCGCCGAAGAGAGTGGCTGGCTCGTCAACAATTAATCTTAATTTGGCACAATAAAGGATTCCACTTTAAGTAGGTATGCAATTAGAAGCAACAAGTGGCGCCTCTCCTCAACAGCTGATCCTCCACATACTAACTACAAGACCTTTTTCATACCTCATCTCTCATTGCGGGCCATTTTAAAACTTATTTCTAACTTTATTTATATTTTCTTTCATTTCCCTCGAGTTCATCTGGTTTTACTTTTCTAATTTATTAACATTATTGAAAGTAAAAAGAGTTAGTTATGAACATCAACACTTACAGGCCAGAACAAATGCCATTACTATATACTCTGATCATTAAGTTGCTACTTTCCGTCAAAAACATTTACAAAACTCATCCCTTAATTATTCAGATTCTAGAAAAAATTTCAAAATTAAAGACAATCGTGACAGGACATGAAAACATTGGACGTACTAACGACTTGAGAGACAGAGGCAATCTTCAGACTTCAACTGACCCTACCAGACTTACATTTACAAATACTACAGATAACATCAATTAAATGGAAAAACGTTTGGCATACAACAGCAGAAAATCATTGGCGACAAATAAAGCTTTCTGTAAGCGAGTGGTCAACCAGCAGACTTGGCAATAGACGACACGAAGTTACGAACGAGACTTAGGATAGGACACTCACATTTAACGCACTCATAGCTCATGACGTGAACAGAAAGAGCTCTCTGCAGAACATGCCATCAAACATTAACCATTAAACACATACTGACTAACTGTACTAACATTGAATACTTAGAGACCCCACATAACATGTACCAACTTCTTACAGGCAGCAGCCCAAATATCGACAAATCACTAAATCACTTTAAAAAATTGAATTTGTTTTACAAAATTAACTTTTCTTTTTTTAGCAGATTTCCCTTAGAAGAAATCAGCTACTGCGGTTGTACTCAGAAAGATTTCTTCGAATGCCTAACGATCCTACCTAGGAGATGGCACGAAAATGAAACGGACGGAAATGTCTGTTACCGCTGTAGCGGTCGCAATTATATATCTGTCGTTACCAAACTAGATTTATAAGCGTTTCGATTTATATAACAACATTTATAGACAATTAAATTTACAAATTTACATAATGTAGAAAATTCGAATTGACCACGAAACTACTAGAGAAATAAGAGACTACCCTTAAGGGAAATCAGCTATTGAGTCCGGAACTGTTCGGCACTCGTATGGAGATTTTTCCGTGGAAAATCTGCTTAGTTTACGCAGCCCCTGCGTGGCGGACTTTTTATAATCATTTGAGGTTTTTCATTTCTGTGGACCTTCCGCCAGTGATTGGTAAATGGGAATTCTGTTTAGTATTCGCAGCTCCTGCAGAACTTTTCTTTATTTCTATATCAAAACTATTAACGATCCGCCAATGAAGTCTTGATACTTTTGCCAGAACTAAACTTTTGAAGCTATAAACTCATATTATACTGCCTTATTCTCCAGCATCTTTCCTCATGATCACAATCTTTGCAAGTTTTAATGTTAATTTGGCTCGATAACGGTATCCACTTAACGTAGAGATGCAATTACAGGAAGGAGTGGCGCCTTTAGGCAGCAGAGGATACTCTGTCCAAGGAATAATAAAAACAGCTGGTCTCAACACCTCATTCATATCTCTATGCCCAATCTTTATAATGTCTTTGTCGACTTGTGTTTATTCGCAGATATCCTTAAAGGAAATCAGCTATTGAGGTCGTAGACATGACGCGATTTTCGAAACATTTCCTCAAATGGAACCAATCATATTACCAATGAAATGGTCCGTAAAAGTTGTTTTATACACTCTTTCTCTGTTTCATATATCAACAGAGATATTTGCTGTTTTTAATTTTCAACCTTCAGTAAACCCCCACTATTAGCTATCACACTCTACTCATTTGTTTTTTTACACACATAGAAATAGGGAATATGTTGCGATATGAGATCACAACTGTATTATATCAACACGTGGAAAATCTGTCTAGTATAGCAGCCCCATTCATTAGTAACAACTCCCATACTCCCAAATACATTTCGGCACATCTTTGCAACGGTTCTACTGCCAATAAGTTCTTTGGCGCCATAAAGTAAGTAATAAATAAAATAAAAGGGCGCCACAACCCACCAGCTGATCCCCATTCCAAAGAGTAATAAAAAGAGCCGTGACCGTATTCATATCTCCTTGCTCAATCTTAACAAGGAGATTATCCAGCCATAGACAAAAGGAAAAATGAAAATAAACCTCTTTGTAATAAGGCATATCGATCGAAAACCCACATCATTTTCTTTTATTATATTGTTCTCATATTCAATTAAGTAATTATCCGAAAGTGGAAGTGTTGCTACATTTGCATTTAGAGATTGAGTCATCCTTCCCTTGTTTGTTAATCAGCCTTATGCTTGTATATATGTTTATGGCCCTTTAATAGCACCATTATATTAACGATTTAAAAATAATAAACATTAAACCACTACGGTACTGAGCATTCTAACGTCTAGCATCGCCATATACAAAGAATCAAATGGTAATAACACTTAAATATGATAACTTAAATGAGTAAACGTTAATAAGTGCTGGCAAGTGCCCATAAACATTCTCTCCCTCTCTCTCTCTCTCTCTCACACATACACACACACACACACACACACACACACACACACACACACACACACACACACACACACACACACACACACACACACACACACACACACACACACACACACACACACACACACACACACACACACAACACACACACAACACAACAACACACACACACACACACACCCCAACACACACCACCACACACACAAACACACAACACACACAACCACACACACACACACACACACACACACACACACACACACACACACACACACACACACACACACACACACACACAC